>JAJQKJ010001632.1:0-111541 GCA_029574335.1 Rana kukunoris | reverse complement strand
ATCATCATCATTATTAGGGCATGAATCACCCAAACACCCCCCCCACCATCTATGGGTCAAGTCATCGCAGCAGTCATCCTCGGGAACAAGGGCAAATCAAATTCATTGGAAAACCCGTTTATGTCTATGGGAAAACGAACATGGAAAAATAAGAATTGGTCCTTTTTAAAGGTTTTTTAAAATGCAGTTATTGTCAAAAAATTCATTGGGTACCGGCAGTCCTGCCCCAAAGGGGACATTATTTCCATTTACCGTGTTTTGGGGACCCGGGTCCTGCCCCAGGGGAGTGTTTGGGGACCCGGGTCCTGCCCCAGGGGAGTGTGTTTGGGGACCCGGGTCCTGCCCAGGGGAAGTGTTTTGGGGACCCGGGTCGGTTCCCCTGCCCCAGGCAAATGTTTGGGGATTTGGTTCCTGCCCCAGGGGAGTGTTTGGGGACCCGGGTCCTGCCCCAGGCAAATGTTTGGGGATTTGGGTCCTGCCCCAGGGAGTGTTTGGGGACCCGGGTCCTGCCCCAGGTGAATGTTTGGGGATT
This sequence comes from Rana kukunoris, assembly GCA_029574335.1. Taxonomy (NCBI): domain Eukaryota; kingdom Metazoa; phylum Chordata; class Amphibia; order Anura; family Ranidae; genus Rana; species Rana kukunoris. Next base: position 111,009 of record JAJQKJ010001632.1, on the reverse strand, counting down.
CGGGTCCTGCCCAGGGGGAGGTTTGGGAACCGGGACTGTTGGGACATGTATCAGTGCAAAAAAAGTTTTAAAAACTGCAGTTTTTTCGGGAGCAGTGAATTTAATAATGCTAAAAGTGAAACAATAAAAGTGAAATATTCCTTTAGATGTCGTACCTGGGGGTGGTGTGTTATAGTATGTCTGTAAAAGTAGCGCTTTTTTTTTCCGTGTTTAGAACTGTCCCTGCACAAAGTGTAAATTTCTAAAGGGAAAAAAGTCATTTAAAAATCACTCGCGGCTATTCATGAATTGTCGGGTCGTCGTCAATTGTCTGTTAACCCAAATACAGGAAAAGTCATCTTTAAAAAAATGGCAGGGAAGCAGGAGTCCCCCCCCTAGTTCATCACCAGGCTTTGGGTCTGGTATGAATATTAAGGGAAACCCCGAACCAAAAAATAAATGGCACGGGGTCCCCCAAAAAATCCATACCAGACCCTTATCCGAGCACGCAACCTGGCAGGCCGCAAGAAAAGAGGGGGGGGGGGTATGATGAGAAAGCGCTCCCACATGGGGGGGGGGCAGGATTTTGGGGTTTTCCCTTTGTTAAAGGGGTCTTCCAGATTCTGATAAGCCCCCCCCGCCTGCAGACCCCCCACGACCACTGGGCAAGGGTTATGGGTAGGGTATGGGTAGGGATATACCGATACTAGTATAGGGTACCGATACCGAGAGCATTTCCCCGAGTACTTATACTCGGAGGAAATGCTCCGATGCTTCACCCGATCCTGGGCAGTCAGGGGTGATTGGTGCGGCAGGCAGGGGAGTTGCAAGCACTGATCTGCCCCTTTTCAGCTGTTTTTTGGTTAAAGTTATACATTGGTGTTCGGTGCTTGTAACTCCCCATGAAGCTGCACCAATCACCGCTGACTGTCCCCCTCCATGCTGTCCTCCGCTCCATGCTGTCTTCCCCCCTCCATGCTGTCTTCCCCCCTCCATGCTGTCTTCCCCCCACCGTGCTCAGTGCTGTCCTCCCACTCCATGCTCCGTGCTGTCTTCCACCCCTCCGTGCTCCATGCTGTCTTCCCCCTCCATGCTCAGTGCTGACTTCCCCCCTCTGTGCTGTCTTTCTCCCCCCTCCGTGCTGTCTTCTCCCCCCTCCGTGCTGTCTTCTCCCCCCTCCGTGCTGTCTTCTCCCCCCCCTCTGTGCTGTCTTCTCCCCCCCTCCGTGCTGTGCTGTCTTCTCCCCCCCCTCGTGCTGTCTTCTCCCCCCTCCGTGCTGTCTTCTCCCCCCCCCTCCGTGCTGTCTTCTCCCCCCCCTCCGTGCTGTCTTCCCCCCCCTCTGTGCTGTCTTCCCCCCCCCTCTGTGCTGTCTTCTCCCTTCTCTGTGCTGTCTTTTTCCTCCGTGCTGTCTTCTCCCTCCTCCGAGCTGTCTTCCCCCTCACCATGCTCAGGGTTTGTCTCCCCCCCTCCATGCTGACTTCCCCCCTCCATGCTCCATGCTGTCTTCTCCCCCCTCCATGCTGTCTTCTCCCCCTTCCGTGCTGTCTTCTCCCCCCCCTCCGTGCTGACTTCTCCCCCCCTCCGTGCTGTCTTCTCCCCCCTCCGTGCTCAGTGCTGTCCTCCCCACTCCATGCTCCGTGCTGTCTTCCACCCCTCCGTGCTCCATGCTGTCTTCCCCCTCCATGCTCAGTGCTGACTTCCCCCCTCTGTGCTGTCTTTCCTCCCCTTCCGTGCTGTCTTCTCCCCTCCGTGCTGTCTTCTCCCCCCCTCCGTGCTGTCTTCTCCCCCCCTCCGTGCTGTCTTCTCCCCCCCCCCCCCTCCCCCCCTCTCCGTGCTGTCTCTCCCCCCCTCCGTGCTGTCTTCTCCCCCCCCTCCGTGCTGTCTTCTCCCCCCCCTCCGTGCTGTCTTCTTCCCCCCTCTGTGCTGTCTTCCCCCCCCCTCTGTGCTGTCTTCTCCCTTCTCTGTGCTGTTTTCCCCCTCACCATGCTCAGGGTTGTCTCCCCCCCTCCATGCTGACTTCCCCCCTCCATGCTCCATGCTGTCTTCTCCCCCCTCCATGCTGTCTTCTCCCCCTTCCGTGCTGTCTTCTCCCCCCTCCGTGCTGACTTCTCCCCCCCTCCGTGCTGACTTTCTCCCCCCTCCGTGCTGTCTTCTCCCCCCTCCGTGCTCAGTGCTGTCCTCCCACTCCATGCTCCGTGCTGTCTTCCACCCTCCGTGCTCCATGCTGTCTTCCCCCTCCATGCTCAGTGCTGACTTCCCCCCTCTGTGCTGTCTTCTCCCCCCTCCGTGCTGTCTTCTCCCCCCTCCGTGCTGTCTTCTCCCCCCCTCCGTGCTGTCTTCTCCCCCCTCCGTGCTGTCTTCTCCCCCCCCTCCGTGCTGTCTTCTCCCCCCCTCGTGTGCTGTCTTCTCCCCCCCCTCCGTGCTGTCTTCTCCCCCCCCTCCGTGCTGTGCTTCTTCCCCCCCCTCCGTGCTGTCTTCTTCCCCCCTCCGTGCTGTCTTCTTCCCCCCTCTGTGCTGTCTTCCCCCCCCCTCTGTGCTGTCTTTTCCTCCCGTGCTGTCTTCTCCCTCCTCCGAGCTGTCTTCCCCCTCACCATGCTCAGGGTTGTCTCCCCCCCTCCATGCTGACTTCCCCCTCCATGCTCCATGCTGTCTTCTCCCCCCTCCATGCTGTCTTCTCCCCCTTCCGTGCTGTCTTCTCCCCCCCTCCGTGCTGACTTCTCCCCCCCTCCGTGCTGTCTTCTCCCCCTCCGTGCTGTTTTTCTCCCCCTCCGTGCTGTCTTCTCCCCCCTTCCATGCTGTCTTCTCTCCCCTTCTGTGCTGTCTTCTCCCTCCGTGCTGTCTTCTCCCTCCTCCGAGCTGTCTTCCCCCCCACCATGCTCAGGGTTGTCTCCCCCCCCTCCATGCTGACTTCCCCCCTCCATGCTCCATGCTGTCTTCTCCCCCCCTCTGTGCTGTCTTCTCCCCCCCTCCGTGCTGTCTTCTCCCCCCCCTCCGTGCTGTCTTCTCCCCCCCTCCGTGCTGTCTACCCCCCCCCTCTGTGCTGTCTTCTCCCTTCTCTGTGCTGTCTTTTCCCCCCGTGCTGTCTTCTCCCTCCTCCGAGCTGTCTTCCCCCCACCATGCTCAGGGTTGTCTCCCCCCCTCCATGCTGACTTCCCCCCTCCATGCTCCATGCTGTCTTCTCCCCCCCCTCTGTGCTGACTTCTCCCCCTCCGTGCTGACTTCTCCCCCCCATGCTGTCTTCTCCTCCCCTCCGTGCTGTCTTCTCCCCCCTCCATGCTGTCTTCTCTCCCCTTCTGTGCTGTCTTCTCCCCCTTTCCATGATGTCTTCTGCCCCCCTCCATGCTGTCTTCTGCCCCCCTCCAAGCTGTCTTCTGCCCCCCTCCAAGCTGTCTTCTGCTCCCCTCCGTGCTGTCTTCTCCCCCCCTCAGTGCTGTCTTCTCCCCCCCCTCCATGATGTCTTCTCCCCCCCCCCCTCCATGATGTCTTCTCTCCCCCCCCCCATTCTGTCTTCTCCTACTCCTACTAAACCCGGCTCCTACCTTTTTCCGAATTAACATATGAGTCCATTCATATGTGTGAACTTGTGTTTACTATGCTTCAGTTTATGAATGGAGAGAAGCTTCTCTCCATTCATTTCAGCTGAGGCTGCTGAGAAAGGGACTGAGGAATCTGTCCTTAGTCCCTTTATCTGACTCAAAGGGGAGATGTCAGAGGTCTGTTACCGGGGCTGATTAAAAAAAAAATAATGAAAAAAAAAAAAAACAACACCTGACAACCCCCAAAAAAATGAAAAAAAGCAATCACTGTTATAAAAAAAATTGTAAAAAATAAAATAAAAAACTGCCACTGTCACGTGACATTAAAAAAAGTATCAGTGCTCGGTATCGGCGAGTACTTAAAAAAAAGTATCGGTACTTGTACTCGGTCTCGAAAAAGTGGTATCGGGGCAACCCTAGTTGTGGGGAAGATGTCCTGGTACGGTTCAGGAGGGGGGGGGCGCTCTCTCGTCCCCCCTCTTTTTCTGCGGCCTGCCAGGTTGCATGCTCGGATAAGGGTCTGTTATGGATTTTTGGGGGGACCCCACGCCATTTTGTTTTTAATTTTGGTGCGGGGATCCCCTTAATATCCATACCAGACCTGAAGGGCCCAATATGGCATTTGGGGGGGACCCCCAAGTTTTTTTGGAGTTTGGGGTTCCCCTTAATATTCATACCAGACCCAAAGGTAATGGACTGGGGGGAACCCCTGCCATATTTTCAATGACTTTTCTCTGTATTGCCGGGACCCGACAATTCATTGTAGCCGCAAGTGATTTTTAAATTACTTTTTTTTTTCACTTTATGCAGGGACAGTTCTAAACACGGGAAACATGCGCCACTTTACAGACATACTATAGACACCCCCCAGGTACGAAATCTAAAGGAATATTTCATTTTTATTGTTTCACTTTAAGCATTATTAAATTCACTGCTCCCGAAAAAACGGACACTTTTAAACTTTTTTCTGCATTGATACATGTCCCCTGGGGGCAGGACCCGGGTCCCCAAACACTCCCCTGGGGCAGGAACCGGGTCACCAATAGTGATGAGCGGAATACGCCATATTCGATTTCGCGATATTTCGTTAATATCGAATATTCGTGATATTTTATAAAAAAAAAAAAAAAAATGCGAAATTTCGCTAGTGCGAATGCAAAATTGATTGCGAAATTGATTGCGAAATTTGAAAAAATACGAATATTCGAAATAGCGAATATTCGCCGAGATATTCGAGTTATTCGCGAATACTCGAATATGCAATATTCGTAGCGAATATTCGCAATGCAAATATTCGTGAGCAACACTAGTCACCAAACACTCCCCCGGGGCAGGACCCGGTCCCCAAACACTCCCTGGGGCAGGTTCCGTCTCCAACACTCCCCTGGGGCAGGACCCGGGTCTCCAAACACTCCCCTGGGGCAGGACCCAGGTCCCCAAACACTCTCCTGGGGCAGGACCCGGGTCACTAAACACTCCCCTGGGGCAGGACCCGTGTCACTAAACACTCGCCTGGGGCAGGACCCGGGTCCCCAAACACTCCCCTGGGGCAGGACCCGGGTCCCCAAACACTCCCCTGGGGCAGGACCCGGGTCCCCAAACACTCCCCTGGGGCAGGACCCGGGTCCCCAAACACTCCCCTGGGGCAGGACCCGGGTCCCCAAACACTCCCCTGGGACAGGACCCGGGTCCCCAAACACTCCCCTGGGGCAGGAACCGGGTCCCAAACACTCCCCTGGGGCAGGACCCGGGTCCCCAAACACTCCCCCTGGGGCAGGACCCGGGTCCCCAAACACTCCCCCTGGGGCAGGACCCTGGTCCCCAAACACTCCCCCGGGGCAAGAACCGGGTCCCCAAACACTCCCCGGGGCAGGACCCGGGTCCCCAAACACTTCCCTGGGACAGGACTCGGGTCCCCAAACACTCCCCCGGGCAGGACCCGGGTCCCCAAACACTCCCCCGGGGCAGGACCCAGGTCCCCAAACACTCCCCTGGGGCAGGACGGGTCACTAAACACTCCCCTGGGGCAGGACCCTGGTCCCCAAACACTCCCGTGGGGCAGGACCCGGGTCCCCAAACACTCCCCCGGGGCAGGACCCGGGTCCCCAAACACTCCCCCGGGGCAGGACCGGGTCCCCAAACACTCCCCTGGGGCAGGACGGGGTCACTAAACACTCCCCCGGGGCAGGACCCGGGTCCCCAAACACTCCCCCGGGCAGGACCCGGGTCCCCAAACACTCCCCTGGGGCAGGACGGGGTCACTAAACACTCCCCTGGGGCAGGACCCTGGTCCCCAAACACTCCCCTGGGGCAGGACCCTGGTCCCCAAACACTCCCCTGGGGCAGGACCCTGGTCCCCAAACACTCCCGTGGGGCAGGACCCAGGTCACTAAACACTCCCCTGGGGCATTTTGGCGCTTTAGATTTCTCCCATAGACTTTTTGTTTGAGTCAAACATAAAGCTCACCCCTAATCACCAGTCTTTGGGATCGTCACGTTCTCTTACCTTGCAAGGCTTCTTTATTGGCCATCGGCAGCACGGGAGATCTATGGAGATCTGTTTTAGGCTCCTGCTGTGTCTTGCTGGGACTCTCAGATCTCCGGAATCCATCGACTTCTACAGAATAAAACAGATTTATCATTCGGTGATGACAAGGACCGGGCAGGACCGGCTTTTCTTCTACAATGGGAATCCCCATACCGATCCCTCCATCCCCTCCCCCCTCCACAGATATATCATTATCTTATATCCAATGATGTTTCTGCCACCGGGGCGGCACGGTGATCACCGCACACACAGGGGCGGGTCTGATGACAGGACGGGAGGGGTCATTGGGAGTTATGGCCGGTATGCAAAGGCCCCGCCTCCAGTATGACTCCTCTACCCGCCTCTGAAGGGGTGCAATGGATATATTGATGGGAATCTACCAAGACTGGAGCAGCCAAAATCTGAAGCAACCAATCCGCTTCTAGCACTGCACATCCCCCTGAACACACCATCCCCACTGTGAAACATGGTGGTGGCAGCATCATGTGGTGGGGATGCTTTTCTTCAGCAGGGAGAGAGAAGCTGGTCAGAGTTGATGGGAAGATGGAGGGAGACAAATACAGGACAACCTGCAGAAGACTTGAGACCGGGGGGGGGGGGTTCACCTTCCAGCAGGACAACGACCCTGAAGTACAGCCAGAGCTACAATGGAATGATTTGGATCAAAGCCTATTCATGTGTTAGAATGGCCCAGTCACAGTCCAGACCTAAATCCCATTGAGAATCTGTGGACAAGACTTGAAAATTGCTGATCACAGACGCTCTCCATCCAATCTGACAGAGACAGAGATATTTTACACAGAAGAATGGGCAGAAATTTTCCTCTCTAGATGTGCAAAGCTGGTAGAGACACCCCTAAAAAGACTTGTAGAGAAAGGGGGTTCTACAAAGTATTGACTCCGGGGGGGCCCCATACAAATGCCCCTCCCCCCACACCCCGGGGAACTCACCTCTCCTCCATCCTGGGATCCATCAGATGGGGTCACCAGCAGCACAAAGACCACGAGACACCCCAAGATCAGCAGAGTCCTCATCACTGATCCTCACCCCGATCCTCACTACAGCAACAAGACAGAAAGACGTACAATGTGTGACCCCCACCCTCCGTATACCTCACAGTGCTGAGAGCAGTTCTTATATACCCCACCTTTCCCCTCCCCCTTCCTGGGACTGGCCGACTGTGGGATCCAAACCTACAGATGGGGCAACATCCTTCCCTATTCTACTGTCACATCTTCTTCTTCGTCTTCTGTTTTTTTACTGAAAATATTTATTTTCTATGAATTTATTATTCCAGGTATCTCTATAGGACTGACAATTTACACAGCACTCTGCATACTCTACAGTCCCCGCCCCCGAGGAGCTTTCAGGCTAAGGTCCCTCCCTCATATACTATAGGGACAGTTTAGACAGGAGACAATTATCAGAGTGTAGGAGGAAAATCTCATGGAGAGCATGCAAACCCCATGCAGAGTCCTGATCAGTCACACCAGTGCGGCCTCCTCTGTGTCCTGATCAGTCACACCAGTGCGGCCTCCTCTGTGTCCTGATCAGTCACACCAGTGCAGCCTCCTCAGTGTCCTGATCAGTCACACCAGTGCGGCCTCCTCTGTGTCCTGATCAGTCACACCAGTGCGGCCTCCTCTGTGTCCTGATCAGTCACACCAGTGCGGCCTCCTCTGTGTCCTGATCAGTCACACCAGTGCAGCCTCCTCAATGTCCTGATCAGTCACACCAGCGCGGCCTCCTCGGTGTCCTGATCAGTCACACCAGTGCGGCCTCCTCTGTGTCCTGATCAGTCACACCAGTGCAGCCTCCTCTGTGTCCTGATCAGTCACACCAGTGCGGCCTCCTCTGTGTCCTGATCAGTCACACCAGTGCGGCCTCCTCTGTGTCCTGATCAGTCACACCAGTGCGGCCTCCTCTGTGTCCTGATCAGTCACACCAGTGCAGCCTCCTCTGTGTCCTGATCAGTCACACCAGTGCGGCCTCCTCTGTGTCCTGATCAGTCACACCAGTGCAGCCTCCTCAGTGTCCGGATCAGTCACACCAGTGCGGCATCCTCTGTGTCCTGATCAGTCACACCAGCGCGGCCTCCTCTGTGTCCTGATCAGTCACACCAGTGCGGCCTCCTCTGTGTCCTGATCAGTCACACCAGCGCGGCCTCCTCAATGTCCTGATCAGTCACACCAGCGCGGTCTCCTCAGTGTCCTGATCAGTCACACCAGTGCGGCCTCCTCTGTGTCCTGATCAGTCACACCAGTGCGGCCTCCTCTGTGTCCTGATCAGTCACACCAGTGCGGCCTCCTCAGTGTCCTGATCAGTCACACCAGTGCGGCCTCCTCTGTGTCCTGATCAGTCACACCAGTGCAGCCTCCTCAGTGTCCTGAACATTCACACCAGTGCGGCCTCCTCTGTGTCCTGATCAGTCACACCAGTGCGGCCTCCTCTGTGTCCTGATCAGTCACACCAGTGCAGCCTCCTCAGTGTCCTGAACATTCACACCAGCGCGGCCTCCTCTGTGTCCTGAACATTCACACCAGTGCGGCCTCCTCTGTGTCCTGATCAGTCACACCAGTGCGGCCTCCTCTGTGTCCTGATCAGTCACACCAGTGCGGCCTCCTCTGTGTCCTGATCAGTCACACCAGTGCGGCCTCCTCTGTGTCCTGATCAGTCACACCAGTGCAGCCTCCTCAGTGTCCTGATCAGTCACACCAGTGCGGCCTCCTCTGTGTCCTGATCAGTCACACCAGTGCGGCCTCCTCTGTGTCCTGATCAGTCACACCAGTGCAGCCTCCTCAGTGTCCGGATCAGTCACACCAGTGCGGCATCCTCTGTGTCCTGATCAGTCACACCAGCGCGGCCTCCTCTGTGTCCTGATCAGTCACACCAGTGCAGCCTCCTCTGTGTCCTGATCAGTCACACCAGTGCGGCCTCCTCTGTGTCCTGATCAGTCACACCAGTGCGGCCTCCTCTGTGTCCTGATCAGTCACACCAGTGCGGCCTCCTCTGTGTCCTGATCAGTCACACCAGTGCGGCCTCCTCTGTGTCCTGATCAGTCACACCAGTGCAGCCTCCTCTGTGTCCTGATCAGTCACACCAGTGCAGCCTCCTCAGTGTCCGGATCAGTCACACCAGTGCGGCATCCTCTGTGTCCTGATCAGTCACACCAGCGCGGCCTCCTCTGTGTCCTGATCAGTCACACCAGTGCGGCCTCCTCTGTGTCCTGATCAGTCACACCAGTGCGGCCTCCTCTGTGTCCTGATCAGTCACACCAGTGCGGCCTCCTCTGTGTCCTGATCAGTCACACCAGTGCAGCCTCCTCTGTGTCCTGATCAGTCACACCAGTGCAGCCTCCTCAGTGTCCGGATCAGTCACACCAGTGCGGCATCCTCTGTGTCCTGATCAGTCACACCAGTGCGGCCTCCTCTGTGTCCTGATCAGTCACACCAGTGCGGCCTCCTCTGTGTCCTGATCAGTCACACCAGCGCGGCCTCCTCAATGTCCTGATCAGTCACACCAGCGCGGCCTCCTCTGTGTCCTGATCAGTCACACCAGTGCGGCCTCCTCTGTGTCCTGATCAGTCACACCAGTGCGGCCTCCTCTGTGTCCTGATCAGTCACACCAGTGCAGCCTCCTCAGTGTCCGGATCAGTCACACCAGTGCGGCATCCTCTGTGTCCTGATCAGTCACACCAGCGCGGCCTCCTCTGTGTCCTGATCAGTCACACCAGTGCGGCCTCCTCTGTGTCCTGATCAGTCACACCAGTGCGGCCTCCTCTGTGTCCTGATCAGTCACACCAGCGCGGCCTCCTCGGTGTCCTGATCAGTCACACCAGTGCAGCCTCCTCTGTGTCCTGATCAGTCACACCAGCGCGGTCTCCTCAGTGTCCTGATCAGTCACACCAGCGCGGTCTCCTCAGTGTCCTGATCAGTCACACCAGTGCGGCCTCCTCTGTGTCCTGATCAGTCACACCAGTGCGGCCTCCTCTGTGTCCTGATCAGTCACACCAGTGCGGCCTCCTCAGTGTCCTGATCAGTCACACCAGCGCGGTCTCCTCAGTGTCCTGATCAGTCACACCAGTGCGGCCTCCTCTGTGTCCTGAACATTCACACCAGTGCGGCCTCCTCTGTGTCCTGATCAGTCACACCAGTGCGGCCTCCTCTGTGTCCTGATCAGTCACACCAGTGCGGCCTCCTCTGTGTCCTGATCAGTCACACCAGTGCGGCCTCCTCTGTGTCCTGATCAGTCACACCAGTGCAGCCTCCTCAGTGTCCTGATCAGTCACACCAGTGCGGCCTCCTCTGTGTCCTGATCAGTCACACCAGTGCGGCCTCCTCTGTGTCCTGATCAGTCACACCAGTGCGGCCTCCTCTGTGTCCTGATCAGTCACACCAGTGCAGCCTCCTCAGTGTCCTGATCAGTCACACCAGCGCGGCCTCCTCTGTGTCCTGATCAGTCACACCAGTGCAGCCTCCTCAGTGTCCTGATCAGTCACACCAGTGCGGCCTCCTCTGTGTCCTGATCAGTCACACCAGTGCGGCCTCCTCTGTGTCCTGATCAGTCACACCAGTGCGGCCTCCTCTGTGTCCTGATCAGTCACACCAGTGCAGCCTCCTCAGTGTCCTGATCAGTCACACCAGCGCGGCCTCCTCTGTGTCCTGATCAGTCACACCAGTGCAGCCTCCTCAATGTCCTGATCAGTCACACCAGCGCGGCCTCCTCGGTGTCCTGATCAGTCACACCAGTGCGGCTTCCTCTGTGTCCTGATCAGTCACACCAGTGCAGCCTCCTCAGTGTCCGGATCAGTCACACCAGTGCGGCATCCTCTGTGTCCTGATCAGTCACACCAGCGCGGCCTCCTCAATGTCCTGATCAGTCACACCAGCGCGGCCTCCTCGGTGTCCTGATCAGTCACACCAGTGCAGCCTCCTCTGTGTCCTGATCAGTCACACCAGTGCAGCCTCCTCTGTGTCCTGATCAGTCACACCAGTGCAGCCTCCTCTGTGTCCTGATCAGTCACACCAGTGCGGCCTCCTCTGTGTCCTGATCAGTCACACCAGTGCGGTCTCCTCAGTGTCCTGATCAGTCACACCAGTGCAGCCTCCTCTGTGTCCTGATCAGTCACACCAGTGCGGTCTCCTCAGTGTCCTGATCAGTCACACCAGTGCGGCCTCCTCTGTGTCCTGAACATTCACACCAGTGCGGCCTCCTCTGTGTCCTGATCAGTCACACCAGTGCGGCCTCCTCTGTGTCCTGATCAGTCACACCAGTGCGGCCTCCTCTGTGTCCTGATCAGTCACACCAGTGCGGCCTCCTCTGTGTCCTGATCAGTCACAGCAGTGCGCCCTCTTCTGTGTCCTGATCAGTCACACCAGTGCGGCCTCCTCTGTGTCCTGATCAGTCACACCAGTGTGGCCTCCTCTGTGTCCTGATCAGTCACACCAGTGCGGCCTCCTCTGTGTCCTGATCAGTCACACCAGTGCGGCCTCCTCTGTGTCCTGATCAGTCACACCAGTGCAGCCTCCTCAGTGTCCTGATCAGTCACACCAGTGCGGCCTCCTCTGTGTCCTGATCAGTCACACCAGTGCGGCCTCCTCTGTGTCCTGATCAGTCACACCAGTGCGGCCTCCTCTGTGTCCTGATCAGTCACACCAGTGCAGCCTCCTCAGTGTCCTGATCAGTCACACCAGCGCGGCCTCCTCTGTGTCCTGATCAGTCACACCAGTGCAGCCTCCTCAATGTCCTGATCAGTCACACCAGCGCGGCCTCCTCGGTGTCCTGATCAGTCACACCAGTGCGGCTTCCTCTGTGTCCTGATCAGTCACACCAGTGCAGCCTCCTCAGTGTCCGGATCAGTCACACCAGTGCGGCATCCTCTGTGTCCTGATCAGTCACACCAGCGCGGCCTCCTCAATGTCCTGATCAGTCACACCAGCGCGGCCTCCTCGGTGTCCTGATCAGTCACACCAGTGCAGCCTCCTCTGTGTCCTGATCAGTCACACCAGTGCAGCCTCCTCTGTGTCCTGATCAGTCACACCAGTGCAGCCTCCTCTGTGTCCTGATCAGTCACACCAGTGCGGCCTCCTCTGTGTCCTGAACATTCACACCAGTGCGGCCTCCTCTGTGTCCTGATCAGTCACACCAGTGCGGCCTCCTCTGTGTCCTGATCAGTCACACCAGTGCGGCCTCCTCTGTGTCCTGATCAGTCACACCAGTGCGGCCTCCTCTGTGTCCTGATCAGTCACAGCAGTGCGCCCTCTTCTGTGTCCTGATCAGTCACACCAGTGCGGCCTCCTCTGTGTCCTGATCAGTCACACCAGTGTGGCCTCCTCTGTGTCCTGATCAGTCACACCAGTGCGGCCTCCTCTGTGTCCTGATCAGTCACACCAGTGCGGCCTCCTCTGTGTCCTGATCAGTCACACCAGTGCAGCCTCCTCAGTGTCCTGATCAGTCACACCAGTGCGGCCTCCTCTGTGTCCTGATCAGTCACACCAGTGCGGCCTCCTCTGTGTCCTGATCAGTCACACCAGTGCGGCCTCCTCTGTGTCCTGATCAGTCACACCAGTGCAGCCTCCTCAGTGTCCTGATCAGTCACACCAGCGCGGCCTCCTCTGTGTCCTGATCAGTCACACCAGTGCGGCATCCTCAGTGTCCTGATCAGTCACACCAGCGCGGCCTCCTCTGTGTCCTGATCAGTCACACCAGTGCAGCCTCCTCAATGTCCTGATCAGTCACACCAGCGCGGCCTCCTCGGTGTCCTGATCAGTCACACCAGTGCGGCTTCCTCTGTGTCCTGATCAGTCACACCAGTGCAGCCTCCTCAGTGTCCGGATCAGTCACACCAGTGCGGCATCCTCTGTGTCCTGATCAGTCACACCAGCGCGGCCTCCTCTGTGTCCTGATCAGTCACACCAGCGCGGCCTCCTCAATGTCCTGATCAGTCACACCAGCGCGGCCTCCTCAGTGTCCTGATCAGTCACACCAGTGCAGCCTCCTCTGTGTCCTGATCAGTCACACCAGTGCAGCCTCCTCTGTGTCCTGATCAGTCACACCAGCGCGGTCTCCTCAGTGTCCTGATCAGTCACACCAGTGCGGCCTCCTCTGTGTCCTGAACATTCACACCAGTGCGGCCTCCTCTGTGTCCTGATCAGTCACACCAGTGCGGCCTCCTCTGTGTCCTGATCAGTCACACCAGTGCGGCCTCCTCTGTGTCCTGATCAGTCACACCAGTGCGGCATCCTCTGTGTCCTGATCAGTCACACCAGTGCGCCCTCTTCTGTGTCCTGATCAGTCACACCAGTGCGGCCTCCTCTGTGTCCTGATCAGTCACACCAGTGCAGCCTCCTCTGTGTCCTGATCAGTCACACCAGTGCGGCCTCCTCTGTGTCCTGATCAGTCACACCAGTGCAGCCTCCTCTGTGTCCTGATCAGTCACACCAGTGCGCCCTCTTCTGTGTCCTGATCAGTCACACCAGTGCGGCCTCCTCTGTGTCCTGATCAGTCACACCAGTGTGGCCTCCTCGGTGTCCTGATCAGCCACACCAGTGGCTCCAAATGACTTGGACCAGAGCACAACACAAGATCCATAAAGACATGGATGAGCAAGTTTGGGGTGGAGGAACTTGACTGGCCTGCACAGAGTCCTGACCTCAAACCGATAGAACACCTTTGGGATGAATTAGAGCGGAGACTGTGAGCCGGGCCTTCTCCTCCAACATCAGTGCCTGACCCCACAAATGCTCTTCTGGAAGAATGGTCAAACATTCCCATAGACACCCTCCTAAACCTTGTGGACGGCCTTCCCTTAGGCACACCCCTAAACCTTGTGGACGGCCTTCCCATAGACACACCCCTAAACCTTGTGGACGGCCTTCCCATAGACACACCCCTAAACCTTGTGGACGGCCTTCCCATAGACACACCCCTAAACCTTGTGGACGGCCTTCCCATAGACACACCCCTAAACCTTGTGGACGGCCTTCCCATAGACACACCCCTAAACCTCGTGGACGGCCTTCCCATAGACACACCCCTAAACCTCGTGGACGGCCTTCCCATAGACACACCCCTAAACCTCGTGGACGGCCTTCCCATAGACACACCCCTAAACCTCGTGGACGGCCTTCCCATAGACACACCCCTAAACCTCGTGGACGGCCTTCCCATAGACACACCCCTAAACCTTGTGGACGGCCATCCCATAGACACACCCCTAAACCTCGTGGACGGCCATCCCATAGACACACCCCTAAACCTTGTGGACGGCCTTCCCATAGACACACCCCTAAACCTCGTGGACGGCCTTCCCATAGACACACCCCTAAACCTCGTGGACGGCCTTCCCATAGACACACCCCTAAACCTCGTGGACGGCCTTCCCATAGACACACCCCTAAACCTCGTGGACGGCCTTCCCATAGACACACCCCTAAACCTTGTGGACGGCCTTCCCATAGACACACCCCTAAACCTCGTGGACGGCCTTCCCATAGACACACCCCTAAACCTCGTGGACGGCCTTCCCATAGACACACCCCTAAACCTTGTGGACGGCCTTCCCATAGACAAACCCCTAAACCTCGTGGACGGCCTTCCCATAGACACACCCCTAAACCTTGTGGACGGCCTTCCCATAGACACACCCCTAAACCTCGTGGACGGCCATCCCATAGACACACCCCTAAACCTTGTGGACGGCCATCCTATAGACACAACCCTAAACCTTGTGGACAGACCTTCCCATAGACACACCCCTAAACCTTGTGGACGGCCATCCCATAGACACACCTCTAAACCTCGTGGACGGCCTTCCCATAGACACACCCCTAAACCTCGTGGACGGCCATCCCATAGACACACCCCTAAACCTTGTGGACGGCCATCCCATAGACACACCCCTAAACCTCGTGGACGGCCATCCCATAGACACACCCCTAAACCTCGTGGACGGCCTTCCCAGAAGAGGTGAAGCTGTTATAGCTGCAAAGGGCGGAGCCAACCCAATATTGAACCCTCCGGACTAAGATTGGGGGGTCAATAAAGTTCATGTGCGTGTAACGGCCGGCGTCCCAATACTTTTGGTAATATAGGGTATTTATAGAGGATGGGGAGGGGTGTATATATATATAATGGGGGAGGGGAGGCGTCCCAATACTTTTGGTAATATATGGTATATATAGAGGATGGGGAGGGGTGTATATATATAATGGGGGAGGGGAGGCGTCCCAATACTTTTGGTAATATGGTGTATACTGTTTTAGTGGCAAACAAGACTTTTATTTCATCATGTTGTCTTGCAACAATTCTGTTTTTTTTTTTTTTTGTTTGTTTCTTTTGTTTTTGCAACTCTTACACAATAAAACGCAACAAAACACATCTTTTTTTTTTTTTTTTTTAACAGTGTTAGTTTAAAAACAAATAAAAGGTACCACAGATAAAATATTCACATTTTATTCTGTAATTTGTTCCGTTTAGAATGACACGAAAGTAATTTTTTTGTACAAAGCGGTGCAAAGTTATTTACAAATGAATGAAAATTTTATTTTTATTTTTCAATTTAGCATTTTTTTAAATTGAGAAATGTGTAAAACAATATTAACACGCACTGTTGTTGTTTTGCGCCTTTAACCACTTCTCCACCGGGCCTATTTTGACACTTCTGTCCTTCATGTAAAAATCTAAGGGCCAGATTCAGAGAGCCATTACGCCGGCGTAACAGGAGATGCGCGTGCGTAAGTCTAAATGTGCGCGTGCGTTTCGATGCGCGGCATTCCCCAAAACGAGATACGCAAGAAATCTACTTTTTTTTTGTCCGGCGTAATTTCGTTAGACAGGCGCATCCGTCCGCGCAAAACTGCGCTAGACACAACATTGATTTGCTATTCAAATATGCTAATGAGGGAGTTACGGGGATCCACAAAAGAACGTTGGGGCAGCGCAGGCTACGCAATGTGCGCAACAGCAAAATGTCCTGTCTACAATTAGACAATTCGTCTACATGTCAGATAAAGCAACACTGTTAGTGAGGAGCTGAGCAGTCACACGTGTTGCCCAACAATCTGTATGCCAACATGCCAGTGGCATCCATGCTCATAGCTATACTACTGACTTTAGATGAGCAAAGAAGGAGGAGGGCACTGAGGAGGGCACGGAGGAGGGCACTGAAGAGGGCACGGAGGAGGGCACTGAGGAGGGCACTGAGGAGGGCACTGAGAAGGGCACTGAGGAGGGCACGGAGGAGGGCACTGAGGAGGGCACGGAGGAGGGCACGGAGGAGGGCACGGAGGAGGGCACTGAAGAGGGCACGGAGGAGGGCACGGAGGAGGGCACTGAGGAGGGCACGGAGGAGGGCACTGAGGAGGGCACTGAGGAGGGCACGGAGGAGGGCACTGAGGAGGGCACGGAGGAGGGCACTGAGGAGGGCACGGAGGAGGGCACGGAGGAGGGCACGGAGGAGGGCACTGAGGAGGGCACGGAGGAGGGCACGGAGGAGGGCACGGAGGAGGGCACGGAGGAGGGCACGGAGGAGGGCACTGAAGAGGGCACGGAGGAGGGCACGGAGGAGGGCACTGAGGAGGGCACGGAGGAGGGCACGGAGGAGGGCACGGAGGAGGGCACTGAGGAGGGCACTGAGGAGGGCACGGAGGAGGGCACGGAGGAGGGCACTGAGGAGGGCACGGAGGAGGGCACGGGAGATGTTTTTTTTTATTTATTTTTGAAACTTTTTATTTGCTTTTATAAACTTTACAATTTAATCTAATCTAATACAATATTCTTATCTGATACAAGCCCCTCACTCTTCACTCT
Source organism: Rana kukunoris (assembly GCA_029574335.1). Lineage (NCBI taxonomy): Eukaryota > Metazoa > Chordata > Amphibia > Anura > Ranidae > Rana > Rana kukunoris. The sequence goes on along the minus strand of JAJQKJ010001632.1, from coordinate 94,137 downwards.
ACACGGGAGAGGATATATCACACATGCATAGTAGACATGTGCACAGAATTTTTTTCTTTTTGTTCCGTAGGTTCGTTTCCGTTCGTATTTCGTAGGACGCCCGTTTTCCTATTCGTTCCCGTTCGTTTTTCGTACGACGCGATTTTTTCGTATTCCGATTGTTTCGTATTTTTGTTACCGTTTTATTTTCGTACATGCGGGATGGTTCGTTATTCTGTTTAATTCATGTTCGGTACTTGTTAGACAATAATTTTCGTGAATTTTCGTCACTGATTTGCATTCTGTATTTTGAATTCCTTCTTCTGTTCGTATTTTCAGTCGTATCTTCATATGACATCTATAACAAATGATTTGCATTCTGTATTTAGAATTCCTTTTTTCTGTTCGTATTTTGGATTCAAAATACAGAATGCAAATCTTTTGTTATAGATGTCATTTTCGTTTTTTTGACTGGGCAGTGAGTGAGTGTATGAAGCAGTTTCTTTTTTGTGCCGAGTACAGTGAGTAGTACAGTAAAGCCAAATAAACTTTTCTGTGGATTTTCATCTGAAGGGAGATCAGTTGGCCAGAGTTTTGAACCCAAAAATGGTTTTCTGATGGAGTTTAAAAACGAACGAATTTTCTGAGAACGAACGGAAAACAATCGTTTTTATGTTTGTTGTTAAAAAAGTCTGACCAAGTGTACGGGGCTTAACAATAGTTACTATGGATGAGCCGCGTGTTGAAAGTGCCGCGAATCCCGCAATATATTTACGAAAGTACAAAATTACGAAAATCCTTTTTCTGTTCGTATTTTCAGTCGCATGTAATATGACATAGATGTGACATCCATATTAACTATTGTTAAGCCCCATACACTTGGTCAGACTTTTTTAACAACAAACATAAAAACGATCGTTTTCCGTTCATTCTCAGAAAATTTGTTCGTTTTTAAACTCCATCAGAAAACCATTTTTGGGTTCAAAAGTCTGGCCAACTGATCTCCCTGCAGATGAAAATCCACAGAAAAGTTTATTAGGCTTTAATGTACTACTCACTGCACTAGTGTACTCAGCACAAAAGAGAAGCTGCTTCACTAACTACACTCACTCACTGCCTATTCAAAAAAACGAAAATGACATCTATAACAAAAGATTTGTATTCTGTATCTTGAATCCTTTTTCTTTTGGTATTTTCAGTCGTATGTTCATATGACATCTATAACAAAAGATTTGCATTCTGTATTTTGAATGCAAAATACGAACAGAAAAAAGAAATTCAAAATACAGAATACAAATCTTTTGTTATAGATGTCATATGAACAATGAACATACGACTGAAAATACGAACAGAAAAAGGATTCAAACAAAATACAGAATGCAAATCTTTTGTTATAGATGTCATAGATGTTTCATCTTTTGCCGTTTTCGTTTTGTCGTATTTTCGTCGGATCATTCTTTCGTATTTGCGGTTGTTCGTTACGCGGCTCATTCGTAATCCTGTCGTTTTCGTATTTTGGTGCTTTAATTTTTTCGTATGTGCACATTATCCCACGGGTACGAAAATTAACATTTTCGTACGAAAATAACATTCGTACAAACGGGAATGCACATATCTAATGCATAGACATCTATGGCATGAGTGATTCTGAGGTGTATCGCATCTTCAGATTCACCCCTCATGTCATCATGGAATTAACCACGACCTTGCAGGAGGACATCAGCAGCCCAACACATGGCACTACCCATGACACCCATGACAGCTACATATACAATCAGAGCCCCATCCCCACAGATTTCGAACAGAACATGTATGGGGACAGCTGGCTGGTTGGTGAGTGACATGGGTGGCAGGCATGACTGTCCCCCCCCATGATGCACACATCACAAGGGGCACATGCACTACTAACATCCTCCTGTCTTATCCCTTCAGGGTGACTCCGCATATGCACTGGGACCCCATCTAATGACTCCTATACGGAACCCCCCTAACCAAGGCTACCCCGTCTTTTGAGGGAAGAGCAGCCAGGAGACAGCTCACATTGGGCATCTTTGCACGTTAAACACAGGCCGCGTACACACGGCAGAGAACCTCGACGGGCAGAACACATCGTTCCGCCCGTCGAGGTTCCCTGCCGGCCGTCGAAATCGGCGACCCGCCCGTCGGGAATGGCAACCAGCCATTCATCCAGGCGGGCCGTCGAGCAAATAGAGAGCGTGCTCTCTATTTCTGCTCGACAGGCTTCCCGACGGGAAGCTCGCCGAGAGCGTACACACGGCCACACACATTAATCATGGCACAATGAGAATGCATGCATGCACACCACTGTGGTCCCTAGCACACACACATCACATCCTTATCACATTGGATTGGCACCAGTCCACCATGCAGGACTTGTGAGCAGCAACACCACGGCTCCAATTATGTCACCATTCACACGGACCTGGGGATCACTTCTCCACCACAAATGAGGGTGACACCCCTTTTCCGGCAGGAATGTCACCCCCACATTCCAAGATCATACCCAAAAAAAAATGCCCAGCAAAAATATAATTAAAAAAAAATAACAACAAATAAAACACATAAAAGACAAAAATCACTCTGCAAAACAGTCCCCAAATATCTCAAAGACACGTCACAAACAAACAAACAAACGCTAATAAATAACAGAACAAAAGCACCTTGCTGTATAGGGAGGGATACAAAGGGATGTACTTTTGCAAAGAAAGTGCGTTTGTGTCTGTCTATTTATGCTGTCTGCGTAGTTCAGCAAAGTTGCCCGGGTCCACTTCCAATTTCACTGATTGCGCCGTTCCCGAGTTGTGAGCATGCGCACAGAGGTGCTGACCATGGTCTCCTTCAAGCGCGCATGCGCGAGCCGGCCGGCCCTTCATTTGCATGGGGTCATGGCTCATTTCAATGTAACACGCCCACGTCCTTCCCAATTTGTATTACTCCTCCTTACGCCTCTGAAATAACGTTACGCATGCGTAAAAGCAACGAGAATAGGGTGATTGCGCGGCTACATTGCGCCAGTCTAACGTAAAGGCGGTGCGCTACGCCGGTCCAATAATGCGCAGATGTACCTGAATCTGGCCCTAAATTTTTTTGCTAGAAAATTAATCAGAACCCCCAAACATTATATATATATTTTTTTTAGCAGACACTCTAAGGAATAAAATGGCGGTCATTGAAACTTTATTTCTCGCACGGTATTTGCGCAATAATTTTTCAAATGCCTTTTTTTGGGAAAAAGAACGGTTTCATGAATTAAAAAATAACAAAACAGTAAAGTTAGCCCAATTTTTTGGTATAATGTGAAAGATGAAGTTACGCCGAGTAAATAGATACCCAACACGTCACACTTTAAAATTGGGTGCACTCATGGAATGGCGTCAAACTTGTGTACTTAAAAATCTCCATAGGCGACGCTTTAAATTTTTTTTACAGGTTACTATTTTCGCATTACAGAGGAGGTCTGGTGCTTGAATTGTTGCACACGCTCTAACACACGCGAAGATACCTCACATGTGGGGTTTAACGACGTTTACATATGTGGGCGGGACTTGTATGCGTGTTCGCTTCTGCGTGCGAGATAACAGGGACAGGGGCTTTTTATTTTTATTTTTTTATTTAATTCTTTGTATTTTACTTAATATTTTTTTATTTTTACACTTTTTTTTACATTTTTTTTACATTTTTTTTTTTGATCACTTTTATTCCTATTACAAGGAATGTAAACATTCGTGTGACAGGTCCTCTTTATGGAGAGATGTGGGGTCAATAAGACCTCCCCTCCCCCACATCTCTCCTCCAGGCTTACAAGCATGAAATCGGTGAAAAAAAATCACTGATTACATGCCTACAGCCGCGATTGCGGCTTTGTTTACTTCCAGGTATGACGTCATGCCCGGTCCTCCGACGGTCATAGAGATGACTGTGACCATGTGGTCACCAGTCATCTCTATGGATCTGCTACAAGCGCCGGCCGATTCGCTCTCCGGGCCCCCAATGGCACGGGAGAGCTCGGAGAAGCACCGGATGGCGGCGGGAGGGGGGGGACGTCCCCTCCCGTTGCCTAGAAGAACGATCAAGCGGCGGTTCCGCCGCTTTGATCGTTCTTATGGTGCACAGAATCGCCGGCCGAAGACGGCGATATCTGAATGATGCCCCATGGTGGACAAGTGGTTAATCACTTCAGCCCCGGACCATTATTCAGCTAAAGGACCTGGCACCTTTTTGCGATTCGGCACTGCGTCGCTTTAACTGACAATTGCGCCGTCGTGCGAAGTGGCTCCCAAACAGAATTGGCGTCCTTTTTCCCCCACAAATAGAGATTTCTTTTGGTGGTATTTGATCACATCTGCGTTTTTTTTTTTTTTGCGCTATAAACAAAAATAGAGCGACAATTTTGAAAAAAAAACAATATTTGTTACTTTTTCCTATAATAAATATCCCCAAAAAAGATATAACATTTTTTTCCCTCAGTTTAGTCCGATACGTATTCTTCTACATATTATTGGTAAAAAAAAATAAGCGTTTATCGGTTGGTTTGCACACAATTTACAAAATAGGGGATAGTTTTATGGCATTTTTATATATATATTTTTTTTACTACTAATGGCGATGATCAGCGATTTTTTTCGTGACTGCGACATTATGGCGGACACTTTGAAAATTTTTACACATTTTTGGGACCATTGTCATTTTCACAGCGAAAAGTGCTATAAAAATGCACTGATTACTGTGAAAAAATGACAAATGGCAGTGAAGGGGTTAACCACTAGGGGGCGCTAAAGAGGTTAAGTGTGCCCTAAGGGAGTGATTCTTGCTGTAGGGGGGCGGGGCTGGATGTGTGACATCACTGATTGTCGTTCACTATATCAGGGAACAGACGATCGGTGACACTGCCACTGTGAAGAACGGGGAAGGTGTGTTTACACTCACCTCTCCCCGTTCTTCAGCTCCTGTGACCGATCGCGGGACACCGGCGGCGATCGGGTCCGCGGGTCCCCCTGGCACGGTCTCGGAGCTTCGGACCGGGTCGTGCTCCCGATCTGCAAATTGTGTCAGTTAAAGCAACGTGACAATTACAGATTGTTACTTCTGTATCTTTCTGTTCATTCATCTGCAGATCAAAGGGATGAACTCAGATCTGCAAATTATGTCAGTTAAAGCAACGTGACAATTTGTTTTTTTTAATCACTTAAGGACCGCCTCCTGCACATTTACGTCGGCAGAATGGCGCGGCTGGGCACAAGCACGTACCTGTACGTTGCCTTTAAGAGCCCAGCCGTGCCCCTCCGCCGACGTAAATGTGCAGGAGGCGGTCCTTAAGTGGTTAAAAAAATTAAAAAAACTTGTCAAGTTGCTTTAACTGACATAATTTGCAGATCTCAGTTCATCCCTTTGATCTGCAGATGAAAGAAGAGAAAGATACAGAAGTAACAATCTGTAACTTTGTATCTTTGTATAATGGAGATCTGGCGCGGGTGTTGGGAGTCGGATGGAATTTTTTTTGGACAGGTAGAGCTGCCGACACCTTCTGAGTGTACAGGAATTATGATTGTAGTGGTGAATAAACACAGCCAACAATTTCTGTGTACTGGGGGGAGGGGAGCGGGGTTCCAGAAACAGGGCAGAGAGACTGGGCGTGCTACACCTGTCCTGTGTACAATCATGACTTCTTTTGAAAATGTGTAGCCCAAAGTCTACAACTAGTTTAAAAAAAAATGTTTTTTTAATGTGTTTCTGACTTTTTCGGTGTCTGGCCACAGGGGGACCGCCCACGGTAAATATACGCCATTATTTTGAGGGTAAATACCGGTGTTATGACAGCAGCTTCCATGACCGCGGTATCGTCTTTTTTTTACTGTGGGCGATTCTCTACAAGATAAACGTGGTCCCGCAAACGCATTCACCGCAGAATAGTTTTTTTAGGTGGAAGGAGAGGTTCCCCCTCCCACTGCTTACCGGTCATTTACAAGCTTACCGGAGGCGTTGGTAAACCCGAAAGCGATCTGGCGTGGTCAGTGGCGGCTGGTCCTAAAAAAATTTTGGGGGGGGGGGCGCAAACAAACTAAAATTTGCAGCCACTGTGCCCATCAACTGCAGCCACTGTGCCCATCAACTGCAGCCACTGTACCATCAAACACAGCCACTGTGCCCATCAAACGCAGCCCCTGTGCCCATCAAACGCAGCCACTGTGCCATCAAACGCAGCCACTGTGCCCATCAAACGCAGCCACTGTGCCATCAAACGCAGCCACTGTGCCCATCAAACGCAGCCACTGTGCCATCAAACGCAGCCCCTGTGCCCATCAAACGCAGCCACTGTGCCATCAAACGCAGCCACTGTGCCCATCAAACGCAGCCACTGTGCCATCAAACGCAGCCACTGTGCCCATCAACTGCAGCCACTGTGCCCATTAACTGCAGCCACTGTGTCCATCAACTGCAGCCACTGTGCCTATTAACTGCAGCCACTGTGTCCATCAACTGCAGCCACTGTGCCCATCAACTGCAGCCTCTGTGCCCAGAAGTGAACGCACACGTATGTCACACGTGCATATGTCATAGGTGTTCAAACCACACACGTGGGGTGTCGCCGAGAATGTCAGAGTGAGAGCGATAATTCTAGCACCAGACCTCCTCTGTAACCCTAACCCGGTCCTAAAAAAATTTGGGGAGAGCGCAAACAAACTAAAATTTGGGAAAAAACACCATCAATTACAGCATCAACTGCAGCCACTGTGCCATCAACTGCAGCCACTGTGCCATCAACTGCAGCCACTGTGCCCATCAACTGCAGCCACTGTGCCCATCAACTGCAGCCACTGTGCCATCAACTGCAGCCCCTGTGCCCATCAAACGCACACGTATGTCACACGTGCATATGTCATAGGTTTTCAAACCACACACGTGAGGTGTCGCCGAGAATGTCAGAGTGAGAGCGATAATTCTAGCACCAGACCTCTTTTAACCATTTTAACCATTTCCCGCCCGGCCTGTAGCAGAATGATGGCCGGGCGGTGGTTTCGTTATCCTGACTAGGCATCATATACATCCAGCAGGATAACAGCCGCCGTGCGCATCGCGGCGATCGGTGGTACGGCATGTCAATCTTACACACCGCTACCCCAAATCTCAGTAAAGAGCCTCTGACGGAGGCTCTTTACCATGTGACCAGAGGTGTCCAATCACGGCTGATCATGATGTAAACAGGAAGAGAAGTTGATTGGCTTTTCCTCTCTCGCGTCCTGGGGCGGACTAACCATTGAGGAATTCGGGCGCTGCCCGAGGGCCCCATGCCACTAGGGGGCCCCATCAGGGTTGCCAGGCTCATTAAAACCAGGGACAGCATGTATTAATCTGTGTTTTTTTACATCTGTCCCTGATATGTCCAAAACCGACATGCTTTTGATGTGAAAATCCCGAGATTTTAGCCGCCCTGCCTCTGTACTGCCACCTGGCTTGGTGGCCATCTGTAAGCCCGGGGGCCCCATAATCTTCTATTGCCCGGCGGCCCCATGAGTTGTCAGTCCGCCCCTGCTCGTGTCTGACAGAGCTGAGTAGAGAAGAACCAATCGGCTGCTCTCCTGACAGGGGGGTTCTATGATAATTGTTTTTCAGCACAGCCCCCCCTCTGGATGCCCACCCAGGACCACCAGGATGCCACCAGGATCACCAGGAATGGGCACCCACACTGGACCACCAGGTATGCCACCCTAGACCACCAGGGATATGCCACCAGGGATATGCCAATCTGTGCCTATCCACAATGGCAATGCCAGTGCCATCAGGGATGCCTATTAGTGCCACATATCAGTGCCCATCAGTGCTGTCTATCAGTACCTCTCATAAGTACCCATCAGTGCAACCTTTCAGTGCTTATCAGTGTCGCATATCAGTGCCCACCAGTGCCACCCATGAGAGCCCATCAGTGTTGCCTTTGAATGGCCATCAGTGCTATATATCAGTGGCACCCATTAGTCCCCATCGTCAGTGCCACCTCATTGTTACCACCTCATCAGTGCCACCTTATCAGTGCCCGTCAGTGCTGCCTTATCAGTGCCTATCAGTGTAGGAGAAAACTTACTCATTTACAATTTTTTTTTTTTTATTTGTTTAGCAGAGGTGATCAAATACCACCAAAAGAAATCTCTATTTGTGGGACAACAAAATGATAAAAATTCTGTTTGGATGCAGCGAGTGTCGCACGACCGCGCAATTTTGTCATTTCAACAGGGCTGAAAGCTGAAAATTGCCCTGGGCAGGAAGGGGGTGTAAAGTGCCCCTCCCCCCGGCATTGAAGTGGTTAAAGTTCATGTGCGTGTAAAGGCCGGTGTCCCAATACTTTTGGTAATACTCTGTATATTGTTTTTTAGCGACAAACAAGACGTTACTTTCATCATATTGTCTTGCAACAATTCTGTTGTTTTTTTTTTGCAATTCTTACACAATAAATCGGAAAAAAACTAAACAAAACACGTTTTTTTATTTTTTATTTTTTTGAGCAGTGTTAGTTTAAAAACAAATACAGATACCGCAGATAAAATATTCACATTTTCTTCTGTAATTTGTCCCGTTTTTAAAATGACACAAAAGTATTTTTTTTTTTTTTTTGTACAAAGCACTGCAAAGTTATTTACAAATTAAATAAAATCTTCTTCTTCTTCCTCAATTTTGTATTTTTTTTTTTTAAACGGGAAATGTGTAAAAAATATTAACACACATTGGGGTAGATTCACGTAGATCAGAGGATCTTTTGATCCGCGTGATCTATCTTTTTTACGATCCGCCTGCGCCAGTTTTTGAGGCAAGTGCTGTATTCAGAAAGCACTTGCCTCGTAAGTAGCCCTGGCGGATCGTAAATCCCCCGGCGGAATGCAAATTCCGCGGCTAGGGGGAGTTTACTATTTAAATCACGCGCGTCCCCGTGCCGATCGTACTGCGCATGCGCCGCCGGCTAAATTTCCCAGCGTGCATTGCTTTAAATGACGTCGCAAGGACGTCATTGGTTTCGACGTTAACGCAATTGACGTATGGCCGTATTCCCGGACGACTTACGTAAACGACGTAAAAAATTCAAAACTCGACGCGGGAACGACGGCCATACTTAACATAGGATCCGCCGCACTTACCCCGCATATAGCAGGGGTAACGATCCGCCGGAAAAAGCCGAACGCAAACGACGTAAAAAAAAAAGCGACGGCCGGGCGTTCGGTTCTGAATCGGCGGTTCTCCTCATTTGCATATTAGTCGCGTAGAAAAAAAGAAGCGCCACCTAGCGGACGGCGGGAGAATGCAGCCTAAGATCCGACAGTGTAACTCACTTACACCAGTCGGCTCTAAGGGAGATCTATGCGGAACCTGATTCGAGGAATCAGCCGCATCGATCCGAGCGTCGGATCTCACAGATCCGACGGTGTATCAGTAGATACACCGTCGGATCTCTATGTGAATCTACCCCATTGTTGTTGTTTTTGTTCTCAATTTTGCACTTTAAAAAAAAAAAAAAGTTAAAGAAAATAATAGAAAAAATAAATAAAAACAAACAACAAAATCAAAAATTGCAACTCCTATGCCGCGTACACGCGGTCGTTTTTTGTGATGAAATAAAACGACGTTTTAAAAAACTTTATTCAAAATGATGGTGTGCGGAGCAAAACGTCGTTTTATGTCTTGTGAAAAACGACCAAGAAAAAATTCGAACAGGCTTAAATTTTTTATGTCGGTTTTTTCAGAATGTCGTATTTTGTTTCACAAAAAAATGATAGTGTGGGCAAAACAATGTTTAACCGCTTCAATACCGGGGCTATTCCGGCACTTCTCTCCTACATGCACAAATCATAATTTTTTTGTTAGAAAATTACTCAGAACCCCCAAACACTACATACGTTTTTTTAGCAGACACCCTAGGGAATGAAATGCCGGCCATTGCAACTTTTTATCTCGCACATTATTTGCGCAATCATTTTTTAAAACGGCTTTTTTTTTGGGGGAAAACAACGGTTTTGTGAATTAAAAAAGAACAAAACAGTAAAGTTAGGCCAATTTTTTGGTATAATGTGAAAGATGAAGTTACGCCGAGTAAATAGATACCTAACATGTCACGCTTTAAAACTGCGCACACTCATGGAATGGCGCCAAACGTCAGTACTTAAAAATCTCCATAGGCGACGCTTATTTTTTTTTTTTACAAGTTACAAATTTAGAGTTCCAGAGGAGGTCTAGTGCTAGAATTGTTGCTGGTGCTCTAACGCACGCGGCGATACCTCACATGTGTGGTTTGAACGGCGTTTACATATGTGGGCGGGACTTACGCGTGCGTTCGCTTCTGAGCGCGAGCTACCGGGGGTAGGGGCGTTTAAAAAATTTTTTTTATTATTTTATTTTTTATTTTACACAATTTATTGAATTTTTAAACTTTTTTTTTTTTTTTTTTTGATCACTTTTATTCCTATTACAAGGAATGTAAACATCCTTTGTAATAGGAATGGTTGGTGACAGGTCCTCTTTATGGAGAGAGGCGGGGTCAATAAGACCCCACATCTCTCCTCCAGGCTTGAAAGCATTAGATCGTGAAAAAAAATTCACCGATCTAATGCTTTCAGCCGCGATTGCGGCTGTGTTTACATTCCAGGACCCGGGCGTGACGCCATAACATCGCGCCCGGGCCTCCGACGATCATAGAGATGACTGGTGACCATCTGGTCACCTGTCTACTCTATGGTTTACAGAGGACAGCGGCGGATCGTTTCTCCGGGTCTCCGATGGCAAAGGAGAGCCCGGAGACGCACCGGATGGCGGCGGGAGGGGGGGGGGCGTCCCCTCCCGCCGCCTATAAGAACGATCAAGCGGTGGAACCGCCTCTATGATCGTTCTTATGGTGCAGGGATTCGCCGCCTGAAGAGATGGATATCTGAATGATACCTGTGGCTGCCCCCATCATTCAAATATCCCCACTGAAAGTCCAGGACGTCAATTGACGTCCTTAGTATTGAAGTGGTTAAAACGGCGTTTTTAAACCCGCGCATGCTCAGAAGCAAGTTATGAGATGGGAGCTTGAATGGAACAGAGTGCCGTCGAACGTATCTCACGTAACCGCGCTTTGCACGAGCATTTTTAGAAAACGGTGGTGTGTAGGCAACTTTGTCTTTTAAAATGAAGTTTGAAAAACGTTACGTTGTTTCGTGAAATAAAATGACGTTTTTTTACATCACAAAAAGTGATCCTGTGCATTACACAATAAAACAGAACAAAACTAAACTAAACACATATTAGTTAAAAAAACTAACACTGCTCAAAAAAAAGAAAAAAACATAAATTGTATGACAGATAAAATATTCGCATTTTATTCTCTAATTTGTCCCGTTTACAATTACACTAAAATTAGGATTTTGGATACAAAGCACAGCAAAGTTATTTACAAATGAAACAAAATGTTGTTTTTCTTCCTTAATTTTGCACTTTTTAAAAATGGGAAATGTGTAAAAAATATTAACACACTATGGGCCAGATTCAGGTAGATTGGCGCATCTTTGCTCTGGAGTAACGTTTCTCATTTACGTTACTCTGGCGAAATTTTAGGAGCAAGTGCTGTTATTCATGAAGCACTTGCTCCTAAAGTTGCGGCAGCGTATCGCAAATGAACCGGCGGAATTCAAATTGGGCGGGTACAGGGCGTGTATTATTTAAAATAAGCGCGATCCCGCGGCGAACGTACTGCGCATGCGTCGACTGTCAATGCATCCCAGTGCGCATGCTCCAAATTCTGTCAGTGAACGTCAATGACGTCACATCCCCATTCATGGACGTTTTATGCAAGCGACGCGATTTTTTTTTTCCGACGCGATGACGACGGCTATACTTAACATAGGATACTCCACTAGGGGGCTGCTTTATCTTTACGCCGCGTATCGTTTATGGAAACGTCGGAAAGTCACTGCGTCGCGCCCGAATACGATCGTGAATTGCCGATTCCCGCTGATTAACATATTTTTTCAGCGTAAATCAGCGGGAACGCCCCTTGGCGCCATTTTTAAATTAAAGTTGCGATGCGATGGCGAAATTCAATTACGCCGATCGCATCGGAACTCCAACCCGGCGTTTCTTGTTTTCTGGTTACAGAAAACAGGAACGCCGGCTTAAAGTGACAGTTAGGCTGGAGTATCACTGATAGATAACTCTACCTGGATCTGGCCCTATGTTGTTTTTCTTTCTCAATTTTTCACTTTAAAAAAAAATAAAAAAAAAAGGTAAAAATGATATTTAACAAAATAAAAAAACAAATTACTAAATCAAAAATTGCAACTTTTACACAATAAAACAGAACAAAACTAAACAAAACACATCTTTTTTTTTTTTTTTTGAGCAGTGTTAGGCGGCGTACAGACGATCGGATATATCCGATGAAAACGGTCCGCGGACCATTTCCATCGGATATGTCCGATCGGGAGTTTGATCCGATGGCGTGTACACACCATCGGATCAAATTCCCCGCCGCCGGACGGCGCGGTGACGTAGTGGTGACGCGGCGGTGACGTTGACGCCGCCGCGTCACCGCCACGTCACCGCACCAGGAAGTAAAACACTTCCGCGCATGCGCCGAATCCATTCGGCAGCGGCGCGGCGGTGGTGGGAGCCGACATGTCTGCTGGTAAGTGTACTAACCAGCAGACATGTCGGGCGGACAGATTCCCACCGGATAGATTTCAAAGCATGCTTTGAAATCTGTCGGGTGGAGAAATCTGTCCGCTAGCCCATACACACGAGCGGAGATGTCTGCTGAAACGGTCCATCGGACCGTTTTCAGCGGACATATCCCCTCGTGTGTACGCCGCCTTAGTTTTAAAAAAAAAAAAAAAAACACAAATAGAGTGACTACAGACGAAATATTCACATTTTATTCTGTAATTTGTCCCGTTTACAATTACACTAAAAATTAGAATTTTGGTGCAAAACGCAGCAAAGTTATTTACAAATTTAATAAAATGTTGTTTTTCTTCCTCAATTTTGCATTTTTTTTTTTTAAACGGGAAATGTGTAAAAAAAATATTAAGACACAATGTTGTTTTTCTTTCTCAATTTTGCACTTTAACCACTTAAGACCCGGACCAATACGCTGGCAAATGACCCAAGGGGTTTTTGCGATTCGGCACTGCGTCGCTTTAACAGACAATTGCGCGGTCGTGCGACGTGGCTCCCAAACAAAATTGGCGTCCTTTTCTTCCCACAAATAGAGCTTTCTTTTGGTGGTATTTGATCACCTCTGTGGTTTTTATTTTTTGCGCTATAAACAAAAATAGAGCGACAATTTAAAAAAAAATGCAATATTTTTTACTTTTTGCTATAATAAATATCCCCCAAAAATATATAAAAAAAACATTTTTTTCCTCAGTTTAGGCCGATACGTATTCTTCTACATATTTTTGGTAAAAAAAATCGCAATAAGCGTTTATCGGTTGGTTTTCGCAAAATTTATAGCGTTTACAAAATAAGGGATAGTTTTATTGCATTTTTATTAATTATTTTATTTTTTTACTACTAATAGCGGCGATCAGCGATTTTTTTCGTGACTGCGACAATATGGCGGACACTTCGGACAATTTTGACACATTTTTGGGACAATTGTCATTTTCACAGCAAAAAATGCATTTAAATTGCATTGTTTACTGTGGAAATGACAGTTGCAGTTTGGGAGTTAACCACAGGTGGGTACTAAAACCAACGTATATATACGTTGATGTGCCCAGCCGTGCCATTCTGCCGACGTAAATGTGCAGTAGGCGGTCCTTAAGTGGTTAAAAAAAAAAATTCTAGTTAACAAAATGGAAACAAACAAACTCAGAAGAGAAATAATAGTTGAAGAGTAGAAAAGACTACGGGCCAGATTCAGATAGCCCGCCGTAACTTTGTGCGGGCGTAGCGCATCTTGTTTACGCTACGCCGCCGTAACTTTGAGAGACAGGTGCCGTATTCACAAAGAAGAAGGTGTTCTATGGAAAGGGTTCCACATGTACTGGCACTTTAAGGCTGGCTCCACCCAGCAGTGATGGCAAGGGTCAAGGGGTACAGTAGCCATCTTGGAGAGAGTGCTCATGTAGGAAGCAGAGATATGTACTGTCCTGAGATGCATGTTGCAGTGTACAGCCTGTACTGAAATAAACATCCATTGTGTCTCTCACAACACACAGGACATGACAGTTGCGCCCTAAGTTACGGCGGCTTAGCGTAAATGGGCCGGCGTAACAGTGCCTAATTCAAAATAGGCAGGTAGGGGGCGTGATCCATGTAAATGAATCGTGACCCTGCGCAATTGACGCTTTTTCCAAACGGCGCATGCGCCGTCCGTGGACCTATGCGTACGCCTCATATAGCAGGGGTAACTTTACGCTTACGCAAACGACGTAAAATACGACAACCAGGCGCACGTACGTTCGTGAATCGGCGTGAGTAGTTCATTTAAATATTCGGCGTGTAAATTGACGGAAGCACCACCTAGCGGCCAGCGTAAATATGCAACTAAGATACGACGGCATAGGAGACTTACACCGCTCGTGTCTTAGCTAAATTCCGGCGTGTCTTGTTTTCTGAATCTGGCCCTAAAGGACTTAATTAAGGCCGACTACAGGAAATAAAGATATAGGGCCAGATTCAGCAAGACTTGCGCTGGAGTAAATCGATATGCGCCGCGTAACTGTAAAGATGCGCCGTTGTATCTATGCGGCCGTACCCACCAACCTAGATGCGCCAGAAAACGGGCCTTTTCCGACCGGCTTAACTTTTCCTCGCCAGAGTATCGTCAGCGCATATTTTCGCTTGGCGCATCCGTCGCGCCTATTGATTTCCCCTGCAAATATGCAAATGAGGGAGATTTCCCGATTCGTGAACGGATTAGCACCATACGCTGGCTACATGCGCCGCGCGTATCTCGTCCGTCCGGCGCAAAGTTATTTCTACAAATAGCTGCTTTGTCTTTACTCCAGACGGCCACAGGTCAGCAGGAGAGCAGCTACAGCAGCAGATTACCGACGAAACTAGCAAGCTGACCAACCACACTTGCAAGGACAACACCTCTGTGTGCCAACATGCCAGGGGCAGTCGTGGTCCTAGCACTAGTACTGGGTCTCCCTTTACGGAGGAGGCGGGCACGTGAGAGGATATACCGCACACGCATGAGCCTCTTTGGCATGGGGGATGAGGAGGTGTATCGCCTCTTCAGATTCAGCCCAGATGCAATACTTGAACTAACCACAACCCTGCAGGAGGACATCACCAGCAAGACACACCGCTCACAAGCAGTGCAGCCACTGGTGAAGGTCCTGGCAACACTTCATTACCTTGCAAGTGGATCATTCCAGCGTACAAGTGAAGTGGTGGCTGGGATGTCACAGTCCTCCATAAGCAGATGTGTGCACCAGGTTGTCCCTGCAATCCTCAGACGCATGTCCAACCAGTTCATCAGACCCACCACTGAGGAGCTGCGGCAGAAGGCAATGACAGATTTCTACAGCATTGCCAGATTCCCACGCACCGTGGGGGCCATTGATTGCACACATGTGGCCCTACAGCCCCCCAGTGCCACAGAGCACATATACCGCAATCGGAAGCATTGGCATTCCATCAACGTACAGGTGATAGCCGATGCCCAACGCCTCATATGGCACGTCCGTGCCAAACACCCCGGGTCCAGCCATGGCAGCTTCATATACCGTCAGAGTCCCATCCCAGCAGAATTCGAGCAGAACATGTATGGGGACAGCTGGCTGGTTGGTGAGTGACATGGGTGGCAGCCATGACTATCCCCTCCCATGATGCACACCTCACAAGGGGCACATGCATGACTAACATCCTCCTGTCTTTTCCCTTCCAGGTGACTCTGCATATGCACTGGGACCCCATCTCATGACTCCTTTCCGGAACCCCCAAACCAGAGGAGAGAGAAGATACAATGAAGCACACATCAAAACCCGTGCAGTGGTGGAGCAAACATTTGGGCTCCTGAAGTCCCGTTTCCGCTGCCTGGATAAGTCTGGGGGGGCCCTATTGTATTCCCCTACCTTTGTGTGTCAGATCATCGGTGCATGTTGCATACTACATAACTTTGCTATGAGAAAAGGCCTGCAGATTGACATACGTGATGACCTGACCCCCCAACCACACAGTCCCCACCTGCCAGAGGACACCCCGTCTGCTGATGGACGAACAGTCAGGAGGGTCCTCGCCGTAGGCATCTTTGGACACTAAACCAAAACATTTATCACACAGACAGTGCACGCGTGTACACCACTGATGTCCCTAGATCACACACACACCACATCCACATCGCATTGGATTAGCCCAAGTCCAGCATGTAGGACTTGGGAGCAGCAACGTCAGCGTCAAGGCCCCAATGATGTCACTGTCCATTCACACACCTTTCACACGTCATTCATTCAGCCGTGGGGTTACCTTCACCACCACGGCCGAGGGTGACACCCCTTACTGGCAGGAGTGCCACCCCCTCACATTCACACACCATTCACACTGTCCCCTGCACTCCTGACCGTGTGCAGTAAAAAAAGAAATACATATCTCATAACATGAGAACAAAAATAAACAAAAACTCATATCCTGAGTATAAAATAAATATTCAAAAATAAACAAAAACTCATAACCTGAGTATAAAAAAAAATTATAAAACAAAAAAACAAAAAACCCTCATCTGAGATGACGGGGGCTCCTCCTTGGGGGCACTCTCGGGCTCCTCATCTGCCTGGAGGGAGTGGGTGGTGGTGGGGGTGGGGGGGCATCTGGAGGAGGCTGATCCCCGGGTGGGCCACTCCTGGGAGCTGTTGGCTGCCTGCCCTCCAATGCCACAGCAATACGGCTCAGATACAGGTTTGTCTGGGCCTGCATCCTCAGCTGGCGGGTGATCTGATGCCGCTGGTCACGTTGCCGCTGCCTCCCCTCTTCCCGGATGGCAGCTGTGTTGGCTTGGATGGCTGCTGTCAGGTGCCGGATATCAGCCTGCACCTCCCCCAGGCTGGTCACAACGTCCTGCACACGACTGGGCAGCTGTGACATGGAGCCCAGGCTGTCTGCGACCCGGTCTAAGTGGCCAGCAATCTCCCCCATTTGCTGGGTCTGCCTTGCGTGGTCCAACAGCACCTGGTCCTGGACCATATCAGACACCCCCCTGGTCTTACGGGTCACCTTCCTGGGGGCAGAAGAAGGTTGTCCCCGTGGGGATGGAGTCGCCCTTGAGGGGCTACCTAGGATGGGGGAGGGGGTGACAGAGGGCCCTGCAGAGGAGGAGGACTCCTCCAACAATAAAATAAAGTCCTGCTCAGGGACAGGCTCCTCCTCAACCACCTCTGCTGAAGTGGTGTGGGCACTCTCCTCCTCCACCTCGGTGTCTCCAGCACCCAGGGCCTCGTCATCAGCATCCCGTTGGGAGGTTGGGGTGGACTGGCCGGTAAGCGATGATGGCCCAGCTCCGTCATCTGTGGATGACACAAAGCAGACACATGTTGGTGGTCCCACACACTTGGCACATGTACCCTCCCCCCCCCACAACACACCAAATAGGGGATAAAAAACACTTACCTGTCCTGGAGCCTTCCTCTACGGAGTCATAGCCAGGGACCCCCTCCAACTGCTCCCTGTCCAGGCAGCGGGCGACCACCTCCTCCTCCATGGTCAGGCTGACCGGACATGGGGGACCACCACCTGTGCCCCTCTCATGGCTCCTAATGGTGGCCACCTTGCCACGGACCTTGCGCCGCAGGTCGTTTATTTTTTTTTGTATGTCGCCTGCAGTCCGGGTGGAGTACCCTAACACATTGACCCTGGCAGCAATGGTGTCCAGGATGCTCTGCTTCCTCTCCCGGCTGGTCTTCCTACTTTTTTTTTCTGTGGAGGAACTGATTAAACGTCTCCATAGCCGAGATGATCACAGAGACCTCCTGGGCATTAAAGTTGAGGTTCCTCCTCTCTCTGGGGGTAGCGGGAGCAGCCATGACAGTGCAAAAGTATCTTCCCTGGGGTGGGGGGAAACGGATATACATTTGCGCCGGAATGTCGTTTCCGCTAGCGCTTTTATACGCCCAACGGAACACATTGCGCTGACATTTCCCGTGAAGTGGTGCCGACGGAAGTTGTGAGCATGCGCACAAGGGGGCGAGTGGAGCCTCACTTACTGCGCATGCTCCGTGGATGATGCGCTGAACGTAAGCCTTTGCGCTGGGCTCCGCCCATCATTTACATATGATCACACCCACTTCCACTTGCGTCGGGTTACGCCAGCGCATTATCGTTACTCTGGCGCAAGTTTACGCGCAACTGCTATGTGAATAACAGTACTTGCGCCGAAAGTGTCGGCGGAGTAACGTAAATGAGAAACGTTACTCCAAAGTAAAGAAGCGCCCATCTACCTGAATCTGGCCCATAAAGTAATTATTACTTTGCTCCTAATGATAATGGAAAACGTATAAATGATATGTAGCCGCCGCCCCCAAACTGAATGAATAAATCACTGGTGCAAATTGAAGAATAGATGATAGGTGGCGCTACAACATTTCAATGATATCAATGTGATGATCTTTCATAGACCAAAAAAACATCGAAAGGAAATCAGGAAATTTCACTCTGATGTCACTCAACAAGAATTTTCCATCAAACTCTGGATTACGTGTTTTTCCAACCATGTGACATGTGTGTCGGAGTGCCCGTGTTCCCTTCAATATGTGGGTAGGACCCAGGCACGGACTGGCCATACGGACTGGTCAGATCAGTGCTTGTAACTCCCCCGCCGCACCGATCACCCCTGACTGCCCAAGTATCGGGTGAAGCATCGGAGCATTTCCCCTGAGTACAAGTACCTGGATTGGTACCGATACCGATACTACTCCGCGTTGATAGATGGAGGCCTGATCGTTCGGCTCCTCCACCATCCCTGGGCAGACTGTCTGCAGTCAGCGCCGCCATCAGGGGGGTACAGGCAGTACACCTGTAAGGGGCCCAGAGGTCTCCAGGGGCCCGGATGGCAACCCCCCTTTTTTTGAAAGGGGTCTGGAGGTCCCCAGTGCCCGGATATCAACCCCCCTTTTTTATCTATATATTTTTGCAACATGGCTACCAGATGGAGCTGCTGATCATAGGAAATAAACATGTCAGGTACATTATATAAAGACCCCGTAGTCTGTATGTGGCCCTTATGTACCACCAAGGGAAAAGGAACAGTCTGGATGCTGCCTCTTTATATGACGCACCTCCATCCCTAATTACGTATAGAACAACAAGCCGTGGGAACACAGAGGTCATAACAAGTAAATGGAGTAAATTTCAGGATTTATAAAAAATCATCATAAATGAGCATAAAAACAACAGCTTACAACCATAAACATGTTCGGTACAATGCTGGAAATATAAAACTTGCATCTACACCTGTAAACTCAACGTGTTTCGTTAACTCTGCTCGCTTCCTCAGGAGTTGATGCATGATGTGCAAGGTATCTATAAAATAAATATCAGTAAAATTTAGCATTCAATGATGGTTATGGTTAGAGGAGAAGCAGGGGGCCCGTATAGATTACATTGTGGTCGATTGGTCCAAAGGACTGACCTCCAATGATGATGAACGAAGAATGCTCCAACCTGAAGCTGAAGGAGCGTGACCCAACCAACCGGAGGTGGAGGGCGGACATGGTGAAGAAAAAGGGTGAAAAAGAATGTGTCCCTTGATGTTCCCCAGGGCCGCCATCAGGAATTTTGGGGCCCCTTACACAGCTTCTGGCATGGGCCCCTGGAGCAGAGAACCGGGGGGGGGTACAGAAGTGAGAGGTGGACATGGGGGGGTACAGAAGTGAGAGGTGGACATGGGGGGGTACAGACGTGAGAGGTGGACATGGGGGGGGGGTACAGAAGTGAGAGGTGGACATGGGGGGGTACAAAAGTGAAAGGTATATATGGGAGGTGCAGGGGTGGACATAGGGGGTACAGAGGTGGACATGGGGGGTACAGAGGTTAACATGGGGGGTACAAAGGTGGACGGGGGAACAGAGCTGGAGGGGGTATAGAGGTGAACACAGAGGTGGACATGGGGGGTACATAGGTGGACACAGAGGTGGACATGGGGGGTACAGAGGTGGACATGGGGGGTACAGAGGTGAACACAGAGGTGGACATGGGGGGTACAGAGGTGTACACAGAGGTGGATGGGGGTACAGAGATGGACATGAGGGGTACAGAGGTGTACACAGAGGTGGATGGGGGTACAGAGATGGACATGGGGGGTACAGAGGTGTGCACAGAGGTGGATGGGGGTACAGAGATGGACATGGGGGTACAGAGGTGAACACAGAGGTGGGCGGGGGTACAAAGATGGACATGGGGTGTACAGAGATGGACATGGGGGGTACAGAGGTGAACACAGAGGTGGAAGGGGGTACAAAGATGGACATGGGGGGTACAGAGATGGACATGGGGGGTACAGAGATTGACATGGGGGGGTTCAGAGATGGACATGCGCGGTGTAACGGAATGACCCGTGATGCTCAGAGACTTTAGAGGGATGGGGGATACTCCTGTGCCAGCGTCAATAAGGACTCTTGGGTCTAAGGTCACCCTGTGCCCCTTTTGGGCATAGGGTGACTGATAAATGATGATTTATGTTTTAACGGCTACCCAAGTAGGGAGAGGGTATCAGCCGTTGGAGACATCATTTTCCCTGGCAAGTTGCTATGCAAGTAAGTCCGGTATAAGCTCATCCACGAGATCCAGAGGGAGAGTCAGGTCCAGTTGTAAAACGTTTGAAGGTTCAAGTAGACTAGCTTTAATGGTACATCTCTTGGTTTATATCTAGTTACAAGCTGGTGAGTACTCAATGAACAATGGAACTCTCCGCCCCCTCCCTCCACAGGGGGGCCCCAAGGTAGACCCCCCTGGCACCAGGTCAAAGAAGCCACGTTCGTTTCTCAATAGAATTCAATCAACCCCCAGAACAATACTCAATCACAGATAATCCCATCAGTAGCTAAACATTTCGGCACCGCAAAGCCTGACAGTTCTTCTGAACATAATTGACATGCTAATTCAATACACTGACAGGAGACTGTTAATTTGTAATACAATACACAAAAGAGAGAATTTAGCAGTGAGAGAGTCACTCTACAATTAACCTTCTGAGCTCAGAACTAACAAACCCAAAACAGCCCTCCAGATATCTCAGAATATAATGTGGATAATCCATATCTCAGGTAGTCCCAGATATCATTCATCCTATTGTAACACGTCCTTCGGTTCCTTGTATGTCCCACTGCATGATTATTATAGATGTACAGGCAGAATACATAGTTCCGTTACACATGTATTGTAGGAGATCTGGACATATCACAAGCTGTAAAGGTCAATGTTTCATTCAAGGTGGGGACACATGCTTTTAAGGTGTTAATTGCGTCTGCTCCTAAGACCTTTCATTGTGTGATGCTAATAACACTGTTTAAAGCCTATTGATGATCAGGTGTGAATATCTTATTGTCGGAGACAGAACGTCTGACATAGGAATTGTGTATTCTGCAGGTGAATCACTTATTGGCAGAGTCGGGACGTCTGGGGGATAATTACCTCCTCTGAATGTCATTATCTAAAATAATGTGATTGAAGTTCCTTGTGTGATGAGGGGGGTGGAGAGTTCTTTGTCCCTGTGATTAACTGTGACATGTTTGTAACTGTATAAGAACCAGCTGAGCTTACCATTAAATCATTCATACATTTTAAAACTAGAGAACAGAGCTGAGTCTCGTTATTTTTGGGGAATTGATATGGATCGTGTCTGCATGGATTGTGGAGTGTCGTATAAGCTGTCCTGGGTTGATGGAAGATTGTAAACGGTGGTGACTGTTACAGGCAGTACAGAGATTGAAATGGGGGGTACAGAACACGTAATGTATAATATCTTATACTCTTATATGTATCTATCTAAGGAAGTTTCGAGCCTCGTACACGCGCTCCGG
The DNA here is from genome assembly GCA_029574335.1 of Rana kukunoris. Classification (NCBI taxonomy): domain Eukaryota; kingdom Metazoa; phylum Chordata; class Amphibia; order Anura; family Ranidae; genus Rana; species Rana kukunoris. Next base: position 72,160 of record JAJQKJ010001632.1, on the reverse strand, counting down.
CTGTAAAAAGTCCACGATAAAACCGAAGGAAAAGCTGAAAACCCGGCAGGAAAACTGCCATGGAGCTTTGGCCAGGAATCCGGGCCGTGTGTGCGCTCCATCGACACTGCCTCACAGTCTTTCCCATAGGTAAGTAGTAGATCTGGTGGGAAAAAAACGCCGGGATCCCAGCGGGAAAATAGAGAGCATGTTCTCTATTCTCCTGACGGGAAGACTGCGTCCGGTTTTCCCGGCCAAAAGCTCTCCTGTCAGTTTTCCTGCCGGGAAAATCGTTGGTGTGTACGGGGCTTCACTCGCTTTACTTTGGGTACTCCAACCACATTATTCCCACCCCTTCCTTGGGGGTATATATTTTTTTGGCTGAGTCCCCCCTCCTCCTCCCACCTAGGGTGACCATGTGTCCTAGATTGCCCGGGATTGTCCCTTAATTCATATTTGTGTCCCGGAATGAAATAAGGACACACAGCCACACTAATGAACGTCTCGGATGGGGGGCGGATCTGCTCCGGTTAGGAACACCTTCGCTCCGCTCAGACAAGCTACACAAGCCGCCTCCCCCAGTCATCTCTATGGAGGGATCTGTGCTGCACGCTAGGGAGGGGAGTTTCCAGCGCAGCCCCGCGGATTCTCTTCTCACTGACATGGCAGACATGAGGCGTGGAGGGGACGATCGTCCCAGGACAGCGAGGAGGAGGAAGAGTCCGGCAGGGAGAGTGCAGTCTTCAGGGAACAGCCTACTATGAAGAAGTGAGAACCGAGAGGTCGGGGAGACAGTCAGGCGGTGTACACACGATCCTGCCGCCCGGACGTGCAGCTCGACGGGCGGACAGAGTTCCCGATGAGCGAAATTTTCATTGAACAACGAGGAAAAAGAGAGCATGCTCTCTATTTTGGCTCGACGAGCTTCCCGACGGGATGCTCGTCGAAACTGTACACACGTCAGATTATCTCGGCAGAATATGTCTCCCAGCGAAGTTCTCGCTGGATTCTGCCGAGAAACTCTGTTGTGTGTACGCCGCCTCAGAGACAAGTCTGTATGTGTGCAGTCCCCACTGTGTCTCTGTCCATCCCACTGTCCCCCTGTCCATCCCACTGTCCCTCTGTCCATCCCACTGTCCTCCTGTCCATCCCACTGTCCCTCTGTCCATCCCACTGTCCCTCTGTCCATCCCACGATCCCCCTGTCCATCCCACGGTCCCCCTGTCCATCCCACGGTCCCCCTGTCCATTCCACTGTCCCCCTGTCCATTCCACTGTTCCCCTGTCCATCCCTCTGTCCCTCTGTTTATCCCACTTTTTCCTCTGTCCATCCCACTGTCCTTCTGTCCATTCCACTGTCCCCCTGTCCATCCCACTGTCTCCCTGTCCATCCCACTGTCCCTCTGTCCATTCCACTGTCCCTCTGTCCATTCCACTGTCTCCCTGTCTATTCCACTGTCCCCCTGTCCATCTCACTGTCCCCCTGTCCATCTCACTGTCCCCCTGTCCATCCCACTGTCCCCCTGTCCATCCCACTGTCCCCCTGTCCATCCCACTGTCCATCTCACTGTCCCTCTGTCCATCTCACTGTCCCCCTGTCCATCTCACTGTCCCCCTGTCCATCTCACTGTCCCCCTGTCCATCCCACTGTCCCCTTGTCCATCCCACTGTCCCCCTGTCCATCCCACTGTCCATCTCACTGTCCCTCTGTCCATCTCACTGTCCCTCTGTCCATCCCCCTGTCCCCCTTTCCATCCCACTGTCCCCCTGTCCATTCCACTGTCCATCCCACTGTCCCTCTGTCCATCCCACTTTTTCCTCTGTCCATCCCACTATCCTTCTGTCCATCCCACTGTCCCTTTGTCCATCCCACTGTCCCTCTGTCCATCCCACTGTCTTCCTGTCCATCCAACGGTTGCCCTGTCCATCCCACTGTCCCCCTGTCCAACCCACGGTCCCCCTGTCCATCCCACTGTCCCTCTGTCAATCCCACTGTGCCCCTGTCCATCCCACTGTCCCCCTGTCCAACCCACTGTCCCCCTGTCCATCCCACTGTCCCCCTGTCCATCTTGGTTGTAACATGAGAAGATGTGGGAAATTTCAAAGGGTATGAATACTTTTTCAAGGCGCTATATATCTAACTTATCCAATTCCTAGCACCTACCTAGGAGGAAGCTACAATACATTTCTAGGAAATAATTAAATATTATCATTAAAACACAAGATGTGACAGTAGAAGAGGGAAGGGTTCTGACTCATCCTAAGTTTTGGATCCCTCAGCCGGAAAGTCCCAGGAAGAGGGGGGGGTAAAGGGGGTGTATATAAGAACAGCTCTCAGCACTGTGAGGTATACGGAGGGTGGGGGTCACACATTGTACATCTTTCTGTCTTGTTGCTGTAGTGAGGATCAGTGATGAGGACTCTGCTGATATTGGGGGGTCTCGTGGTCTGTGTGCTGCTGGTGACCCCATGTGATGGTGACCAGAGGGCAAAGCCTGGAAAGAAGCAGCAGGATGGAGGAGGAGAGGTGAGTTTGCGGGGGAGGGGGTTGTATGCACAGGTGGCTGGTGCTCCATTTTTTGGGGGTGGCGCAAACAAAACCCCAACCACCCCCCCCAACATCACTCGCAGACAATGGGACCTGCAGACAGAGGGATTGGATAGGACAGATACATAGATAGATAATTAGATAGGCAGACAGACAGACAGACAGATATAGGGCCAGATTCAGGAAAAGTTAGGCTGCAGTATCCAGTGATCCGCCAGCCTAACTGTCACTTTAAGCCGGCATTTTTGTTTTCTGTAAGCAGAAAACAAGAAACGCCGGGTTGGAGTTCCGATGCGTTCGGCGTAATTGAATTTCGCCATCGCATCGTTACTTCAACTTAAAAATGGCGCCGGGGGCGTTCCCGCTGATTAACGCTGAAAAAATATGTTAATCAGCGGGAGTCGGAAATTCACGATCGTTTTCGGGCGCGACGCAGTGACTTTACGACGTTTCCGGAAGCGATACGCGGCGTAAAGATAAAGCAGCCCCCTAGTGGAGTATCCTATGTTAAGTATAGCCGTCGTCATCGCGTCGGGAAAAAAAAATCGCGTCGCTTGCGTAAAACATTCATGAATGGGGATGTGACATCATTGACGTTCACTGACAGAATTTGGAGCATGCGCACTGGGATGCATTGACACTTGACGCATGCGCAGTACGTTCGCCGCGGGATCGCGCATAGTTTAAATAATACACGCCCCGTACCCGCCCAATTTGAATTCCGCTGTCTCATTTGCGATGCGCTGTCGCAACTTTAGGAGCAAATGCTTCATGAATAACAGCACTTGCTCCTAAAATTTCGGCAGAGTAACGTAAATGAGAAGCGTTACTCCAGAGCAAAGATGCTCCCATCTACCTGAATCTGGCCCATAGATAGATAATTAGATAGATAGAAATTAGACAGACAGATAGAGAGATATAGATAGATAGATAGAGAGAGAGATAGACAGACAGACAGAGATAAGAGATCTGTAAATAATGTCTGGAGGTCGCAATGCTGGGAGCCCCTCAGTCACACACACAGGAGATGTGTATTGAAGGCTCCAGCAGATTGTAGGGTGAAGCACAACACCCTCCACCACCTTGTGGCCCATCAAATGCCTCCAATTTTGCCCATCAAATGCCTCCAATTGTGCCCATCAAATGCAGCAACTTGTGCCTATTAAATGCAGTCACTTGTGCCCATCAAATGCCTCCAATTGTGCCCATAAAATGCCTCCAATTGTGCCCGTCAAATGCAACCACTTGTGCCCATTAAATGCAGCCACTTGTGCCCATTAAATGCAGCCACTTGTGCCCATTAAATGCAGTCACTTTTGCCCATCAAATGCCTCCAATTGTGCCCATCAAATGCAGCCACTTGTGCCCATCAAATGCAGCCACTTGTGCCCATCAAATGCAGCCACTTGTGCCCATCAAATGCCTCCAATTGTGCCCATCAAATGCAGCCACTTGTGCCCATCAAATGCAACCACTTGTGCCCCATCACATGCAACCACTTGTGTCCATCAAATGCAACCACTTGTGCCCATTAAATGCAGCCACTTATGCCCATCAATTGCCTCTAATTGTGCCTATCAGATGCAGCTACTTGTGCCAATCAAATGCCTCCAATTGTGCCCATCAAATGCAACCACTTGTGCCCATCAAATGCCTCCAATTGTGCCCATCAAATGCAGCCACTAGTGCCCATAAAATGCAGCCACTTGTGCCCATCACATGCAGCCAATTGTGCCCATCAAATGCAGACACTTGTGCCCATCAAATGCCTCCAATTGTGCTCATCAAATGCAGCCACTTGTGTCCATCAAATGAAGACACTTGTGCCCATCAAATGCAACCACTTGTGCCCATCAATTGCCTCCAATTGTGCCTATCAAATGCAGCCACTTGTGCCCATCAAATGCAGCCAGTTGTGCCCATAAAATGCCTTCAATTTTGCCCATCAAATGCAGCCATTTGTGCCCATTAAATGCCTCCAATTGTGCCCATCAAATGCCGCAACTTGTGCCCAATAAATGCCTCCAATTTTGCCCATCAAATGCAGCCACTTGTGCCCAATAAATGCCTCCAATTGTGCCTATCAAATGCAGCCACTTGTGCCCATCAAATGTCTCCAATTGTGCCCATCAAATGTCTCCAATTGTGCCCATCAAATGCAGCCACTTGTGCCCCATCAAATGCAGCCACTTGTGCCCATCAAATGCCTCCAATTGTGCCCATCAAATGCAGCCACTTGTGCCCCATCAAATGCCACCAATTGTGCCCATCAAATGAAGCCACTTGTGCCCATTAAATGCAGCCACTTGTGCCCCATCAAATGCAACCACTTGTGCCCATCAAATGCAACCACTTGTGCCCATTAAATGCAGCCACTTGTGCCTATGAAATGCTTCCAATTGTGCCCATCAAATGCAGCCCATTGTGCCCATTAAATGCAACCACTTGTGCCCCATCAAATGCCGCCACTTGTGCCCCATCAAACGTCGCCACTTGTGCCCCATCAAATGCCTCCAATTGTGCCCATCAAATGCAGCCACTTGTGCCCATCAAATGCAGCCACTTGTGCCCATTAAATGCAGCCACTTGTGCCCATCAAATGCCTCCAATTGTGCCCATCAAATGCAGCCACTTGTGCCCATTAAATGCAGCCACTTGTTCCCATCAAATGCCTCCAATTGTGCCCATCAAATGCAGCCACTTGTGCCCATCAAATGTCTCCAATTGTGCCTATCAAATGCAGCTACTTGTGCCAATCAAATGCCTCCAATTGTGCCCATCAAATGCAACCACTTGTGCCCATCAAATGCCTCCAATTGTGCCCATCAAATGCAGCCCATTGTGCCCATTAAATGCAACCACTTGTGCCCCATCAAATGCCGCCACTTGTGCCCCATCAAACGTCGCCACTTGTGCCCCATCAAATGCCTCCAATTGTGCCCATCAAATGCAGCCACTTGTGCCCATTAAATGCAGCCACTTGTTCCCATCAAATGCCTCCAATTGTGCCCATCAAATGCAGCCACTTGTGCCCATCAAATGTCTCCAATTGTGCCTATCAAATGCAGCTACTTGTGCCAATCAAATGCCTCCAATTGTGCCCATCAAATGCAACCACTTGTGCCCATCAAATGCCTCCAATTGTGCCCATCAAATGCAGCCCATTGTGCCCATTAAATGCAACCACTTGTGCCCCATCAAATGCCGCCACTTGTGCCCCATCAAACGTCGCCACTTGTGCCCCATCAAATGCCTCCAATTGTGCCCATCAAATGCAGCCACTTGTGCCCATCAAATGCAGCCACTTGTGCCCATCATATGCAGCTACTTGTGCCCATTAAATGCAGCCACTTGTGCCCATCAAATGCCTCCAATTGTGCCCATCAAATGCAGCCACTTGTGCCCATTAAATGCAGCCACTTGTGCCCATCAAATGCCTCCAATTGTGCCCATCAAATGCAGCCACTTGTGCCCATCAAATGTCTCCAATTGTGCCTATCAAATGCAGCTACTTGTGCCAATCAAATGCCTCCAATTGTGCCCATCAAATGCAACCACTTGTGCCCATCAAATGCCTCCAATTGTGCCCATCAAATGCAGCCACTTGTGCGCATAAAATGCAGCCACTTGTGCCCATCACATGCAGCCAATTGTGCCCATCAAATGCAGACACTTGTGCCCATCAAATGCCTCCAATTGTGCTCATCAAATGCAGCCACTTGTGTCCATCAAATGAAGCCACTTGTGCCCATCAAATGCAACCACTTGTGCCCATCAATTGCCTCCAATTGTGCCCATCAAATACAGCCAGTTGTGCCCATAAAATGCCTTCAATTTTGCCCATCAAATGCAGCCATTTGTGCCCATTAAATGCCTCCAATTGTGCCCATCAAATGCCGCAACTTGTGCCCAATAAATGCCTCCAATTTTGCCCCTCAAATGCAGCCATTTGTGCCCATTAAATGCCTCCAATTGTGCCCATCAAATGCCGCAACTTGTGCCCAATAAATGGCTCCAATTGTGCCCATCAAATGCAGCCACTTGTGCCCAATAAATGCAGCCATTTTTGCCCATCAAACGCTGCCACGTGTGCCCATCAAATGCCTCCAATTGTGCCTATCAAATACCGCCACTTGTGCCCATCTTATGCCTCCAATTGTGCCCATCAAATGCCTCCAATTGTGCCCATCAAATGCAGCCACTTGTTCCCATTAAATGCAGCCACTTGTGCCCCATCAAATGCATCCAATTGTGCCCATCAAATGCAGGCACTTGTGCCCATCATATGCAGCTACTTGTGCCCATTAAATGCAGCCACTTGTGCCCATCAAACGCCTCCAATTGTGCCCATCAAATGCAGCCACTTGTGCCCCATCAAATGCAGCCACTTGTGCCCATCAAATGCCTCCAATTGTGCCCATCATATGCCTCCAATTGTGCCCATCAAATGCCGCCACTTGTGCCCATCAAATGCCTCCAATTGTGCCCATCAAATGCAGCCACTTGTGCCCATCAAATGCCTCCAATTGTGCCCATCAAATGCAGCCACTTGTGCCCATCATATGCAGCTACTTGTGCCCATTAAATGCAGCCACTTGTGCCCATCAAATGCCTCCAATTGTGCCCATCAAATGCAGCCATCAATTTCTGCCGCTAGTGTCCCATCAAATGCCGCCACTTGTGCCCATTAAATGCAGCCACTTGTGCCCATCAAATGCCTCCAATTGTGCCCATCAATTTCTGCCTCTTGTGTCCCATCAAATGCCACCACTTGTGCCCATCAAACGCCTCCACTTGTGCCCATCAAATGCCTCCAATTGTGCCCATCAAATACAGTCACTTGTCCCCACCCACCTCGGCTCCTCCTCTTTCTCCAGCAGCCAGCAGCAGGGACTGGTGTGGTCTTCACTCTCCAGATAGCGACGCCGCTCCTTTCCTTCTACACATGAGGCTCATGGAGAGGGAGTGACAGCGGCACTGCAACTGGTGGCAAATAACCCGCCGCCAAATTCCCCATCAACCCCGAGACTAAATTTCCCCCCCGCCTCATCTTTGTTTGGGGAAGGTGAGAGAGGGGTGTGTCCCTGAATGGCAGTTTGGAAATGTGGTCACCCTATCCCTGGCAGGAGATTTCCCTTCACTTCCTGTCCAAGATCCACAACAGGAAGTCACAGGACGCCCTCCAAACCGTTCAGTGATGTCCAAATCCTGTATTTACCAAAAATTACCAGCAGGAAAAACAAAATGGTCAAACATTCCCATAGACACACTCCCCACAATAGTGAAAGTGAAAGCTAGAAGCTGATTGGTTGCTATGTACAGATGCTCCAGATTTTGGCTTCTCCAGTTTTAGTAAATTTCCCTCAGTGTGTCCATTGCGCCCCCTGGAGGCGGGTACAGGAGTCATACTGGAGGCGGGGCCTTGGCATACTTGTCATTACCCCCAATGACCCCTCCCCCTCCCATCCTGTCATCAGACCCGCCCATGTGTGCGCGGTGATCACCGTGCCGCGCAGGTGACAGGAACATCATTGGAGATAAGATAATGATATATCTGTGGAGGGGGAGGGGATGGAGGGATCGGTATGGTGATTCCCATTGTAGAAGAAAAGCCGGTCCTGCCCGGTCCTTGTCATCACCGAATGATAAATCTGTGTTTTATTCTGTAGATGTCGATGGATTCCGGAGATCTGACAACTCCAACAAGACCCAGCAGGAGGACCAGAAAGAAGACCACCGCACAACTCCCATGCTGCGAATGGCCAAGAAAGAAGCCTTGCAAGGTAAGAGAATGGAGGGGACACTTTGGGGTCTATTTATAAAAGAATCTCCATAACTTTTCGCCCAGCACTACTCCATGTACATTCCTTCTGTACGAGGGATCCAGCGGGGGTGGGGATCGGGGAAAGATCGAATGTTCTTCAGGAGTTTTCTCTTTGGGACGAATGTTCTTATGAATATAAATGATAGAAATCAGCGGGCTCCGCCCCTCACCTGAGGATGGAATGAGGACTAATAGATTATGAATAGTCACTGATAACAGTGTATTACTAGTAGATGAGCCACAGAAGTGCTGGAAATAATAATCCTCCATAGACTGGTGATGATGATGATGATGATGATCCCATAGACTGGTGATGATGATGATCCCATAGACTGGTGATGATGATGATCCCATAGACTGGTGATGATGATGATGATCCCATAGACTGGTGATGATGATGATGATCCCATAGACTGGTGATGATGATGAAGATCCCATAGACTGGTGATGATGATAATGATCCCATAGACTGGTGATGATGAGGAAGATCCCATAGACTGGTGATGGTGATGATGATGATCCCATAGACTGGTGATGATGATGATCCCATAGACTGGTGATGATGATGATCCCATAGACTGGTGATGATGATGAAGATCCCATAGACTGGTGATGATGATGATCCCATAGACTGGTGATGGTAATGATCCCATAGACTGGTGATTAGGGATGAGCTTCGCGTTCAACTCGAACATTGTCTGTTCGTACGTTCGACGAAATTCGAACAAAAGCGGTCGTTCGTGCCAAATTCGAGTGACGCAAAACGTCATTGCGTGCTGATGATTGGCCAAGCATGCTGTATGGCCCGCATGCTTGGCCAATCACAGCGCGCAAAAAACGAAGAGCCATAATTGGCCAAAGACTGGGTGGCTTTGGCCAATTATGGCTCAGGGCTTTAGCACACGCCCCACACTATATAAGGCCGCCTGCTGGGCGGTCTCGTGTAGTGTGTTCCGACTTGTTAATGAGAGCAGTCAGAGAGACAGAGAGATTGTCTTTTTATATAGATAGAGCAGGCAGGCTAGTCAGTTTAGCTTAATTTACAGTGTGTAGAGGATATATATATACATCCCAGGTGTTGTACATATATTTATACACTGTATAGCTTAGCTAGATCAATACTGGCAGGCAGGTGATTGTGCTATTTAAAGACGTTATCACAGGTATAGACACCCAGCAGGTACAATATTTAAAGGAATTTTATTTTAATTTTTTTAATTTAAGCATCATTAAAATCACTGCTCCTGGAGCAGTGATTTTAATAATGTTTAAATAAAAAAAAATGAAAGATTCCTTTAAATATTGTACCTGCTGGGTGTCTATAGTTTGCCTGTGAAAATGTCTTTGAAAACCCGGGTCTTGCCCCAGGGAACATGTATCAATGGAAAAAAGTTTTAAAAACGGTCACTTTTTCAGGAGTCCTGCACCATTGATACATGTTCCCTGGGGCAAGACCCGGGTTCCCAAAGACGTTTTCCAACAATAACTTGAATATTGGTCTTTAAAATGAGCATTTTTTAATTCGAATGTTCGAGTCCCATAGAGTTCAATGGGGTTCTAAATGTTCGTGCGAACGGTCGGTCTGTTCGACGGTCCTGGTGCGAACCAAACGCGGGGGTGTTCGGCTCATCCCTACTGGTGATGATCCCATAGACTGGTGATGATGATGATGATCCCATAGACTGGTGATGATGATGATCCCATAGACTGGTGATGATGATGATCCCATAGACTGGTGATGATGATGATCCTATATGCTGGTGATGATGGTTGCGAGGGATGAGCTCGGTCTTTAAGTGTGAACATTGGTTGGTTCAGACAGAACTTTGTTGTCCAGACATTCATCTGAACGCCCCAATCTCATACCCGTCTGGTGGGACCGGATCATCACTGTACTGTGTATGACATCTTCCTTCCTGTCAATGCTGGAGAAGGAAGCCGAAGGAGGTAGCAGAGTCTCTCCATGACCAACCTCAGTGATCCCAAGGTACAGCTCCTGTCAGATGGGCTCTGTACACCGTGTCTGAGGACGGCTCCATTCACAGACATTGATGGGTGCCCTGGCCACCAGAGGGGCTGAGAAATTACCTGATTTGCCCCATTCTCACAACAAGTGATTAACTCACCCAGAAGGAATGTACATGGAGTTTCTCTGGAGGAATATCTGGACACATTTTCTATAAATAGACCCGTCATGTTTGTGGGGTCGTCTGCCGCCATCTTCTGACACCTCCGTCACTTTACTAATACGATCATCTCTTCTCTCTCCACAGTGCTGTCTGGGAACGGGTTCATCTTATCCAATCACATCCAATCACATCACTGAGGATAATCAGGTAATTGGGGTTCTATGTGTTATTCCCGAGGGGGGGAGGAGGACATCAGGAAATTCTGCCCCCTCCCCCTCAGAGTGATATTTCATTGTCTAGTAGACCGAACCCCTTTATACATCCCTACCTACTACTTCCTATACAACACTGTTGTTTGTTCAGGAGCAGTGATTTTAATGAATAATACTGTAAAAAAATAAAAATGAAAAATATCTTTAACTATAGTGCCTGGGGAGTCTCTTTAGTCTGCCTGTAAAGTGGAGCATCTCTACCATGTATATAACCTGCTGCAGCAAAACTCACATTTCTAAAGAAAAAAAAAATTACGTTTAAGTTGACTCGTGGTTGCAAGAAAATACAAAAAAATATATATAAAAAAACGGCACGGGGATCCCCCTCCCCAGCCCACACCAGGCCCTCTTGGTCTGGTATGGATTTTAAGGGGAACCCCCTAAAATCTATTCCAGACCCTTATCTGAGCATGTAGGTCAGGAAAGGGAGGGGACGAGCGCCCCCCGTCCCCCAGATTTTGGCTGCTCCATTCTTAGTAATTTCCCTCAATGTGTCCATTGTGCCCCCTGGAGGAGGGTACAGGAGTCATACTGGAGGCGGGGTCTTGGCATACTGGTCATTACTCCCTATGCCCCCGAGCCGCTCCCGTCCTGTCATCAGACCTGCCCATGTGTGTTTGGTGATCTCTGGACAGGAACATCATTGGATATAAGATAATGATCGATTATCTGTATCCCTGGGAGGGGGGAGGTGATGGAGCTCTCGTCCTGTAATAAAATGCAGTTTTGCTTAAAAAGTGTTGATTCCCATTGTAGAAGAAAAGCTGGTCCTGTCCGGTCCTTTTCATCACCGAATGATAAATCTGTGCTTTATTCTGTAGAAGAAGTTGATGGATTCCGGACATCTGACAACTCCAACAAGACCCAGCGAGATCCCCATAGAGGAGAACCCCGCACCAATCCCGTGCTGCGAATGGCCAATAATTGAGCCTTGCAAGGTAAGAGAATGGAGGTGACACTTTGGGGTCTATTTATAAAAGAATCTCCATAACTATTGGCCCAGCACTACTCCATGTACATTCCTTCTGTACGAGGGATCCAGCGGGGGTGGGGATCGGGGAAAGATCGAATGTTCTTCAGGAGTTTTCTCTTTGGGACGAATGTTCTTATGAATATAAATGATATAAATCAGCGGGCGCCGCCCCTCACCTGAGGATGGAATGAGGACTAATAGATTATGAGATGGATATAAAAGTATTATACATGAAATAAAAGTGCGGAGAATTCCGAGAAGAAACACTTTGTGATGATCCAGAAGCAGCAGAAAGAGTGAGAACTCTGGAGCTCCTCCCACTTTTATTCCATAAAGTACTTTTGTGGGCGGAGGAATCTGATCCTTTCTTCTTTTAATCAGCCGGTTGGCCGAACAAAAAAACACGACCGATCTTTGGCCATCTTTATTGGATTAAAAAAAAGATATATGAGCCACAGAATGATGATCCCACAGACTGGTGATGATTATAATAATCATAATGGATCATGATCCTCATCATCACCAGTCTATCGGATCATCACCATCACCAGTCTATGGGATCATCATCAACATCACCAGTCTATGGGATCTTCATCATCATCAGTCTATGGGATCTTCATCATCATCACCAGTCTATGGGATCATCATCATCACCAGTCTATGGGATCTTCATCATCACCAGTCTATGGGATCTTCATCATCATCAGTCTATGGGATCTTCATCATCATCACCAGTCTATGGGATCTTCATCATCATCATCAGTCTATGGGATCTTCATCATCATCACCAGTCTATGGGATCATCATCATTACCAGTCTATGGGATCATCATCATCACCAGTCTATGGGATCTTCATCATCATCACCAGTCTATGGGATCATCATCATCACCAGTCTATGGGATCATCATCATCACCAGTCTATGGGATCTTCATCATCACCAGTCTATGGGATCATCATCATCACCAGTCTATGGGATCTTCATCATCATCACCAGTCTATGGGATCTTCATCATCATCACCAGTCTATGGGATCATCATCATCACCAGTCTATGAGATCATCATCATCATCATCATCATCACCAGTCTATGGGTCAGATTCAGGTAGATGGGCGCTTCTTTACTTTGGAGTAACGTTTCTCATTTACGTTACTCCGCCGACACTTTCGGCGCAAGTACTGTTATTCACATAGCACTTGCGCGTAAACTTGCGCCAGAGTAACGATAATGCGCTGGCGTAACCCGACGCAAGTGGAAGTGGGTGTGATCATATGTAAATGATGGGCGGATCATCCACGGAGCATGCGCAGTAAGTGAGGCTTCACTCGCCCCCTTGTGCGCATGCTCACAACTTCCGTCGGCAAAACTTCACGGGAAACGTCAGCGCAATGCGTTCCGTTGGGCGTTTAAATGCGCCCATAGATGCGCCATTCCGGCACTTAAGTATATCCTGTTCCCCCTCCCCGCAGTGAAGTTACATTTGTTCTGAGATGGCTGCTCCCGTTCCCCGCAAACACAGGAGAAAGCTGAACTCTAAAGGCCAGGAGCTGTCAGCCGTCATCTCGGCTATGGAGACCTATGATGTCTTCCTCCATGGCTGGAAAATTTGACAGACAAGCATGGACAGAGGTGTTGTCCTTGCAAGTGGGGGTGCTCAGCTAGCTCTTATCGTCGGTAACGCTGCTGCTGTAGCTGCTCTCCTGCTGACCTGTGGCCGTCTGGAGTAAAGATAAAGCAGCTATTTGTAGAAATAACTTTGCGCCGGACGGACGAGATACGCGCGGCGCATGTAGTCAGCGTATGGTGCTAATCCGTTCGCGAATCGGGAAATCTCCCTCATTTGCATATTTGCAGGGGAAATCAATAGGCGCGACTGATGCGCCAAGCGAAATTATGCGCTGACGAGACTCTGGCGTCGGAAAGTTAAGCCGATCGGAAATGGCCCGTTTTCTGTCGCATCTAGTTTGGTGGGTACGGCCACATAGAAACGACGGCGCATAATCACAGTTACGCGGCGCATATCGAAATACTCCAGCGCAACTCTACCTGAATCTGGCCCTATGTGATCATCATCACCAGTCTATGGGATCATCATCATCATCACCAGTCTATGGGATCATCATCATCATCACCAGTCTATGGGATCATCATCATCACCAGTCTATGGGATCATCATCATCATCACCAGTCTATGGGATCATCATCATCATCACCAGTCTATGGGATCATCATCATCATCACCAGTCTATGGGATCATCATCATCATCACCAGTCTATGGGATCATCATCATCACCAGTCTATGGGATCATCATCATCATCATCACCAGTCTATGGGATCATCATCATCATCACCAGTCTATGGGATCATCATCATCATCACCAGTCTATGGGATCATCATCATCATCACCAGTCTATGGGATCATCATCATCATCACCAGTCTATGGGATCATTATCATCATCACCAGTCTATGGGATCATCATCATCATCACCAGTCTATGGGATCATCATCATCATCATCAGTCTATGGGATCATCATCATCATCATCAGTCTATGGGATCATCATCATCACCAGTCTATGGGATCATCATCATCATCATCAGTCTATGGGATCATCATCATCACCAGTCTATGGGATCTTCATCATCATCACCAGTCTATGGGATCATCATCAACATCACCAGTCTATGGGATCTTCATCATCATCACCAGTCTATGGGATCATCATCATCATCACCAGTCTATGGGATCATCATCATCATCACCAGTCTATGGGATCTTCATCATCATCAGTTGGTTTCCTCCCCCAGAAGGAATGTACATGAAGTTTCTCTGGAGGAATATCCAGGGCTGGATTTCCCACAAGGCCACCAAGGCCAGGCCTCGGGGTGGCAGGGCACAGAGGGGCGACAGCGGCATGGAGTCCCCCGATGGCTGGAACATACAGTTAAGGGTGGTAAGTTGCTTTCTAGCAGGACTAAATGTAGTATGGGGGAATCCGCTCGCTCATTAACAAGTGATTGTTAATACCTCTCTACCGGCTCTGTCTTCGGGACTCTGTTCTCCCCCTAGCCGCCAAGTCTGTCTCCTGTCCCTCCCCCAATGTACACAGTGAGAGCGGTGACCTGTGCTCTTTCCATCTCAGCTGTGACAGGAGTTCTAGCACAGTGCTAGGACTCCTGTTTTGGAGGTGACAGGGTCAATAAAGAGAACCTGTCATCTCCAATTGCTATCACACAGGGAATTGTTTTCTCCTGTGTGATAGCAATAAAGTAAAGTGTTTTTTTTTTAAATAATAAAAAATAATAATTAAATAAAATAAAAAAATGTAATTAAAAAGTAAAGAATAAGAAAAATAATGTTAAAAATAATAAGAAAATACAAAAATAAAAAAAGTAAACGACAGGCTACAAATAAAATAAAATAAAAAAAAGTGATAAAAAAGTATAAAAGAAAAAGAAACAAAAAATATTTGAACTAACCGTGCCGCCCCAGCCAGCCGGTTGCCATTCTCCGTTGATTTGGAGGGGTGGTTCGGTTGGCGGGGAGGGGGTGCATTGCAAGACGTGGCCTTGGGGCGGCCCTGGGAATATCTGGACACATTTTCTATAAATAGACCCGTCATGTCTGTGGGGTCGCCTGCCGCCATCTTCTGACACCTCCGTCACTTTACTAATACCGATCATCTCTTCTAGATTGGAAGCTCTGATGAGCCGGGGGGCCCTCTGATTCCTCCTGTACTGTGACTGTACTGTCTTCTCTGATGTTGTAAAGCGCGGCACAAACTGTTGGCGCTCTATAAATCCTGTATAATAATAATAATCTCTTCTCTCTCCTCAGACCTGTCCGGATGTGGATTCAATGTCGGGGCCTTTAATTAATGACATGACATGATCAGGTAATCGGGGTTCTATGTGTTATTCCCTGGGGGGGGAGGGGACGACAACATCGGCACATTGACAGCAACCTGAGACCTCTCTGCATGGGGGAGGGGGGACACACCCCCACATGTGTGCAGATGACTCGCATGTCTCTGCCGGGTCCAGAAGCCCCGTGGCCCATCTGCGCATGCAAAAGGAGCAGAAGTCAGAAATATTTAATAACAATTTTTTATATATATATATATATATATATATATATATATATAATTGTGGGAGGGGGAGGTGCAAATAACTTCTCCTATTGGGTGAAGGTCCGCTGTAGGTAACCTTCTTTTTCTCTTTTCTAGTGAAAGTCTTGACTCCGCCCTCTGCAGGACGCTACCATCCTCTGATTGGCTCTTCATAGACTTGCAAAGCTCCTCGGGGGCGGACATCCAGAAATGACGAGTCGGCGCTTTTCTAACATTTCTTTTATCACATAATAAAATTTGTATCTGATGAACACAGATCGGCACTCATTGTGTCTTTTCTATCTCCCCGGAGATCAGAATGTTATTGGGAATAAATGTGAAATGTTTCCATGCTGATTATACAAAGGAAAGGAAATAATAGCACAAGGGACAGAATGGAGTGAAGGTGATCACATGTCATCACATGAAGAATACATAAATCCACAGGGGGGAGGGGGAGGGGCATCTACTGCTAGTGTGCAGGTTGAACACAATATATAGTGAAGAAAGAAGAGAAGGAAATCATTGGCTTGGAATGGACATGATTGGTTAAATCGACTTTCCTGTTGTAGGCCAATAACATCCCCATGTAACACAAAGCCCCCCCCCCCCCCCCACTATCAAGCGCAACCTCTAAAAAAAAAACTTAAAAACCCCTTTACGATTCACCATCCTCACGTCCTCACAAACAGAGGAACCTGGCAAAGGAAGCAGTTGTACCTGTAGTACCCTCTACCATAGGTAGGTGCTGGAGATGAGGATTTTTTGTGTGGTAGCAGCCAAAGCAGGCAAATTTAGGAAGGACTATGCTTCAGGCTAGGCCTGCTTGTTTTGATTTGGTGGCAGGGAGTGGTTGGTGTAGCAGTGGGTGTGACCACTTGTGCTTCAGTTCTTGGGCGCCTCCCCTGCTTCCAAGGAGAATGTCCTGGAAGAGGGGCAGGGCAGAGGACTGGAGTGACAAGGAGCTCATGTGAGGTGTGAGCCCTGACCAATCCCCACTTGGAATTGGCAGGCCTCATTCATAAGCTTAGGTCAAGCCCACTGGAGGGAAGTTGTCGGCTGGGAGACGTGGAAAATGGAGTGCTAGATTATAGCAGGAGGCCCATCCCATCCTGGGGGGGGGGGGGCGCACCTCTGCAGAGGAGCCCGGGAGAGCTGGGAGGGAGCCTCGTTCTTACACGGTCATGGAGGAGGTATCCTGGAACAGAGGGGCTGGAAAAGTGAATGGCAAAGGAAACAATTTTACCTATGCACCCTTGCCCTCCTGGTCCGTTTTTGACCTGCACAGCAATACGTGCAACCGGTCCCTACTACAGATCACATCCTGTACCCAAAATACCCTCCTGAACCTTCCTAGACGGACTGACCAGCTCCCCGCCCTGCAACTTAAAGAAAAATGCTAGGCCCACCAGCTACTTCTCTATGGCGGACACCGACACCCCCTGCTTTATGTTCCTAGAGACGAAGTGAAGGACCATCAGCCTTACCTCCGAATCTACCTGATCCACCCCAGCTAGCCGCCACATCTCCAACCACTCCCGCCATACCTTGGTGTAGGCTTTTACACTCATCGACCTCCTGATCCATCCAGCGAGGGCTCCAAGGCAATCTCCCACAGCCACCCGGGACAAGGAACCCCCCGTGTTGCCCCGCTGCTGGTGCCAGATCTCGGAACCTATCCCCCTGAAACTGAGACAATTAGTCAGCTAGAGTATAGTGAGACCTGGAGGAGAGAATGAACGGAGGGGCGGCACGACTAAGGGAGGAACAGGTGTCAGGGAACGGTCATCTACAGTGGGGATCAAAAGTTTGAGCACCCCAGGTAAAAATTTGTATTAATGTGCATAACGAAGCCGAGGAAAGATGGAAAAATCTCCAAAAGGCATCAAATTACAGATTAGACATTCTTATAATATGTCAAAGTTAGATTTTATTTCCATCATTTACACCTTCAAAATTACAGAAAACAAAAAATGGTGTCTGCAAAAGTTTGGGCACCCTGCAGAATTTCTAGCATGCACAAAGGTGAGACCTGCCGGTGTCATGGATTGTTCTCAGTCATTCCCTGGGAAGACCAGGTGATGTCACTCTCAAAGGGTTTAAATGCCCCGACTCATCTGACCTTGCCCCACCAATCAGCACCATGGGTTCTTCTAAGCAGTTGTCTAGAAAACTGAAAGTGAAAATAGTTGTCGCTCACAAAGCTGGAGAAGGCGATAAGAAGATAGCAAAGCGTTTTCCGATGTCACTATCCTCTGTTCGGAATGTAATTAAGAAGTGGCCGTCATCGGGAACAGTGGAAGGTAAAGCAAGATCTGGAAGACCAAGAAAAATATCAGACAGAACAGATCGCAAGATTGGGAGAAAAGCAATTCAAAACCCACGTGTGACGGCACGATCCCTCCAGAAAGATCTGGCAGACACTGGAGTTGTGGTACACTATTCCACTATAAAGAGATACTTGTACAAATATGGTCTTCATGGAAGAGTCATCAGAAGAAAACCTCTTCTATGTCCTCACCATAAAAATCAGCGTTTGATCTTTGCAAATGAACATATAGACAAGCCTGATGCATTTTGGAAACAAGTTCTTCGGACTGATGAGGTTAAAATAGAACTTTTTGGCCGGAATGAGCAAAGGTAAGTTTGGAGAAGAAAGGGCACAGAATTTAATGACAAAGAACCTCTGTCCAACTGTGAAGCATGGGGGTGGATCAATCATGCTTTGGGGTTGTATTGCAGCCAGTGGCACAGGGAACATTTCACGAGTAGAAGGAAAAATGAATTAATAAAATTTCAGCAAATTTTGGATGGTAACTTGATGCCATCTGTGAAAAAGCTGAAGATAGAGAGAGGATGGCTTCTACAAATGGATAATGATCCTAAACTCAAAATCCACGGGCGATTACATTAAGAGGCGTAAACTGAAGGTTTTGCCATGGCCTTCACAATCTCCTGACCTCAACATCATTGAAAATCTATGGATAGACCATTTAAAGAGCAGTGCGTGACAGACAGCCCAGAGATCTCAAAGAACTGGAAGACTTTTGTAAGGAAGAATGAGAAAAGATCCCTCAAACAAGAATTGAAAGACTCTTGGCCGGCTACAAGAAGCGTTTACAAAAGGGAGCTGTGGTGGCTCAACGTGATTGGCACTGCACTGATAAGCCGTTCACCTCTGCAGCCAAGGGTTTGGATCCCGGTCTCGGCTACATGTGAATTGAGTTTGGTGGTCTCAGCCCGGCTCCTGGTGGGTAAGCCTGTGCTTAGTACATCCACCCCCCCCCCACACAAAAACCACCACACTTGCACGCACACAAAATTAGTTTAACACACACGCACTTTGGCCATGAGGTCTCCTAAAAAAAGAGAGGCGAAGGACCTACGGGGCTGGCTGAGCAGGCTAGACCCGTTGGGCTCCCAAGCGGAGCAGGTAGGGCGGGGTGAGTGGGAGGTCCTCCCTCACACCCGCCATTGCCACCCGGGGGCATGGAGAAGGATGGCAGATTGCCTCTGGGGGGAGGGTCTGCCTACTCCCAACTCCTACAATCCGGCTCCTCTCTCGAGTTCAGGCACAAAAATACACTTTAAAAAAAGAAAAAGAAAAAAAAAAAGCGGGGCAGTACAAGAGATTAACTCTGCAGGGTGCCAAAACTTTTGCAGACGCCATTTTTTTGTTTTCTGTCATTTTGAAAGTGTAAATGATGGAAATAAAATGTAACTTTTTGTGGCATATTATAAGAATGTCTGATCTGTAATTTGATGCCTTCTGGAGATTTTTCCATCTTTCCTCGGCTAAGTTATGCACATTAATACAAATTGTAGGTCAGTGTGTTTGTTGAAATTTGGCCCTGGACTTTATCCAGACTGGCCCACTTTGACAGGTCTCTCCCAACTCCCGCAACCCCCCTCCCCCCGTCCCCCTTCACTAGCCACTAGCCGTTCTACTTTATTAGAGTAGAACGGCTGATACTGGTTCATTATTTTACCCGGGGCAAAGAATCAGTTTGGTGCCCCCCCTGATAGGACAAGATTAGGCAGAAGGGAGAAACTCCCAGGCCAGCTGAGTCAGCTGTCTGTCCCCTCCCCCATGCTCCTCTGTCACCCCCCTGCTCCTCTGGTCCTCCCCCTGGTTCTTTGTTCCCCCTAGGTGAGCGCTGTGGGGAGGGAGAGTTGGTGAGCGCTACAGGAAGGGAGAGACAGGGAGCGGAGGGGGGCGGCGGTCCACTGTCACTGAAGCCGGCCCACTGAGCCATCGGCCGACCGGGAAACTCCCTGTAGTCCCAATGGCCAGTCCATCCCTGCCAAGGAGTCAGGAGAAGTGTTAGCTTCACACCCACCCGCCCTGGTGTTGGGGGTCCCTGGGGTGGATAGGTAAGATTGGCCGTATAAAACCCATGTCACTCAGCCCGTGTCTTTATTCTAAATTTGTAAGGACATAGGTTGAGGAATCCTTTAGTCATGTCCACCCCGGGGAGGCGAAAAGCATACAGAAAAAATGTTCAGTTGTAGGAAGCGAAGCACCATGTGGCACAACAGCCGTAGAACAGGTTGTGACGACGCTGAGATGCGGTTAATGACTTGAACCGCTCCCATGCTGTCGCAATTCAACAGAATTTTCAAAAGTTTCGAAACGGCTCGTCCCAGATTTCCATGACCGGAAAAAACCTCCACCCGCGCCATGTATCTGAGAAAACCCGCGTCTAACCAGGAACGCAGCCAAGGTCCTGCACTCCAATGACCCTGGTAGAAGGTCCCATAACCCGATGACTCTGCAACATCTGAAAAAAGTCAAAGCTGCTCACCGGCATCCAAACTGATCTCCCATTGTTCCTGATTAAGATGGTCCGACATGGCCGCCATCAGGGGGGTACAGGCAGTGCACCTGTAAGAGGTCCCCAGGGCCCCAGATGGCAACCCCCCTTTTTTTTAAAAATATAATTTTTATACATTTTTTATTTCTTTTTATTAAAGGGCTCAGAGGTCCCCAGGGCCGCAGATGGCTACTCCCTTATTTATATATATTTTTCTTTATTTCTTCTTTTTTTGTACAGGGCCCCCCCATTTCTCTGCTCCAGGGGGCCCATGCCTGAAGCTGTGTAAGGAGCCCCATAATTCCGGATAGCGCCCTGAAAAGACGGATATAGTGTGTAGGGAACCTAACCCCCGCCATAGCAGCCAATAGCGTCTTATCCAACAGGGATCATAGCTTCCTGAGCTGAATCTTGCACAGTCCCAATGTCCCACGGATCTCCACCATGAGGGCCACCTATTTATCCTCCGGAAACCGGCACTCCATAGTGTCCAAATCGATCACTATGCCTAAAAAAACTAAGCATGGCAGTCGGGCCCTCCGTCTTATCCTCCGCCATGGGAATACCGAATCTGCCCGCAAAGTGCTGTAATGTAGACAAAAGTATCCCACACACCTTAGAAGAAGGAGGCCCCATGCAAAGAAAATCATCCAAGTAATGGGTGACGGAATTCATCCCTCATACGTCACGGACCACCCATTTAACAAAGGAACTGAACACCTCTAATGAACCCCAGGAAACTGAGAAGCCCATGGGTGTCACGGTCTGGAGTCAGGCTCAGTGGCCAGTAGCTATAGCAGCAGAGCGGATATTCACACAGGTCACCCTGGCTGATGACACGGGTTCACCTGAGGTGCGGGGTCTAAGCACTAACCGGTGTTCACCAGAGCTCCTGATGGTGGAGATGGGCTTTGCTGCGTGTTAGTGCAAGTTGCGGTCCCCAGGATAGCCCCACCAGGAGGTGAGCAAGCCGGGGTCCGGAAGCAGATATAACAGGTAGGGATTAAGCAGAAGCATAGTCGGGGGACGAGACAAAAGTCGGTAACAAATAGTTGCAGGTTGGGATTCAGCAGAACATAGTCGGGGGATGAGCCAAAAGTCGGTAGCGAATGGTAGCAAAGATGCGGTCGGCAGCAAGAGAGACAGGAGCAAGATATTGGCTGGTGAAGGCACAATATTCTGGCAATCAGAAGTGCAGGGACATGGCTTTTATAGGAAGTTCATGGGAGGAGCAAAGGGTTCAAGGTTCAAGGCAACCATGATTCAAGACAAGATCATTCAAGGAACTATCCAAAGAACTGTCCAAGGAGCTGTCCAACATTCCAGGTGGCTCAGCAAGTAGAGTCACTACCACCAGAGACACCAGAGGTCCCAGGTTCAAGGCCAGGTCCTAACGATGGGTATGCAGCAATATACGTAAAATTCATCCTGCCAGCAGCACCACAGCAGGCAGAAAACTGTCCGGATGGAAAGGGACCAAACGAAAAGCGGATTTAATGTCAGCTTTCACCATCAGAGCCCTTTTTTCGTAGCTGTAAACCCAGCCAACCGCCGCATCAAAAGAAGTGTACGAAACTCTACATGCCTCTGGATCAATGTTGTCGTTAACCGAACCTCCTTTGGGGGAAGGATAGGTGATGGATAAGGCGAAACCTGTGTGGCTCCTTCTTAGGCACCACCCTTAGAGGCAAAAATCACTAAATCTGGCAAAGGCTTCACCGCGAAAGGCCCGCCCATGTGACCCACCGCTACTTCCTTACCCAGTTTTTCAGAGACCACCCCAGGATGTTGTAAAGCGGAATGCAAATTCTGTGCCATAGGCAGAACCGCACTCAAGGAACAAGGCATCCTAAAACCTTCCAAGAACCCCTCCCACAGCAACCGCGCAGCCTCGCGGTCCGGATACCTATTTAGGAAAGGTTGCCTCCTTTCCCACCTCACCGGCATCTTTCAGACTCACTGGCATGGCCCTTGGACCCGGGATGAGAACCTCCAAACCTGGAGCACTCGTGTTTAAAATGGCAGGAGCTCGCAAACTTGCAAATGCCCTTGTTGTACTGCCAAAGAAACCCCACTTCTTAGTGGCCGGTAGTCCAGGGGAAGCTGCACCACCTGCCCATCCTGTAAAAAAATGGTTTGGAGCCCGTGCTGAGGACATGAGCCGCATCTAGAGGCTGATGTCCTTGTGGTCCCACCGAAGGCAAGGACGGATGGCCCTCCGCTGCCGGAACTGTTCATCGTACCGCAGCCAAGCAGATCCCCCGTATTCTCTATGGGCCTCCATGACAGCATCCATATAACAAAAGAGCACTGAAGGGTGCTCTGGGTTCTTCTCCCCATGACACCCGCCATAATGGCAAACGCCTGTAGCCAATTGGCGAATGTCCCCTGTATCAGTCTGTACCGCCTCCTTTCCTCATCCTCCTTCGAATTATTGGTGCTCTGGTCACATGACACCAAAATTCAACTTTGTGGCCTAAAAAGTAAAACTATGTGTGGGGGAAAACTAACACTGCATATCACCCTGAACACACCATCCCCACCGTGAAACATGGTGGTTGCAGCATCATGTGGTGGGGATGCTTTTCTTCAGCAGGGACAGGGAAGCCGGTCAGAGTTGATGGGAAGATGGATGGAGACAAATACAGGACAATCTTAGAAGAAAACCTGTTAGAGTCTGCAAAAGACTTGAGACTGGGGGGAAAGTTCACCTTCCAGCAGGACAACGACCCTAAAGTACAGCCAGAGCTACAATGGAATGGTTTAGATCAAAGCCTATTCATGTGTTAGAATGGCCCAGGGTCATGTATATGTAGTATGTGGCTGCTTCCCTTCTCTCCCTACGGAACGTGACTTAGGGGACTCTGGGGGCCGCGACCTGGATTCAGTTGCAGTGAAGGCCATCCTCACCACTAGAGGCTCTGGTGAACACCAACTGGATCTTAGACTCCGCGCCCTGGGGAATCTTGGGCTCAAGCTTCCTGTAGGGTCCCTGTTTGTGCCCCAGTGAACCTCTCCTCCATATCCTCTCTGTGGTCCATCCGCAGCAGTCTGCTATAGGGTTCACTACCTTGTGGTGCATCCCTGACTCCAATCGGGTGCAATTGTCATCTGGCCACATGTGACCTGACACCCAGTCACAGTCCAGACCTAAATTCCATTGAGAATCTGTGGACAAGACTTGAAAATTGCTGATAACAGACGCTCTCCATCCAATCTGACAGAGACAGAGATATTTTACACAGAAGAATGGGGAGAAATGTCCCTCTCTAGATGTGCAAAGCTGGTAGAGACCCCCCCAAAAAGACTTGTAGAGAAAGGGGGTTCTACAAAGTATTGACTGCGGGGGCGCCATACAAATGCCCCTTCCCCCCACACTTTTCACGGCTTAATTTGTATCATTTATCATTTTCCTTCCACTTCACAATTATGTGACACTTTGTGTCTCTCACATAAAATCCCAATAAAATACATTTATGTTTTTGGGTGTAACATGAGAAGATGTGGGGAATTCCAAGGGGTATGAATACTTTTTTAAGTAACTTATGTAATTCCTAGCACCTACCTAGGAGGAAGCTACGCTACATTTCTAGGAAATAATCATATATCATCATTAAATCACAAATGACGATGTGACGATAGAACAGGGAAGGGTGTGTTGCCTCATCTGTAGGTTTGGATCCCATAGTCTGCACGTCCCAGGAAGGGGGGGGGGGGGGAAGGTGGTGTATATAAGAACTGCTCTCGGCGCTGTGAGGTATACAGAAGGTGAACGTCTCTCTGACTTGTTGCTGTAGTGAGGATTAGTGATGAGGACTCTTCTGATCTTTGGGGGTCTCGTGGTCTGCGTGCTGCTGGTGACCCCATCTGACGGTGACCGGACGGAGTACCGGGATAGAGGAGGAGAGGTGAGTGTGGGTAGCGGGTATTCTAGCCGGGATTGTAACACCAGCTGGGTACTGATTTTAATTGGTTAGTTCACCTGTAACCTGATGATGTCACATTAGAGCCGTATATAGGGCAGTGATGAAGAACATCGGCCCCCCGGATGTTTTGGAACTACATTTCCCATGAAGCTCAGGCACTCTACAGTGTAGTTGAGTATTATGGGAAATGTAGTTCCAAAACATCTGGAGTGCCGAGGTTCTCCAGCACTGGTATAGGTGATTGTGGTGATGGGTTCATGGAGATCATATCCCCCCTTATGTATTTATACATGGAGATCATACCCCCCCTTATGTATTTATACATGGAGATCATACCCCCCCTTATGTATTTATACATGGAGATCATATCCCCCCCTTATGTATTTATACATGGAGATCATATCCCCCTTATGTATTTATACATGGAGATCATATCCCCCCCTTATGTATTTATACATGGAGGTCAAATTCCCCCCTTATGTATTTATACATGGAGATCATATCCCCCCCTTATGTATTTATACATGGAGGTCAAATTCCCCCCTTATGTATTTATACATGGAGATTATATTCCCCCTTATGTATTTATACATGGAGATCATATCCCCCCCTTATATATTTATATATGGAGATCATATCCCCCCTTATAAATTTATACATGGAGATCATATCCCCCCCTTATGTATTTATACATGGAGATCATATCCCCCCTTATGTATTTATACATAGAGATCATATCCCCCCCTTATATATTTATACATGGAGATCATATCCCCCCTTATGTATTTATACATGGAGATCATATCCCCCCCTTATATATTTATACATGGAGATCATATGCCCCCCTTATGTTTTTATACATGGAGATCATATCCCCCCTTATGTATTTATACATGGAGATCATATCCCCCCTTATGTATTTATACATGGAGATCATATCCCCCCCTTATGTTTTTATACATGGAGATCATATCCCCCCTTATGTATTTATACATGGAGATCATATCCCCCCTTATGTATTTATACATGGAGATCATATCCCCCCCTTATGTTTTTATACATGGAGATCATATCCCCCCTTATGTATTTATACATGGAGATCATATCCCCCCTTATGTATTTATACATGGAGATCATATCCCCCCTTATGTATTTATACATGGAGATCATATCCCCCTTATATATTTATACATGGAGATCATATCCCCCCCTTATGTATTTATACATGGAGATCATATCCCCCCCTTATGTATTTATACATGGAGATCATATCCCCCCTTATGTATTTATACATGGAGATCATATCCCCCCTTATGTATTTATACATGGAGATCATATCCCCCCTTATATATCTATACATGGAGATCATATCCCCCCCTTATGTATTTATACATGGAGATCATATCCCCCTTATGTATTTATACATGGAGATCATATCCCCCCTTATGTATTTATACATGGAGATCATATCCCCCCCTTATGTATTTATACATGGAGATCATATCCCCCCTTATGTATTTATACATGGAGATCATATCCCCCTCATGAGATTTCCCTTAATGTGTCCATTGTGCCCCCTGGAGGCGGGTACAGGGGTCATACTGGAGGCGGGGTCCTGGCATACTGGTCATTACTCCCTATGACCCTGAGCCCCTCCCGTCCTGTCATCAGACCCGCCCATGTGTATGCGATGTTCTCTGTGCTGCGTAGGGGACAGGAACATCATTGGATTAATAATGATCGTCTATCTGTATCCCTGGAGGGGGGGAGGGGATGGAGGGATCGGTATAATGATTCCCATTGTAGAAGAAAAGCCGGCCCTGCCCGGTCCTTGTCATCACCGAATAATAAATCCGTGTTTTATTCTGTAGGAGAACTCGATGGATTCTGAAGATCCGTCAGTCCCGGGAGAACCCAACGAGAGGAGCGGGATAGGACTCCCGTGCTGCGGATGGGGAGTAGAGGATCGTTGCAAGGTAAGGGAATGGAGGGGACACTTTGGGGTCTATTTATGAAATAATCTCCATAACTATTCGCCCAGCACTACTCCATGTACAGAGGAGATATTCATTCGCATAGTAGAGCAGGGGTGCCCAACCTTTTGCAGAACAAGGGCCACTTAAGCGACTTAGTAACCGGTCGCGGGCCAGAATGAGAGGAGCCGGTGTATAGCAGCCCACTCGGCTCTATAGAGCCCCCTCTACTCTCAGCACACCAGACTCGCAGGTAATAGAAGTCTATGGCTCAGTGCAGGTAACCCACAGGTGCTCTTCTCTGCACCTGCCGATCAGTTTGAAAGCAGCCCAGTAACCCCTGCAGAACAGATATGCCCAATATATACCCTGTGATATTAGTAATAAACTTACCTTTAGCCACTTGACCACCGGGCACTTAAACCCCCTTAATAACCAGACCAATTTTCAGCTTTCGGTGCTCTCACAGTTTGAATGTCATACAACACTGTAACCAAATGAAATTTTTGGCCCCTTTTTGGAAAGGAGACATTCCAAGGTATTTAGAAAGAGGCATTGTGAGTTTATTTGTCATTTTTTCCCACAATTCTTTGCAAAATCAAGATTTTTTTTATTTTTATTTTTTTTCCACAAAATGTTCATATTAGCGGGTTATTTCTCACACACAGCATATGCATACCACAAATTACACCCCAAAACACATTCTGCTATTCCTCCCGAGTATGGCGATATCACATGTGTGAGACTTTTACACAGCGTGGCCACATACAGAGGCCCAACATGCAGGGAGCACCTTCACATGTGTGAGACTTTTACACAGCGTGGCCACATACAGAGGCCCAACATGCAGGGAGCACCTTCACATGTGTGAGACTTTTACACAGCGTGGCCACATACGGAGGCCCAACATGCAGGGAGCACCTTCACATGTGTGAGACTTTTACACAGCGTGGCCACATACAGAGGCCCAACATGCAGGGAGCACCTTCACATGTGTGAGACTTTTACACAGCGTGGCCACATACAGAGGCCCAACATGCAGGGAGCACCTTCGCATGTGTGAGACTTTTACACCGCGTGGCCACATACAGAGACCCAACATGCAGGGAGCACCTTCACATGTGTGAGACTTTTACACAGCGTGGCCACATACAGAGGCCCAACATGCAGGGAGCACCATCACATATGTGAGACTTTTACACAGCCTGGCCACATACAGAGGCCCAACATGCAGGGAGCACCATCACATGTGTGAGACTTTTACACAGCGTGGCCACATACAGAGGCCCAACATGCAGGGAGCACCTTTACATGTGTGAGACTTTTTCACAGCGTGGCCACATACAGAGGCCCAACATGCAGGGAGCACCATCACATGTGTGAGACTTTTACACCGCGTGGCCACATACAGAGACCCAACATGCAGGGAGCACCTTCACATGTGTGAGACTTTTACACCGCGTGGCCACATACAGAGACCCAACATGCAGGGAGCACCTTCACATGTGTGAGACTTTTACACAGCGTGGCCACATACAGAGTCCCAACATGCAGGGAGCATCTTCACATGTGTGAGACTTTTACACAGCCTGGCCACATACAGAGGTCCAACATGCAGGGAGCACCTTCACATGTGTGAGACTTTTACACAGCGTGGACACATACGGAGGCCCAACATGCAGGGAGCATCTTCACATGTGTGAGACTTTTACACAGCCTGGCCACATACAGAGGTCCAACATGCAGGGAGCACCTTCACATGTGTGAGACTTTTACACAGCGTGGACACATACGGAGGCCCAACATGCAGGGAGCATCTTCACATGTGTGAGACTTTTACACAGCCTGGCCACATACAGAGGTCCAACATGCAGGGAGCACCATCACAAGTGTGAGACTTTTACACAACGTGGCCACATACAGAGGCCCAACATGCAGGGAGCACCATCAGGCGTTCTGGAGCACCCAGACCAATTCTGACATTTCTCTCCTACATGGAAAAAACATCATTCATCTACTAGAAAATTACATAGAACCCCAAAACATTATATATTGTGCGGGGGGGGGGGGTATTGCAGAGTATTGTGCGGGGGTATTGCAGAGTATTGCGCAAGGGTATTGCAGAGTATTGTGCGGGGGATATTGCAGAGTATTGTGCGGGGGGTATTGCAAAGTATTGTGTGGGGGGTATTGCAGAGTATTGTGCGGGGGGGGGGGGTATTGCAGAGTATTGTGCAGGGGATATTGCAGAATATTGTGCAGGGGTATTGCAGAGTATTGCGCAGGGGGTATTGCAGAGTATTGCGCAGGGGGTATTGCAGAGTATTGCGCAGGGGGTATTGCAGAGTATTGCGCAGGGGGTATTGCAGAGTATTGCGCAGGGGGTATTGCAGAGTATTGCGCGAGGGTATTGCAGAGTATTGTGCAGGGGGTATTGCAGAGTATTGCGCAGGGGGTATTGCAGAGTATTGCGCGAGGGTATTGCAGAGTATTGTGCAGGGGGTATTGCAGAGTATTGTGCAGGGGGTATTGCAGAGTATTGCGCAGGGGGTATTGCAGAGTATTGCGCAGGGGGTATTGCAGAGTATTGTGCAGGGGTATTGCAGAGTACTGCACAGGGGGTATTGCAGAGTGTTACACAGGGCATTGCAGGGATGGCTGGATTTGTGATTGCAATAGTCACAGATCCATCCCACAGCGCTGCCGACACCCGCGCTCCCCCTCTCACACTGTACCGATCATCAAATGACGCTGGTTTGTTTACATGTGATCGCTCCGTCATTGGATGGAGCGATCACGTGGTAAACAGCCGCAGGCACGGACATTCCCGTGTCCCAGGGGGCGCGCGATTCTGGGAGGACGTTATATAACGTCCTCCCAGGGTTAAGGAACCACCCTGCAGCCGTTATTTTACGGCGTCCGGTGGTTAAGTGGTTAATAACAGTATTTTATTCCATCCCAAAGCAGGAGGTCGCGGGCCACATCAGAGGGCTCCGCGGGCCACATGTGGCCCCCGGGCCACTGGTTGGGCACCCCTGTAGTAGACCAACAACCAATTATTTTCTTTTTATCATTTTCTTTTATTGTTTTGGCAAAATTAAACACAGGCCACGATGTTGTTGAAGGGGCAACCTGATAATGTATTAACGATCAATTCAAATAAAATATGAAGCCATCCTGGCTATTGGATATGTGCAATTCTTTTAGTACTAAATTCGTTTTGCAGGGAATTATGAGAAATTCATTATTTCCGAAATCAAATTATTTTCCGACCCTTATTCAAGCACACAACCTGGCAGGCTGCAGTAAAAGAGGGGGGGCGAGAGAGCGCCCCCCTCCTGAACCGTACCAGGCCACATGCCCTCAACATGGGGAGGATGCTATTGAGGTCTGGAGTCTATGGGATCATCATCATCATCACCAGTCTATGGGATCATCATCACCAGTCTATGAGATCATCATCATCAGTCTATGGGTTTAATTAACCCCTGACTCAACTTCAGGGCACAACTATTCTGTCGTTGGTCCAAATAACGAGAGCAAGAATTACCTCCACCACAGGATCATCACCAGAATATGGGATTATCATCATCATCAGCATCATCATCATCATAATCATCATCACCATTCTATGGAATTATCATCATCACCAATCTATGGGAGTATCACCATCATCACTAGACTGGTGATGATGATCCCTTTGACTGGTGATGATGATGATGATTCCATAGACTGGTGATGATGATTCCATAGACTGGTGATGATGATGAAGATCCCATAGACTGGTGATGATGAAGATCCCATAGACTGGTGATGATGATGATGATGATGATTCCATAGACTGGTGATGATGATGATCCCATAGACTGGTGATGATGATGATGATGATGATCCCATAGACTGGTGATGATGAAGATCCCATAGACTGGTGATGATGATGATCCCATAGACTGGTAATGATGATGATATCATAAGGGATTATTATCACCATCATCATCATCACCAGTTGGTTTCCTCCCCCAGAAGGAATGAACATGGAGTTTCTCTGGAGGAATATCTGTACACATTTTCTATAAATAGACCCGTCATGTCTGTGGGGTCGTCTGCCGCCATCTTCTGACACCTCCGTCACTTTACTAATACCGATCATCTCTTCTCTCTCCACAGCACTGTCCGGACACAAATGCACGAGTCCAGCCTCCATCCAATGACATCACAGACGATGATCAGGTAATCGGGGTTCAATGTGTTATTCCCGGGGGGGGGGGGACAGCTTCTGCACATTCACAGCAACCTGAGACACAGGACCTCCATCATATCCCCCCTTATGTATTTATACATGGAGATCATATCCCCCCTTATGTATTTATACATGGAGATCATATCCCCCTTATGTATTTACACATGGAGATCATATCCCCCCTTATGTATTTATACATGGAGATCATATCCCCCTTATGTATTTATACATGGAGATCATATCCCCCCCTTATGTATTTACACATGGAGATCATATCCCCCTTATGTATTTATACATGGAGATCATACCCCCCCTTATGTATTTATACATGGAGATCATACCCCCCCTTATGTATTTATACATGGAGATCATATCCCCCTTATGTATTTATACATGGAGATCATATCCCCCTTATATATTAATACATGGAGATCATATCCCCCCCTTATGTATTTATACATGGAGATCATATCCCCCCTTATGTATTTATACATGGAGATCATATCCCCCCCCTTATGTATTTATACATGGAGATCATATCCCCCCCCCTTATGTATTTATACATGGAGATCATATCCCCCCTTATGTATTTATACATGGAGATCATATCCCCCTCGTGAGATTTCCCTTAATGTGTCCATTGTGCCCCCTGGAGGCGGGTACAGGAGTTATACAGGAGGCGGGGTCCTGGCATACTGGTCATTACTCCCTATGATCCCAATCCCTCCCGTCCTGTCATCAGACCCGCCTTGTGTGTCCAGTGATCTCTGTGCTGCGCAGGGGACAGGAACATCATTGGATATAAGATAACGATTGTCTATCTGTATCCTTGGAGGGGGGAGGGGATAGAGGGGTCAGTATGGTGATTCCCATTATAGAAGAAAAGCCGGTCCTGCCCAGTCCTTGTCATCACCGAATGATAAATCTGTGTTTTATTCTGTAGTCGGTGGATTCCGGAGATCTGACAGTCCCAGGAGAGCCCAACGAGAGGAGCGGGATAGGACTCCCGTGCTGCGGATGGGGAGAAGAGGATCGTTGTAGGGTAAGAGAATGGAGGGGACAATTTGGGGTCTATTTATGAAATAATCTCCATAACTATTCGTCCAGCACTACTCCATGTACATGGGCTAGAACAGAGGAGATATTCATTCACATATTCTTTTCTTTTTATAATTTTCTTTTATTGTTTTGGCAAAATGAAACACAGGCCACGGTGTTGTTGAAGGGGCAACCTGATAATGTATTAACGATCAATTCAAATAAAATATGAAGCCATCCTGGCTATTGGATATGTGCAATTCTTTTAGTTCTAAATTTGTTTTTTAGGGAATTTTGACAATTTCATTAATTCCGAATTTCTGAATTTTTCAATTTCCAAAAAAAATATTTTTTTTTTATTTTGAAATTCAAAATTTGGAAAATTTTGAATTTTCGAGTTTCTGATTTTCTAATCTCTGATTTTCTAATTTTGGATTTTCCAATTTTGGAATTTTACATTTTGAATTTTGAAATTTTGAATTTCCTCATTTCGAAATTTTCCAATTTCCGAAATTTCGGATTTCTGATATTTTGAATTTTCGAAATTCCGAAATTCAACATTTTTGTAAATTTGAAAATTCGAAATTTGGAAATTTCCGAAATTTGGAAATTTCCGAAATTTGGAAATTTCCGAAATTTGGAAATTATTTAAATTAGAAATTCCAAAATAAGAAAATCGGACATTAGAAAAAAAAATTCTGGTATGGATTTTAAGGGGAACTGCGCACCAAAACATAAAAAAATGGCATGGCGTCTCCCCAAAAATCCATGACGACCCTTATTCAAGCACACAACCTGGCAGGCTGCAGGAAAAGAGGGGGGGACAAGAGAGCGCCCCCCTCCTGAACCATACCAGGCCACATGCCCTCAACATGGGGAGGATGCTTTGGGGTCTGGATCCGAAACCACCATGTCCCCATGCTGATGGGGGGGACCTCATCCCCACTACCCTTGCCCGGTGGTTGTGGGGGTCTTATCGTAACTTTAAAAAGGGGACCCATAAATCTCGCCACACCCCCTACGTGAATTGGTAACAGGGTGCATTTCACCCAAAAAAGTGTGAAAAATAAATAAATAAAGAGCCAGCTTGGGACAAATCCTTTATTAAAAAAGAAAAAAGTCCAGCTATGTAGCTCTGACCATACTGGGGAAAAAAACGCTACTGATGCGCCTCCATAGGAGACTCCACGCTACTCATCACCAGTCTATGGGATCATCATCATCACCAGTCTATGAGATCATCATCATCACCAGTCTATGGGATCATCATCACCACCAGTCTGATGATGACCCCATAGACTGGTGATGATGATGAAGATCCCATAGACTGGTGATGATGATGAAGATCCCATAGACTGGTGATGATGATGATGACCCCATAGACTGGTGATGATGATGATGATCCCATAGACTGGTGATGATGATGATGATCCCATAGACTGGTGATGATGATGATGATCCCATAGACTGGTGATGATGATAATGATCCCATAGACTGGTGGTGATGATGATCCCATAGACTGGTAATGATGATGATGATGATGATCCCATAGACTGGTGATGATGATGATCTTATAGACTGGTGATGATGATGATCCCATAGACTGGTGATGATGATGATGATCCCGTAGACTGGTGTAGATGATGATGATCCCATAGACTGGTGATGATGATGATGATCCCATAGACTGGTGGTGATGATGATCCCATAGACTGGTGATGATGATGATGATCCCATAGACTGGTGGTGATGATGATCCCATAGACTGGTGATGATGATGATCCCATAGACTGGTGATGATGATGATCCCATAGACTGGTGATGATGATGATGATCCCATAGACTGGTGATGATGATGATGATCCCATAGACTGGTGGTGAGGATGATCCCATAGACTGGAAATGATGATGATGATCCCATAGACTGGTGATGATGATGATCTTATAGACTGGTGATGATGATGATGATGGTGATCCCATAGACTGGTGATGATGATCCCATAGACTGGTGATGATGATAATGATCCCATAGACTGGTGGTGATGATGATCCCATAGACTGGAAATGATGATGATGATCCCATAGACTGGTGATGATGATGATCTTATAGACTGGTGATGATGATGATCCCGTAGACTGGTGTAGATGATGATGATTATCCCATAGACTGGTGATGATGATGGTGATCCCATAGACTGGTGATGATGGTGATGATCCCATAGACTGGTGATGATGATGATGATCCCATAGACTGGTGATGATGATATCATATTGGATTATTACCACCATCATCAATCCATCACCAGTTGGTTTCCTCCCCCAGAAGGAATGTACATGGAGTGTCTCTGGAGGAATATCTGGACACATTTTCTATAAATAGACCCGTCATGTCTGTGGGGTCGTCTGCCGCCATCTTCTGACACCTCCGTCACTTTACTAATACCGATCATCTCTTCTCTCTCCACAGCACTGTCCGGACACGAATGCACGAGTCCAGCCTCCATCCAATGACATCACAGACGATGATCAGGTAATCGGGGTTCAATGTGTTATTCCCGGGGGGGGGGGGACAGCTTCTGCACATTCACAGCAATCTGAGACCTAGGACCTCCATTATATCCCCCCTTATGTATTTATACATGGAGATCATATCCCCCCCTTATGTATTTATACATGGAGATCATATCCCCCCCTTATGTATTTATACATGGAGATCATATCCCTCCCTTATGTATTTATACATGGAGATCATATCCCCCCTTATGTATTTATACATGGAGATCATATCCCCCCTTATGTATTTATACATGGAGATCATATCCCCCCCTTATGTATTTATACATGGAGATCATATCCCCCTTATGTATTTATACATGGAGATCATATCCCCCCTTATGTATTTATACATGGAGATCATATCCCCCCTCATTAGATTTCTCTCTAACTGGAGGCGGGGTCTTGGCATTCTAATAATTACTCCCTATGACCCCGGGTCCTCCCGTTCTGTCATCAGACCCGCCCCTTTGTCTGCGGTGATCTCTGTGCTGCTCAGGTGACGGGAACATCATTAGCTATAAGATAACGATCGCCTATCTGTATCCTGGGAGGGGGGGAGGGGATGGAGGGATCGGTATGGGGATTCCCATTGTAGAGGAAAAGCCGGTCCTTGTCATCACCGAATGATAAATCTGTGTTTTATTCTGTAGAAGGAGTCGATGGATTCCGGAGATCTGACAACTCCAAAAAGACCCAGCAAGAGATACAAGAGAGCACTCCCATGCTGCGGATGGGGAGTAGAGGAGCGTTGCAGGGTAAGGGAATGAAGATGACAATTTGGGGTCTATTTATGAAATAATCCCCAATCAGGGGCGTAACTAGAAATCACAGGGCCCTATAGCAAAATGTTGTATGGGCCCTCCTACAGCCACCCTAGTGTCAATGCAGCGTGACCTGTGCCCAATGCAGCATGACCTGTGCCCCATACAGAGTGACCTGTGCCCCATACAGCGTGACCTGTGCCCCATACAGCGTGACCTGTGCCCCATACAGAGTGACCTGTGCCCCATACAGCATGACCTGTGCCCAATACAGCGCGACCTGTGCCCAATACAGCGCGACCTGTGCCCAATACAGCGCGACCTGTGCCCAATACAG
The DNA here is from genome assembly GCA_029574335.1 of Rana kukunoris. Lineage (NCBI taxonomy): Eukaryota > Metazoa > Chordata > Amphibia > Anura > Ranidae > Rana > Rana kukunoris. The sequence continues at coordinate 36,676 of JAJQKJ010001632.1, read as the reverse complement.
CGCGACCTGTGCCCCATACAGCGCGACCTGTGCCCCATACAGCGTGACCTGTGCCCCATACAGCGTGACCTGTGCCCCATACAGCGTGACCTGTGCCCCATACAGCGTGACCTGTGCCCAATACAGCGCGACCTGTGCCCAATACAGCGCGACCTGTGCCCCATACAGCGCGACCTGTGCCCCATACAGCGTGACCTGTGCCCAATACAGCGCGACCTGTGCCCCATACAGCGTGACCTGTGCCCAATACAGCGCGACCTGTGCCCAATACAGCGCGACCTGTGCCCCATACAGCGCGACCTGTGCCCCATACAGCGTGACCTGTGCCCAATACAGCGCGACCTGTGCCCCATACAGCTTGACCTGTGCCCAACGCAGCGTGACCTGTGCCCCATACAGCCTCACCTGTGCAGAGGAAGAGGGCGGGATTGCCCACTGTAATAGCTTTCATTTAAATTTCCCATCTTCCCGGGGCTCATCGTCACATAGCCCCACCTCTTGGCACAACGCCTTTGATGACATCACATGTCCCGGATTGGACCGGCGTTCTATCTATCAAAGGTGCCGGGCGAAGAGAGGGAGCTATGTGACGTGACCCCCGGGAACACTGGAAGTTTTAATGAAAGCTATTACAGCGGGTACAGACAGCTCGCCTCTTCCTCTCCTCTCTCCTCCCCTGGCTGGGAGACCATGCAGACGGTGCTTTCATCCTCACCGGGCCCCCTTTATCCTCACTCGGCTGCGGGCCCCATAGTGCCCACGTGTTGTGCTCGCCCCCTCCCTTGGAATACAGGAGGGTCAGAACCAGAGCTTTTTTTCTCAGAAAATAGGTGCAGGAACTCAACCACGACCCCGTTCAGATTTCACAAACAGTAGAAGGGTCTTAAAGGGGCATTCAATACCAGAATTGCACTAATACAGAGTGCAGAGTTCAGGGGGGGTTACACACAGAGTGAAGAGCTGGCACTTGTAAACACAGAAACCAGACTTCTGTGTTTACAAGTGATTGTGGTGAGCAGGCACCAAAGGGTCTGAGCCAAAGGTGGCGGAACTGAGTTCCACCAAGTTCCCCCAGAAAAAAAAAAACCCTGGTGAGAACGCTCTCTACGTTGCAGATAGAGAAAGGAGCTGTGTGTTAGTGGGTGCCCTGACTCTCCTGTAGTCCAAGGGAGGGGACAAGCACGGCACTGCACACCAGGGAGAAAGCCTCACATTACTGTGTGGAGTTACAGAGAGAAGAACAGGAAGTGAGGATTTCTCAGAGGAAGTAAGGTCATTTAAAAGCAAAATGGAAGGATGAGGTAAGGGAAGGACTGCACTGAGGTAAAGGAAGATATTTAAGAATTTTTTTTACCTTTACAACCCCTTTAAGAAAGAATGAAACACCCGCCAATACCTTACCTAGTGAGGCAGCACTAAGATTTTTTTGAATTAGAAAGACAACAAATGCTAAGGAAACATTTATGGATTCACTTCTAAAAGCAAAAAGAACTCCATAAGGACCAGGCCGGTTTATATTCCAGCCACGTCGTCTGTGATACCGAATTCCTGAGATTAGCAGATATCACTCCCAAATCAAGCCCCAGAGGAAATCCGGGCAAGGGGTGCCCCACGGATCCACCGATTCCCGGAATCTCTCGAACTGTAAAGGAGATAAAGCGTCAGCTATGTTATTAATTATTCCTGATAAGTGTCGTGCTTTCAACCAGATATTGGATCTCATGCAACACTGAGGCCGCGTACACACGGCAGGGAATCTCGACGGGCAGAACACATCGTTCCGCCCGTCGAGGTTCCCTGCCGGCCGTCGAAATCGGCGACCCGCCCGTCGGGAATGGCAACCAGCCATTCTTCCGGGCGGGCCGTCGAGGAAATAGAGAGCGTGCTCTCTATTTCGGCTCGACGGGCTTCCCGACGGGCGGGGCGAGCCAGGAGCGTACACACGGCCGAGGTCCTCGCTGGAATGTGCATTCCAGCGAGGTTCTCGCTGGTTTTCAGCGAGAACCTCGGCCGTGTGTACGGCGGCTAAGGCCGCGTACACACGGAGGAATATCTGGACACATTTTCTATAAATAGACCCGTCATGTCTGTGGGGTCATCTGCCGCCATCTTCTGACACCTCCGTCACTTTACTAATACCGATCATCTCTTCTCTCTCCACAGGTCTGTCCGGACTCGAATCCATGAATCCAGCCTCCATCCAATGACATCACCGCCGACGATCGGGTAATCGGGGTTCTACGTATTTTTGCCGAGGGGGGGGACAACTTCTGCACATTCACAGAAACCTGAGACCTCCATATCTGCGATGTATCTGTGCATGCGTGGGGGGCACCCCCACATGTGTGCAGATGAGCCACATGTCTCTGCCGGTGTTCTATCAGAAAGCCGCTACCCATCAGAAAATGCAACCTAAGCGACGTTCCGTTGCGCCCATCTTGGTACACCCCGCACTCGCCCCCCTACCCCCAGTAAGCCTACAGTCTGAGGTGACCAAGCTGACATCTTGGTAACACCCACCGGAGTCGGGCATTTCACACTTCTTTTCACCAAGTAAGCGGAGCTTATATAGAGAAATACAGGATTTAGAAATCCCTCGGAATGTTTTGATGTTGAATTTTAGAAGCAGCGTTGTTCTGTCAGATCAGCAAACCTGTAAGATCAGAACACTCGCCGCTGCTTTAAAAATTCAACATCAAAACAATCAGACAGAACTAGGGGTGCAACGGATCAAAAAACTCACGGTTCGGATCGTTCCTCGGATCAGGAGTCACGGATTGGATCATTTTTCAGATCAGCAAAAATAAATAAAAAATCCACATCTACCCCCCCCAGTAGTGCAGACCTCAGACAGTAACCCCCCCAGTAGTGCAGACCTCAGACAATAACCCCCCCAGTAGTGCAGACCTCAGACAATAACCCCCCCAGTAGTGCAGACCTCAGACAGTAACCCCCCCAGTAGTGCAGACCTCAGACAGTAACCCCCCCAGTAGTGCAGACCTCAGACAATAACCCCCCCAGTAGTGCAGACCTCAGACATAACCCCCCCAGTAGTGCAGACCTCAGACAATAACCCCCCCAGTAGTGCAGACCTCAGACAATAACCCCCCCAGTAGTGCAGACCTCAGACAGACAATAACCCCCCCAGTAGTGCAGACCTCAGACAGTAACCCCCCCAGTAGTGCAGACCTCAGACAGTAACCCCCCCAGTAGTGCAGACCTCAGACAGTAACCCCCCCAGTAGTGCAGACCTCAGACAGTAACCCCCCCAGTAGTGCAGACCTCAGACAATAACCCCCCCAGTAGTGCAGACCTCAGACAATAACCCCCCCAGTAGTGCAGACCTCAGACAGTAACCCCCCCAGTAGTGCAGACCTCAGACAATAACCCCCCCAGTAGTGCAGACCTCAGACAGTAACCCCCCCAGTAGTGCAGACCTCAGACAATAACCCCCCCAGTAGTGCAGACCTCAGACAGTAACCCCCCCCCAGTAGTGCAGACCTCAGACAGTAACCCCCCCAGTAGTGCAGACCTCAGACAGTAAACCCCCCAGTAGTGCAGACCTCAGACAGTAAACCCCCCCAGTAGTGCAGACCTCAGACAAGTAACCCCCCCAGTAGTGCAGACCTCAGACAGTAACCCCCCCCCCCAGTAGTGCAGACCTCAGACAGTAAACCCCCCAGTAGTGCAGACCTCAGACAGTAACTCCCCCAGTAGTGCAGACCTCAGACAGTAACCCCCCCTGTAGTGCAGACCTCAGACAGTAACCCCCCCAGTAGTGCAGACCTCAGACAGTAACCCCCCCCCAGTAGTGCAGACCTCAGACAGTAACCCCCAGTAGTGCAGACCTCCAAGTAGTGCAGACCTCAGACAGTAACCCCCCCAGTAGTGCCCCCAGTAAACCCCCAGTAGTGCAGACCTCAGACAGTAACCACCCCCCCCAGACCAAGTAGTGCAGACCTCAGACAGTAACCCCCCCCCAGTAGTGCAGACCTCAGACAGTAACCCCCACCAATAGTGCAGACCTCAGACAGTAACCCCCCCAGTAACCCCCCCCCAGTAGTGCAGACCTCAGACAGTAACCCCCACCAATAGTGCAGACCTCAGACAGTAACCCCCCCAGTGGTGCAGACCTCAGACAGTAACCCCAACCAATAGTGCAGACCTCAGACAGTAACCCCCCCCCAGTAGTGCAGACCTCAGACAGTAACCCCCCCAGTAGTGCAGACCTCAGACAGTAACCCCCCCCCCAGTAGTGCAGACCTCAGACAGTAACCCCCCCAGTAGTGCAGACCTCAGACAGTAACCCCCCCCCCCCCAGTAGTGCAGACCTCAGACAGTAAACCCCCCCCAGTAGTGCAGACCTCAGACAGTAACCCCCCCAGTAGTGCAGACCTCAGACAGTAAACCCCCCCCCAGTAGTGCAGACCTCAGACAGTAACCCCCCCAGTAGTGCAGACCTCAGACAGTAACCCCCCCAGTAGTGCAGACCTCAGACAGTAACCCCCCCTGTAGTGCAGACCTCAGACAGTAACCCCCCCCAGTAGTGCAGACCTCAGACAGTAACCCCCCCAGTGGTGCAGACCTCAGACAGTAACCCCAACCAATAGTGCAGACCTCAGACAGTAACCCCCCCAGTAGTGCAGACCTCAGACAGTAACCCCCCCCCAGTAGTGCAGACCTCAGACAGTAACCCCAACCAATAGTGCAGACCTCAGACAGTAACCCCCCCAGTAGTGCAGACCTCAGACAGTAACCCCCCCCCAGTAGTGCAGACCTCAGACAGTAACCCCCCCAATAGTGCAGACCTCAGACAGTAACCCCAACCAATAGTGCAGACCTCAGACAGTAACCCCCCCAGTAGTGCAGACCTCAGACAGTAACCCCCCCCCAGTAGTGCAGACCTCAGACAGTAACCCCCCCCCCCAGTAGTGCAGACCTCAGACAGTAACCCCCCCAGTAGTGCAGACCTCAGACAGCGGCGTGTGTTTCCCTCGAGCGCGGGCTCCTCCTCCTCTGTGGGTGTAAACAGAGAGGAGGGCCGCCGCCGGGTGTACCAAGATGCCGGCGGCTCCGGAGCTAGGCCGAAGCTGGGGACTTTCCTAATGATATGGCCGTGGAAGCAATCCGCGGATCGCATAGCGTGCCGATCCAAAGGGGGTGACCCATTCGGATCACGGATCAATGATGATCCGTTGCTTCCTGGTAAAAAGAAGCGCGAGATGCCCGACTCCGGTGGGTGTATCAAGATGGCCGCGCCGGAAAGTCATTTCCGTTACCAATTCTGATTGGTAGCGGCTCGCTGACAGAACACCGGGTCCAGAAGCCCCGCGGCACATCTGCGCATGCATGGGAGGCAGAAGGAGCAGAAGTCAGAAATATTTAAGAAAATATATATTTTTGTAATACAATGGTGGAAGGGGGAGGGGTCAGGTGCAAATCACTTCTCCTATTGGGTGAAGGGCTGTAGGTAACCTCCTTCTTCTTCCTTTCCTACCAGGAGATGAATCCGTGACTCCGCCCTCTCCGGGCCGCTACCATCCTCTGATTGGCTCTTCATAGACCTGCAAAGCTCCTCGGGGGCGGACATCCGGAAATGACGAGTCGGCGCTTTTCTAACATTTCTTTTCTCACATAATAAAATTTGTATCTGATGAACACAGATCGGCACTCATTGGGCCAGATTCACGAACACTTGCGCTGGAGTATTTGGATATGCGCCGCGTAACTGTGCTGATGCGCCGACGTTTCTATGTGCCCGTACCCACCAAACTAGATGCGCCCAATAACGGCTCATTTGCGACCGGCGGAACGTTCCGACGCCAGAGTATCGTCAGCGTTTATTTTCGCTGGGCGCATCAGTCGCGCCCATTGATTTCCCCTGCAAATATGCAAATGAGGGAGATTTCCCAATTCACGAACGGATTAGCACCATACGCTGGCTACATGCGCCGCGCGTATCTGATCCGTCCAGCGCAAAGTTATTTCTACAAAAGGCTGCTTTATCTTTACTCCAGACGGCCTCAGGTCAGCAGGAGAGCAGCTACAGCAGCGTTACCGACGATAGGAGCTTGCTGAGCACCCCCACTTGCAAGGACAACACCTCTGTGTGCCAACATGCCAGGGGCACTCGTGGTCCTAGAACTACTGATGGGTCCCCTGGAACCAAGAAGGCGGGCACGTGAGAGGATATACCGCACTCGTATGAGCCTCTTTGGCATGGGGGATGAGGAGGTGTATCGCCTATTCAGATTCAGCCCTGATGCAATACTTGAACTAACCACACCCCTGCAGGATGACATCACCAGCAAGACACACCCCTCACAAGCAGTGCAGCCACTGGTGAAGGTACTGGCAACACTCCATTTCCTTGCCAGTGGATCATTCCAGCGTACAAGTGGAGTGGTGGCTGGGATGTCACAATCCTCCATAAGCAGATGTGTGCACCAGGTTGTCCCTGCAATCCTCAGACGCATGTCCAACCAGTTCATCAGACCAACCACTGAGGAGCTGCGGCTGAAGGCAATGACAGATTTCTACAGCATTGCCAGATTCCCACGCACTGTGGGGGCCATTGATTGCACACATGTGGCCCTACAGCCCCCCAGTGCCACAGAGCACATATACCGCAATCGGAAGCATTGGCATTCCATCAACGTACAGGTGATAGCCGATGCCCAACGCCTCATATGGCACGTCCGTGCCAAACACCCCGGGTCCAGCCATGACAGTTTCATATACCGTCAGAGCCCCATCCCAGCAGAATTTAACCAGAACATGTATGGGGACAGCTGGCTGATTGGTGAGTGACATGGGAGTCAGGCATGACTATCCCCTCCCGTCATGCACAACAGAAGTGGCACATGCATGACTAACATTCTCCTGTCTTTTACCTTACAGGTGACTCTGCATATGCATTGGGACCCCATCTAATGACTCCTTTCCGGAACCCCCAAACCAGAGGAGAGAGAAAATACAATGAAGCACACATCAAAACCCGTGCAGTGGTTGAGCAAACATTTGGGCTCCTGAAGTCCCGTTTCCGCTGCCTGGATAAGTCTGGGGGGCCCTATTGTATTCCCCTACCTTTGTGTGTCAGATCATCGCTGCATGTTGCATACTACATAACTTTGCTATGAAAAAAGGCCTGCATATTGACATACGTGATGACCTGACCCCCGACCCACACAGTCCCCCCCTGCCAGAGGAGACCCAGTCTGCTGATGGAAGAGCAGTCAGGAGGGTCCTCGCCGTAGGCATCTTTGGACACTAAACCAAAACATTAATAACACAGACAGTGCACGCGTGTACACCACTGATGTCCCTAGATCACACACACCACATGCACATCGCATTGGATTAGCCCAAGTCCAGCATGTAGGAGTTGGGAGCAGTAACGCCAGCGTCAAGGCCCCAATGATGTCACTGTCCATTCACACACCTTTCACACGTCATTCATTCAGCCGTGGGGTTCACTTCACCACCACGGCCGAGGGTGACACCCCTTACTTTCAGGAGTGCCACCCTCTCACATTCACACACCATTCACACTGTCCCCTGCACTCCTGACCGTGTGCAGTACAAAAATAAATTAGAAATATCATATCCTGATCAATACAAGAAAAATAATCTCATAACCTGAGAAAAAAAAAAAATAAACTCATGACCTGAGTATGTCAAAAATAATAATATAAAACCAGCAACAAAAAAAAGGCCTCATCGGGGATGCCGGGGGCTTCTTCTGGGGGCCCCTCTCTGGCTCCGCAGCTGCCTGGATGGAGTGGGTGGGGGTGGGGGGGCATCTGGAGGTGGCTGATCCCCAGGTGGGCCACTCCTGGCAGGTGTGGCCTGCGTGCCCTCCAAGGCCCTGGCTATCCGTCCAAGGTATGTGTTCGTCTGGGCCTGCATCCGGAGCTGACGGGTCACCTGGTAATGCTGGGCCCGCCGACTCAGCCTCCCCTGCTCCCGGATGGCAGCACTGTTCCCATGGATGGCAGCAGTGTTGGCCTGGACGGCTGCAGTAAGGTGCTGGATATCCCCCTGCACCTCCCCCAAAGTGGTGACCACTGCAGCGCAGTTGCAGCTGACATCCTGCACTGCGTTGCTGAGGTTGGCAACGGAGCCCAGGCTGTCAGCCACTTTCTCCAAGTGCACCGCTATGGCCCCCATCTGTTCCGTCTGCCTGGCGTGATCCCTCGCCAACTGGTCCTGGACACCATCAGACACCCCCCTGGTCTTCTGGGTCGCCTTCCTGGGGCCAGAAGATGGATGTCCTCGGGTGGAAGGTGTCGCCCTTGAGGGGCTTCCAAGGATGGGGGAGGGGACGACAGACGGGCCAGGAGAAGGGGAGGAGACAGACAAAACCAAAGAAAAGTCCTGCTCTGCCACAGCAGGATCTTCCACAACCACCTCGGCAGGTGTGGTGTGGCCACTCTCCTCCTCAACAACCTCTTCACCACCCAGTGGCTCGGGCACATGATGGCGTGGGGGGGATGGGGTGGAATGCAGGCTGACAGATGATGGCCCAGCTCCGTCATCTGTGGATGACACAAAGCAGACACATGTTGGTGGTCCCACACACTTGGCACATGTCCCCCCCCCACCCCCCCAAATGCAAAACATCAAATAGGGGATTATAAAACACTTACCTGTCCTTGTGCCTTCCTCCACGGAGTCATAGCCTGCGACCCCCTCCACCTGCTCCCTCTCCAGGCACCGAGCGACCACCTCCTCCTCTGCGGTCAGGGTGACAGGACATGGGGGACCACCACCTGTGCCCCTCTCATACCTCCTGATGGAGGCCACCTTGTCCCTCACCTTGCGCCGCAGGTCATTTATTTTCTTTTGTATGTCCCCAGCAGTCCGGGTGGAGTAGCCCAGGACATTGACCCTGGCAGCAATGGACTCCAGGATGCCCTGCTTCCTCTCCCGGCTGGTCTTCCGGCTTTTTTTGCCATGGAGAAATTCATTCTCCGTCTCCATAGCCGAGATAATGACTGAGACCTCCTGGGTATTAAAATTGAGGTTCCTCCTCTCTCTGGGGGTAGCGGGAGCAGCCATTACAGAGCAAAAGTATCTTCCCTGGGGTGGGGGGAAACGGAACTACTTTTGCGCCGGAATGGCGTTTCCGCCAGCGCTTTTAAGCGCCCAGCGGAACGCATTGCGCTGATGTTTCCCAGGAAGTGGTGCCGACGGAAGTTGTGAGCATGCGCACAAGGGGGCGAGGGGAGCCGCACTCACTGCGCATGCTCCGTGGATGATGCGCTGAACGTAAGCCTCTGCGCCGGCCTCCGCCCATCATTTACATATGATCACACCCACTTCCACTTGCGTCGGGTTACGCCAGCGCATTATCGTTACTCTGGCGCAAGTTTACGCGCAACTGCTATGTGAATTACAGGAATTGCGCTGAAAGGGTCTTCAGAGTAACGTAAATGAGAAGCGTTACTCCAGAGGAAAGATACTCTCATCTACCTGAATCTGGCCCTTTGTGTCTTTTCTATCTCCCCGGAGATCAGAATGTTATTGGGAATAAATGTGAAATGTTTCCATGCTGATTATACAAAGAAAAGGAAATAATAGCACAAGGGACAGAATGGAGTGAAGGTGATCACATGTCATCACATGAAGGGGGAGGGGAGGGGGAGGGGCATCTCCCGCTATTGTGCAGGTTGTACATCATCCACAGAGATATGAGGGAACTCTCTGGGCCAACGTTTCCAGCATTGCCACGGCTGCCACAAATAATTCCCTGTAATCTGCGCCATCTAGTGGCCATGAGGCGCTATTTTCCTGATTGGGGAGTTTCAGTGAAATGCCACAATATGGCCACTAGATGGAGCCGACGATCACAGAGAATAAATGTAGACTTTGGTTTAGGGGAATAATTGAGATGTCGGCTTCTTCTGAGGAGTGACAATATCTGTCCTCTCCCTGCCTGCAAGGAGCTTACAATCTACATCCCATACATACACATACGAGGGCCAAATTAGGGAGGGGTCAGCCATCCTACCCAGTGGGGTAGCGTGGGTTGTCAGCGCCCAGGGCAAGGCTCCCCGAGTCCCTTCCCTTCCTATAATAGTACTGACCTACCTGATTCCTACACTGACCACTACACCGACCTACCTGATTCCTACACTGACCACTACACTGACCTACCTGATTCCTACACTGACCACTACACTGACCTACCTGATTCCTACACTGACCACTACACTGACCTACCGATTCCTACACCGACCACTACACTGACCTACCTGATTCCTACACCGACCACTACACTGACCTACCTGATTCCTATACTAACCACTACACTGACCTACCTGATTCCTATACTAACCACTACACTGACCTACCTGATTCCTATACTAACCACTACACTGACCTACCTGATTCCTATACTAACCACTACACTGACCTACCTGATTCCTATACTAACCACTACACTGACCTACCTGATTCCTACACTGACCTACCTGATTCCTACACCGACCACTACACTGACCTACCTGATTACTACACTAACCACTACACTGACCTACCGATTCCTACACCGACCACTACACTGACCTACCTGATTCCTACTACACTGACCTACCCACTACACTGACCTACCTGATCACTACACTGACCTACCTGATTCCTACACTGACCACTACACCGACCTACCGATTCCTACACCGACCACTACACTGACCTACCTGATTCCTACACCGACCACTACACTGACCTACCTGATCACTACACTGACCTACCTGATTCCTACACCGACCACTACACTGACCTACCTGATTCCTACACTGACCACTACACCGACCTACCGATTCCTACACCGACCACTACACTGACCTACCTGATTCCTACACTGACCACTACACCGACCTACCTGATTCCTACACTGACCACTACACTGACCTACCTGATTCCTACACTGACCACTACACTGACCTACCTGATTCCTACACCGACCACTACACTGACCTACCTGATTCCTACACCGACCACTACACTGACCTACCGATTCCTACACCGACCACTACACTGACCTACCTGATTACTACACTAACCACTACACTGACCTACCTGATTCCAATACTAACCACTACACTGACCTACCTGATTCCTACACTGACCACTACACTGACCTACCTGATTCCTATACTAACCACTACACTGACCTACCTGATTACTACACTGACCACTACACTGACCTACCTGATTCCTACACTGACCACTACACTGACCTACCTGATTCCTACACTGACCACTACACTGACCTACCTGATTCCTACACTGACCACTACACTGACCTACCTGATTCCTACACTGACCACTACACTGACCTACCTGATTCCTACACCGACCACTACACCGACCTACCGATTCCTACACCGACCACTACACTGACCTACCCGATTCCTACACCGACCACTACACTGACCTACCTGATTCCTACACCGACCACTACACCGACCTACCGATTCCTACACCAACCACTACACTGACCTACCTGATTCCTACACTGACCACTACACTGACCTACCTGATTCCTACACCGACCACTACACTGACCTACCTGATTCCTACACTGACCACTACACTGACCTACCTGATTCCTATACTAACCACTACACTGACCTACCTGATTCCTATACTAACCACTACACTGACCTACCTGATTCCTACACTGACCACTACACTGACCTACCTGATTCCTATACTAACCACTACACTGACCTACCTGATTACTACACTGACCACTACACTGACCTACCTGATTCCTACACTGACCACTACACTGACCTACCTGATTCCTACACCGACCACTACACCGACCTACCGATTCCTACACCGACCACTACACTGACCTACCTGATTCCTACACCGACCACTACACTGACCTACCTGATTCCTACACTGACCTACCTGATTCCTACACTGACCACTACACTGACCTACCTGATTCCTACACTGACCACTACACTGATCTACCTGATTCCTACACTGACCACTACACTGACCTACCTGATTCCTACACTGACCACTACACTGACCTACCTGATTCCTACACCGACCACTACACCGACCTACCGATTCCTACACCGACCACTACACTGACCTACCTGATTCCTACACCGACCACTACACTGACCTACCTGATTCCTACACCGACCACTACACCGACCTACCGATTCCTACACCAACCACTACACTGACCTACCTGATTCCTACACTGACCACTACACTGACCTACCTGATTCCTACACCGACCACTACACTGACCTACCGATTCCTACACCGACCACTACACTGACCTACCTGATTCCTACACTGACCACTACACTGACCTACCGATTCCTACACCGACCACTACACTGACCTACCTGATCACTACACTGACCTACCTGATTCCTACACCGACCACTACACTGACCTACCTGATTCCTACACCGACCACTACACTGACCTACCTGATTCCTACACTGACCACTACACCGACCTACCGATTCCTACACCGACCACTACACTGACCTACCTGATTCCTACACTGACCACTACACCGACCTACCTGATTCCTACACTGACCACTACACTGACCTACCTGATTCCTACACTGACCACTACACTGACCTACCTGATTCCTACACCGACCACTACACTGACCTACCTGATTCCTACACCGACCACTACACTGACCTACCGATTCCTACACTGACCACTACACTGACCTACCTGATTACTACACTAACCACTACACTGACCTACCTGATTCCTATACTAACCACTACACTGACCTACCTGATTCCTACACCGACCACTACACTGACCTACCGATTCCTACACTGACCACTACACTGACCTACCTGATTACTACACTAACCACTACACTGACCTACCTGATTCCTATACTAACCACTACACTGACCTACCTGATTCCTACACTGACCACTACACCGACCTACCGATTCCTACACCGACCACTACACTGACCTACCTGATTCCTACACTGACCACTACACCGACCTACCTGATTCCTACACTGACCACTACACTGACCTACCTGATTCCTACACTGACCACTACACTGACCTACCTGATTCCTACACCGACCACTACACTGACCTACCTGATTCCTACACCGACCACTACACTGACCTACCGATTCCTACACTGACCACTACACTGACCTACCTGATTACTACACAAACCACTACACTGACCTACCTGATTCCAATACTAACCACTACACTGACCTACCTGATTCCTACACTGACCACTACACTGACCTACCTGATTCCTATACTAACCACTACACTGACCTACCTGATTACTACACTGACCACTACACTGACCTACCTGATTCCTACACTGACCACTACACTGACCTACCTGATTCCTACACTGACCACTACACTGACCTACCTGATTCCTACACTGACCACTACACTGACCTACCTGATTCCTACACTGACCACTACACTGACCTACCTGATTCCTACACCGACCACTACACCGACCTACCGATTCCTACACCGACCACTACACTGACCTACCCGATTCCTACACCGACCACTACACTGACCTACCTGATTCCTACACTGACCACTACACTGACCTACCCGATTCCTACACCGACCACTACACTGACCTACCTGATTCCTACACCGACCACTACACCGACCAACCGATTCCTACACCAACCACTACACTGACCTACCTGATTCCTACACTGACCACTACACTGACCTACCTGATTCCTACACCGACCACTACACTGACCTACCTGATTCCTACACTGACCACTACACTGACCTACCTGATTCCTATACTAACCACTACACTGACCTACCTGATTCCTATACTAACCACTACACTGACCTACCTGATTCCTACACTGACCACTACACTGACCTACCTGATTCCTATACTAACCACTACACTGACCTACCTGATTACTACACTGACCACTACACTGACCTACCTGATTCCTACACTGACCACTACACTGACCTACCTGATTCCTACACCGACCACTACACCGACCTACCGATTCCTACACCGACCACTACACTGACCTACCTGATTCCTACACCGACCACTACACTGACCTACCTGATTCCTACACTGACCTACCTGATTCCTACACTGACCACTACACTGACCTACCTGATTCCTACACTGACCACTACACTGATCTACCTGATTCCTACACTGACCACTACACTGACCTACCTGATTCCTACACTGACCACTACACTGACCTACCTGATTCCTACACCGACCACTACACCGACCTACCGATTCCTACACCGACCACTACACTGACCTACCTGATTCCTACACCGACCACTACACTGACCTACCTGATTCCTACACCGACCACTACACCGACCTACCGATTCCTACACCAACCACTACACTGACCTACCTGATTCCTACACTGACCACTACACTGACCTACCTGATTCCTACACCGACCACTACACTGACCTACCGATTCCTACACCGACCACTACACTGACCTACCTGATTCCTACACTGACCACTACACTGACCTACCGATTCCTACACCGACCACTACACTGACCTACCTGATCACTACACTGACCTACCTGATTCCTACACCGACCACTACACTGACCTACCTGATTCCTACACCGACCACTACACTGACCTACCTGATTCCTACACTGACCACTACACCGACCTACCGATTCCTACACCGACCACTACACTGACCTACCTGATTCCTACACTGACCACTACACCGACCTACCTGATTCCTACACTGACCACTACACTGACCTACCTGATTCCTACACTGACCACTACACTGACCTACCTGATTCCTACACCGACCACTACACTGACCTACCTGATTCCTACACCGACCACTACACTGACCTACCGATTCCTACACTGACCACTACACTGACCTACCTGATTACTACACTAACCACTACACTGACCTACCTGATTCCTATACTAACCACTACACTGACCTACCTGATTCCTACACCGACCACTACACTGACCTACCGATTCCTACACTGACCACTACACTGACCTACCTGATTACTACACTAACCACTACACTGACCTACCTGATTCCTATACTAACCACTACACTGACCTACCTGATTCCTACACTGACCACTACACTGACCTACCTGATTCCTATACTTACCACTACACTGACCTACCTGATTACTACACTGACCACTACACTGACCTACCTGATTCCTACACTGACCACTACACTGACCTACCTGATTCCTACACTGACCACTACACTGACCTACCTGATTCCTACACTGACCACTACACTGACCTACCTGATTCCTACACTGACCACTACACTGACCTACCTGATTCCTACACCGACCACTACACTGACCTACCGATTCCTACACCGACCACTACACTGACCTACCTGATTCCTACACCGACCACTACACTGACCTACCTGATTCCTACACCGACCACTACACCGACCTACCGATTCCTACACCAACCACTACACTGACCTACCTGATTCCTACACTGACCACTACACTGACCTACCTGATTCCTACACCGACCACTACACTGACCTACCTGATTCCTACACTGACCACTACACTGACCTACCTGATTCCTATACTAACCACTACACTGACCTACCTGATTCCTATACTAACCACTACACTGACCTACCTGATTCCTACACTGACCACTACACTGACCTACCTGATTCCTATACTAACCACTACACTGACCTACCTGATTACTACACTGACCACTACACTGACCTACCTGATTCCTACACTGACCACTACACTGACCTACCTGATTCCTACACCGACCACTACACCGACCTACCGATTCCTACACCGACCACTACACTGACCTACCTGATTCCTACACCGACCACTACACTGACCTACCTGATTCCTACACTGACCTACCTGATTCCTACACTGACCACTACACTGACCTACCTGATTCCTACACTGACCACTACACTGATCTACCTGATTCCTACACTGACCACTACACTGACCTACCTGATTCCTACACTGACCACTACACTGACCTACCTGATTCCTACACCGACCACTACACCGACCTACCGATTCCTACACCGACCACTACACTGACCTACCTGATTCCTACACCGACCACTACACTGACCTACCTGATTCCTACACCGACCACTACACCGACCTACCGATTCCTACACCAACCACTACACTGACCTACCTGATTCCTACACTGACCACTACACTGACCTACCTGATTCCTACACCGACCACTACACTGACCTACCGATTCCTACACCGACCACTACACTGACCTACCTGATTCCTACACTGACCACTACACTGACCTACCGATTCCTACACTGACCACTACACTGACCTACCTGATTACTACACTAACCACTACACTGACCTACCTGATTCCTATACTAACCACTACACTGACCTACCTGATTCCTACACTGACCACTACACTGACCTACCTGATTCCTATACTAACCACTACACTGACCTACCTGATTCCTACACTGACCACTACACTGACCTACCTGATTCCTACACTGACCATTACACTGACCCTCCTGATTCCTACACTGACCACTACACTGACCTACCTGATTCTTACACTGACCACTACACTGACCTACCCGATTCCTACACTGACCTACCTGATTTCTACACTGACCACTACACTGACCTACCTGATTTCTACACTGACCACTACAGTAACCTACAGTGTTTGTAGCTGCTTACTTAAAAAAAATCACGTGTTGAACCCCCCTTTAAGGGCGGAGCCTCTTTTCAGACTCGGTGCTTACAAGTTAAAAACATTTTTTTTGCTAGAAAATTACTTAGAACCCCCAAACATTATAAGTTTTTTTCTAACACCATGGAGAATAAAATGGCGGTCGTTGCAATACTTTTTGTCACATCGTATTTGCGCAGCGGTCTTACGAGCGCACTTTTTTGGGAAAAAAATTACTTTTTTTAATAAAAATAAATAAAACAGCAGTAAAGTCGGGCCAATTTTTTTTATATTGTGAAAGACAATGTTACGCTGATAAATTAATACGTCACCCGTCAAAATTGCGCCGGCTCGTGAAATGGCGTCAAATTTTTTCCCTTAAAAATCTCCACAGGTGACGTTTAAAAAACTTCTACAAGTTACATGTTTTGAGTTACAGAGGAGGTCTAGGGCTAGAATTATCGCTCTCGCTCTAACGATCGCAGTGATACCTCACATGTGCGGTTTGAACACCGTTTTCATATGCGGGCGCCGCTCACGTATGCGTACGCTTCTGCGCACAAGCTCGTCGGGATGGGGCGCTTAAAAAAAATGATGTGTCTTTTGCGTAAATCCAACAATACAACATTCTTCCCATACCTGCTGTGTGGGTGTGTCGGTGGAGGAGGCGAGTTTTGCATCCACACCCGGTGACGGGAAAGTGAGGAAAGTCGCTTCCCGGAAGGCGCGGTGCCCGGTAATAATACTACAAACTATAATTACCTGACACACAACTCATGGGGACTTCCAGGAACTGTCACCTCCAGAAATGACGACATTGAGATGAGGATTTCTATTTCTAGACACAGTGACTGATCTTCATCCCTGTGGACGGATCTCGTGTCCCAGTCATGTCCTCAGACTGATCTTCATCCCTAAGGACGGATCTCGTGTCCCAGTCATGTCCTCAGACTGATCTTCATCCCTATGGACGGATCTCTGGCCCAGTCATGTCCTCAGACTGATCTTCATCCCTGAGGACGGATCTCATGTCCCAGTCATGTCCTCAGACTGATCTTCATCCCTGTGGACGGATCTCGTGTCCCAGTCATGTCCTCAGACTGATCTTCATCCCTGTGGACAGATCTCGTGTCCCAGTCATGTCCTCAGACTGATCTTCAACCCTGTGGACGGATCTCGTGTCCCAGTCATGTCCTCAGACTGATCTTCATCCCTGTGGACGGATCTCGTGTCCCAGTCATGTCCTCAGACTGATCTTCATCCCTGAGGATAGATTTCGTGTCCCAGTCATGTCCTCAGACTGATCTTCATCCCCATGGACGGATCTCGTGTCCCAGTCATGTCCTCAGACTGATCTTCATCCCTGAGGACGGATCTCATGTCCCAGTCATGTCCTCAGACTGATCTTCATCCCTGTGGACGGATCTCGTGTCCCAGTCATGTCCTCAGACTGATCTTCATCCCTGTGGACAGATCTCGTGTCCCAGTCATGTCCTCAGACTGATCTTCAACCCTGTGGACGGATCTCGTGTCCCAGTCATGTCCTCAGACTGATCTTCATCCCTGTGGACGGATCTCGTGTCCCAGTCATGTCCTCAGACTGATCTTCATCCCTGTGGACGGATCTCGTGTCCCAGTCATGTCCTCAGACTGATCTTCATCCCTGTGGACGGATCTCGTGTCCCAGTCATGTCCTCAGACTGATCTTCATCCCTGTGGATGGATCTTGTGTCCCAGTCATGTCCTCAGACTGATCTTCATCCCTGTGGACGGATCTCGTGTCCCAGTCATGTCCTCAGACTGATCTTCATCCCTGTGGACGGATCTCGTGTCCCAGTCATGTCCTCAGACTGATCTTCATCCCTGTGGATGGATCTCGTGTCCCAGTCATGTCCTCAGACTGATCTTCATCCCTGTGGACGGATCTCGTGTCCCAGTCATGTCCTCAGACTGATCTTCATCCCTGTGGACGGATCTCGTGTCCCAGTCATGTCCTCAGACTGATCTTCATCCCTGTGGATGGATCTTGTGTCCCAGTCATGTCCTCAGACTGATCTTCATCCCTGTGGATGGATCTTGTGTCCCAGTCATGTCCTCAGACTGATCTTCATCCCTGTGGACGGATCTCGTGTCCCCGTCATGTCCTCAGACTGCCCAATAGATCACATTACAATCATGGGAGCCACTCTCTCATTGTATGTGTGTCAGTATAGAGGGGGGGAGATCCAAGGTCACAGATATAACATTTACCTGTGTAAACCAAACACTGCACTTACTGTGTATATATTATCAAAAGTATTGGGACGGCAGCCTTTACACACACATGAACCTTAACCACTTAAGGACCCCTTCACGCCGATATAGGTTGGCAGAACGGCATGGCTGGGCACAATCACGTACCTGTACGTGTGTCTTTAAGCCCAGCCGTGGGTTGCAGGCGCGCGCTTGCGACCAAATGCGAAGCTCCTTGACTGCGCCTGCGGGACCCGATCGCCCCCAGTCTCCCGCAATCAGTCACCGGAGCTAAAGAATGGGGAGAGGTGAGTGTAAACACACCATTCCCGTTCTTCACAGTGGCAGTGTCAGCGATCGTCTGTTCCCTGATATAGGGAAAGACGGTCAATGATGTCACACGTCCAGCCCCGCCCCCTACAGTTATAAACACAGGTGAGGTCACACTTAACCCCTACAGCGTCCCCCTAGTGGTTAACTCCCAAACTGCAATTGTAATGTTCACAGTAATCAGTAAAAAATGACAATGGTCCCAAAAATGTGTCAAAATTGTCCGAAGTGTCCGCCATAATGTCGCAGTCACGAAAAAAATCGCTGATCACCGCCATTACTTTAAAAAAATATATATATTAATTAAAATGCCATAAATCTATCCCCTATTTTGTGAACGCTATGGGCCAGATTCAGGAACAGTTAGGCTGGCGGATCCAGTGATCCGCCAGCCTAACTGTGACTTTGAGCCGGCGTTTCTGTTTTCTGTAACCAGAAAACAAGAAACGCCGGGTTGAAGCTCCGATGCGAGCAGCGTAACTGAGTTTCGCCATCGCATCGTTACTTCAACTTAAAAATGGCGCCGGGGGCGTTCCCGCCGATTTACGCTCAAAAAATATGTTAATGAGTGGAAATCGGCAATTCACAGTGCGACGCAATGACGGTACGACGTTTCCGGACGGGATACGCGGCGCGAAGATATACCTACATGGGGTTGGAGTATCCTATGTTAGGTATAGGCGTCGTCATCGCGTCGGGAAAAAAAAAAATCACGTCGCTTGCGTAAAAAGTTCATGAATGGGAATGTGACGTCATTGACGTTCATTCACAGAATTTGGAGCATGCGCACTGGGATGTTTGGACACTCGACGCATGCGCAGTACGTTGGCGGCGGGATCGCGCTTAGTTAGAATACTACACGCCCCGTACCCGCCCAATTTGAATTCCGCCGGCTCATTTGTGATGTGCTGCCGCAACTTTAGGAGCAGGTGCTTCGTGAATAACAGCACTTGCTCCTAAAATTTCAGCAGCGTAACGTAAATGAGATGCGTTACTCCAGAGCAAAGATGCTCCCATCTACCTAAATCTGGCTGTATAAATGTTGTGCAAACCAATCAAAAAAAGTTTGTTGCATTTTTTTTTTACGAAAAATATGTAGAAGAATACGTATCGGCCTAAACTGGGGAAAAAAAAGGTTTTTTTTAGATATTTTTTGGGGATATTTATTATAGAAAAAAGTAACAAATATTGAATTTTTTTCAAAATTGTCGCTCTATTTTTGTTTATAGCGCAAAAAATAAAAACCGCAGAGGTGATCAAATACCACCAAAAGAAATCTCTATTTGTGGGGAAAAAAGGACGACAATTTGATTTGGGAGCCACGTCGCACGACTGCGCAATTGTCAGTTAAAGCGACGCAGTGCTGAATCGCAAAAAGTGGCAGGGTCCTTTACCTGCGTAATGGTCCGGGTCTTAAGTGGTTAAGTTGCATTTGTGAAATGAATGAACTTTCGCACAATATTCCAATATTTCGAGTTTCCCCATATTATATTAGGAAAAGACGATGTGACAGTAGAACAGGGAAGGGTTCTGACTCATCTGTAGGTTTGGATCCCGCAGCCGGCAAGTCCCAGCAAGAAGGGGGAGGGGAAAGGTGGGGTATATAAGAACTGCTCTCAGCACTGTGAGGTATACGGAGGGTGGGGGCCACACATTGTACGCCTTTCTGTCTTGTTGCTGTAGTGAGGATCGGGGTGAGGATCAGTGATGAGGACTCTGCTGATCTTGGGGGGTCTCGTGGTCTGTGTGCTGCTGGTGACCCCATCTGATGGTGACGAGACGGAGTCCCGGGATGAGGTGAGTCCCCGGGGGGGGGGGGGGGTTGTACAGTGTGGGGGCTCCACACATCCAGGAACATTCGATCCCCATCATAAGACCTTCTATAGACACAACTAGAAATGTCCATAGAGATCAATTCCTAGTTATCACCGAGCAATGTTCTGCAGATCTATAATGAGGACAATGTATCAATATGTATCTGTCAGTGTTATAAATTGTTACATAGTTAGTCTGGTTATAAAAAGACACAAAGTTCATCCAGTTTAAGCAAAAGTATATACAGTATACAATCCTATACCTACAGACGATCCAGAGGAAGGCAAACCCCCCCCCCCCCCCCAGCAAATAATGATCCAATTTACTCCATCAGGGGGAAACTTTCCTTCCTGATCCTCCAATCAGATATTCTCTGGATCAACTTTACTTACATGGGCTGTTTTTCTGAGGGGACAGGTGCAGGAATTCGCCCCCCTTCCCTAGGTCACACCCATAGGTGTGCACACAGGGTGTGCTGGGTGTGCCTAGGCACACCCTAATGCTGGGGATCAATATCCTGCAGCAGCTGAAATTCGGCTTCTGCTCCCCTTCTCCCTCCCGATGACATTCAGCTGCCACAGGAGGAAGATGTAACAGTGAATGCCACCCCTATGTATTTATACATGGAGATCATATCCCCCCCTTATGTATTTATACATGGAGATCATATCCCCCCCTTATGTATTTATACATGGAGATCATATCCCCCCCCTTATGTATTTATACATGGAGATCATATCCCCCCCTTATATATCTATACATGGAGATCATATCCCCCCCTTATGTATTTATACATGGAGATCATATCCCCCTTATGTATCTATACATGGAGATCATATCCCCCCCTTATGTATTTATACATGGAGATCATATCCCCCTTATGTATTTATACATGGAGATCATATCCCCCCTTATGTATGTATACATGGAGATCATATCTCCCCTTATATATTTATACATGGAGATCATATCCCCCCTTATGTATTTATACATGGAGATCATATCCCCCCTTATGTATTTATACATGGAGATCATATCCCCCCTTATGTATGTATACATGGAGATCATATCCCCCCTTATATATTTATACATGGAGATCATATCCCCCCTTATGTATGTATACATGGAGATCATATCCCCCCTTATATATTTATACATGGAGATCATATCCCCCCTTATGTATTTATACATGGAGATCATATCCCCCCTTATGTATTTATACATGGAGATCATATCCCCCCTTATGTATTTATACATGGAGATCATATCCCCCCTTATGTATTTATACATGGAGATCATATCCCCCCTTATGTATTTATACATGGAGATCATATCCCCCCTTATGTACTGTATTTATACATGGAGATCATATCCCCCCCTTATGTATTTATACATGGAGATCATATCCCCCCCTTATGTATTTATACATGGAGATCAAATCCCCCCCTTATGTATTTATATCCCCCCTCATGAAATTCCACTCAATGTGCCCATTGCGCTCCCTGGAGGCGGGTACAGGAGTCATACTGGAGGCGGGGTCTTGGCATACTGGTCATTACTCCCTATGACCCCGAGCCCCTCCCATCCTGTCATCAGACCCGCCCATGTGTGTGCGGTGATCACCGTGCCGCGCAGGTGACAGGAACATCATTGGATATAAGATATTGATATATCTGTGGAGGGGGAGGGGATGGAGGGATCGGTATGGGCAGGGCAGGACTTAGGGTGGTGGGGGTCCCTGGGCTTGAGTGTTGAAGGGGCCCCCTGGAGCGAGGGGGGGGATCATAGTTGTTGAGCGGTGGGGTGCGCATTAAAGTTGTTGAGCGGTGGGGTGCGCATTAAAGTTGTTGAGCGGGGGGTGCGCTCCGGTTCCTCCTGCTTTTCTGCTGCCTCCTATTGCAGTGCGGAAAAATTAACCCTTTCGCGGGACTGCGGGAAGAAGCGGAAAGTCCCGCAGAATCCGTGTGTGTTGGGAGGTATGCGCAGGGCCGCCATCAGGAATTTTGGGGCCCCTTACACAGCTTAAGGCATGGGCCCCCTGGAGCAGAGAACCGGGGGGAGGGTGCTGCCACCTGAAATTGAGAAGCGGGGGGCTGCCGCAAATTGAGAAGCAGGGGGGGCCTTTACAAAAAAAAGAAGAAATATAGAAACCTCTGGGCCCTTTAATAAAAAATAAATAAAAAAATAAACATTTATAAAAAAATATTAAGAAAATGTAAATTTTTTTATAAAATAAAAAGGGGGGTTGTCATCCGGGGGCCTTGGAGACCTCTGGGCCCTTTAATAATATATATATATATATATATATATATATATATATATATATATATATAAAAACATATTTTTTAAATAAAAAATAAATAAAAAAAGTGGGGGTTGCTGTCCGGGGCCCTGGGGACCTCCAGACCCCTAAAAAAATAATTAAAAAAATAAACATTTATAAAACAAAAAGTACATAAAAAAGGGAGGTTGCCATCTGGGGGCCCTGGGGACCTCTGGGCCTTTTAATAAAAAATAAAAAAATATAAACAAAAATAAACATTTCTAAAAAAATATAAAAAAGGGGGGGGGGTTGCCATCTGGGGGCCCTGGAGACCTCTCCTTTAATAATAATAATAATAATAATAGTAATAAAATATATATAAAAAAAAAAAGTAGGGGTTGCTGTCCGGGGCCCTGGGGACCTCTGCACCACTAAAAAAAAAAAAAAAAAAAATCTGCCCGGTCCTTGTCATCAACGAATGATAAATCTGTGTTTCATTCTGTAGGATAACTCGATGGATTCCGGAGATCTGAGAGTCCCAGCAGGACCCAGCGGGAGGAACATAGAGACGACCAGGTCAAAACTCCCGTGCTGCCGATGGCCATTGAGGAAGCCTTGCATGGTAAGAGAATGGGGGGGGGGCACTTTGGGGTCTATTTATAAAAGAATCTCCATAACTATTCGCCCAGCACTACTCCATGTACATTCCTTCTGTACGAGGGATCCAGCGGGGGTGGGGATCGGGGAAAGATCGAATGTTCTTCAGGAGTTTTCTCTTTGGGACGAATGTTCTTATGATTATAAATGATAGAAATCAGCGGGCGCCGCCCCTCACCTGAGGATGGAATGAGGACTAATAGATTATGAGATGGATATAAAAGTATTATACATGAAATAAAAGTGCAGAGAATTCAGAGAAGAAACACTTTGTGATGATCCAGAAGCAGCAGAAAAAGTGAGAACTCTGGAGCTCCTCCCACTTTTATTCCATAAAATACTTTTGTGGGCGGAGGAATCTGATCCTTTCTTTTTTTAATCAGTCGGTTGGCCGAACAAAAAAACACGACCGATCTTTGGCCATCTTTATCGGATTACAATTAGATAGATGAGCCACAGGATGGTGATCCCATAGACTGGTGATGATGATGATGATGATCCCATAGACTGGTGATGATAATGGTGACCCCATAGACTGGTGATGATGATAATGGTGATCCCATAGACTGGTGATGATGATGATGATCCAATAGACTGGTGATGATGATGATGATCCCATAGACTGGTGATGATGATGATCCCATAGACTGGTGATGATGATGATCCCATAGACTGGTGATGATGATGATGATCCCATAGATCAGTCTATGGGATCATCATCATCATCACCAGTCTATGGGATCATCATCATCATCACCAGTCTATGGGATCATCATCATCATCACCAGTCTATGGGATCATCATCATCATCACCAGTCTATTGGATCATCATCATCATCACCAGTCTATGGGATCACCATTATCATCATCACCAGTCTATGGGGTCACCATTATCATCACCAGTCTATGGGATCATCATCATCATCATCACCAGTCTATGGGATCATCATCATCATCATCACCAGTCTATGGGATCATCATCATCATCATCACCAGTCTATGGGATCATCATCATCATCATCACCAGTCTATGGGATCATCATCATCATCATCACCAGTCTATGGGATCACCATCATCATCACCAGTCTATGGGATCACCATTATCATCACCAGTCTATGGGATCATCATCATCATCACCAGTCTATGGGATCATCATCATCATCATCACCAGTCTATGGGATCTTCATCATCATCACCAGTCTATGGGATCACCATCATCATCATCACCAGTCTATGGGATCACCATCATCATCATCACCAGTCTATGGGATCACCATCATCATCATCACCAGTCTATGGGATCACCATCATCATCACCAGTCTATGGGATCATCATCATCACCAGTCTATGGGATCATCACCATCATCACCAGTCTATGGGATCATCATCATCATCACCAGTCTATGGGATCATCATCATCATCACCAGTCTATGGGATCATCATCATCATCACCAGTCTATGGGATCATCATCATCATCACCAGTCTATGGGATCACCATTATCATCACCAGTCTATGGGATCACCATTATCATCACCAGTCTATGGGATCATCATCATCATCATCACCAGTCTATGGGATCATCATCATCACCACCAGTCTATGGGATCATCATCATCATCATCAGTCTATGGGATCATCATCATCATCACCAGTCTATGGGATCACCATTATCATCATCAGTCTATGGGATCATCATCATCACCACCAGTCTATGGGATCATCATCATCACCACCAGTCTATGGGATCATCATCATCATCACCAGTCTATGGGATCACCATTATCATCACCAGTCTATGGGATCATCATCATCATCATCACCAGTCTATGGGATCATCATCATCATCACCAGTCTATGGAATCATCATCATCATCACCAGTCTATGGGATCATCACCATCATCACCAGTCTATGGGATCATCATCATCATCACCAGTCTATGGGATCATCATCATCATCACCAGTCTATGGGATCATCATCATCATCACCAGTCTATGGGATCATCATCATCATCACCAGTCTATGGGATCACCATTATCATCACCAGTCTATGGGATCACCATTATCATCACCAGTCTATGGGATCATCATCATCATCATCACCAGTCTATGGGATCACCATCATCATCATCACCAGTCTATGGGATCATCATCATCATCACCAGTCTATGGGATCATCATCATCATCACCAGTCTATGGGATCACCATTATCATCACCAGTCTATGGGATCACCATCATCATCACCAGTCTATGGGATCATCATCATCATCACCAGTCTATGGGATCATCATCACCAGTCTATGGGATCATCATCATCATCATCACCAGTCTATGGGATCATCATCATCATCACCAGTCTATGGGATCATCATCACCAGTCTATGGGATCATCATCATCATCATCACCAGTCTATGGGATCATCATCATCATCACCAGTCTATGGGATCATCACCACCAGTTGGTTTCCTCGCCCAGAAGCAATGTACATGAAGGGGTAGATTCAGGTAGAATCGCCTATTTTTGTGCAGGCATAGCGTATGCTGTTTACACTACGCCGCCGCAACTTTTACGGGCAAGTGCTTTATTCACAAAGCACTTGCCTGTAAAGTTGTGGCGGCGTAGCGTAAATGGCCCATCATAATTCAAATTGGGCAGGTAGGGGGCGTCTATTATTTAAATGAAGCGCGATCCCGCGCCGAACGTACTGCGCATGCGCCGGCCGTGAAAGTTTTCAAGTGCGCAAGCTCCAAATCACGTCACAAATTGTCAATGAAAGCGACGTGAACGTAACGTACGGCCAGCCCCATTCTGAATCGACTTACGCAAATGACGTAAATGATGTCTGTCCCGACGTCCATACTTATCCTTGCCTGCGCCTCATATAGCAGGGGTAACTTTAGGCCGGGCATAAGCCTAACTTAAACGACGTAAACAGATACGCCGGCCGGGCGCACGTTCGGGAATCGGCTTATAGGTTCATTTGCATATTTTAGATGGGAACGCCACCTAGCGTCCAGCCTAAAATATGAAAATAAGATACAACGGCGTAAGAGACTTACGCCAGTTGGATCCAATGGAAATCTATGCGTTACTGATTCTATGAATCAGTCACATAGATAGGAGGCATCCGAAGCAGAGGTAAGCCGTCTTATCTCTTTCCTGAATCTGGCCTGAAGTTTCTCTGAAGGAATATCTGGACACATTTCCTATAAATAGACCCGTCATGTCTGTGGGGTCGTCTGCCGCCATCTTCTGACACCTCCGTCACTTTACTAATACCGATCATCTCTTCTCTCTCCACAGAAGTGCTCAGTAATAAGTTCAGGATTGAAACCCTTCGATATCACCGCCGATGATGATGATCAGGTAATCAGGGCTCTACCTCCGACCACGACAGCTTCCCCTCAACCTCCGACCACGACAGCTTCCCCTCTACCTCCAACTACGACAGCTTCCCCTCTACCTCCAACCACGACAGCTTCCCCTCTACCTCCAACCATGACAGCTTCCCCTAACCCCAACCACGACAGCTTCCCCTCTACCTCCGACCATGACAGCTTCCCCTCTACCTCCAACCACGACAGCTTCCCCTCTACCTCCAACCACGACAGCTTCCCCTAACCCCAACCACGACAGCTTCCCCTCTACCTCCGACCATGACAGCTTCCCCTCTACCTCCAACCACGACAGCTTCCCCTCTACCTCCAACCACGACAGCTTCCCCTCTACCTCCAACCACGACAGCTTCCCCTCTACCTCCAACCACGACAGCTTCCCCTCTACCTCCGACCATGACAGCTTCCCCTCTACCTCCAACCACGAAAGCTTCTCCTCAACCTCCGACCACGACAGCTTCCCCTCTACCTCCAACCACGACAGCTTCCCTTCTACCTCTGACCACGACAGCTTCCCCTCTACCTCCAATCATGACAGCTTCCCCTCTACCTCCGACCACTAGAGCTTCCCCTCTACCTCCAACCACGACAGCTTCCCTTCTACCTCCAACCACGACAGCTTCCCCTCTACCTCCAACCACGACAGCTTCTTCTCTACCTCTGACCACGACAGCTTCCCCTCTACGTCTGACCCCCCCATCAGGGTCCACATCAGAGCCCCCTCACAACAGAGTCCCTCCCTCCAGAGTCTACCTCCGGGCACGACAGCTTCTCCTCTACCTCCAACCACGACAGCTTCTCCTCTACCTCTGACCATGACAGCTTCTCCTCTACCCTGACCTGACAGCTTCTCCTCTCTACCTCCGACCACAACAGCTTCCTCTCTACCTCCGACCACAACAGCTTCCCTCTACCTCCAACCATGACAGCTTTCCCTCTCTACTCCCAACCATGACAGCTTCCCCTCTACCTAGGACCACGACAGCTTCCCCTCTACTCCGACCACGACAGCTTCCCTCTACCTCCGACCACGACAGCTTCCCTCTACCTCCGACCACGACAGCTTCCCCCTCTCCAACCACGACAGCTTCCCCCTACCTCCAACCACGACAGCTTCCCCTAACCCACCACGACAGCTTCCCCTCTACCTCCGACCACGACAGCTTCCCCTCAACCTCCAACCACGACAGCTTCCCCTCTACCTCCAACCACGACAGCTTCCCTCTACCTCCAACCACGACAGCTTCCCCTCTACCTCCAACCACGACAGCTTCCCCTCTACCTCCAACCACGACAGCTTCCCCTCAACCTCCGACCACGAAGCTTCCCCTCAACCTCCAACCACGACAGCTTCCCCTCTACCTCCAACCACGACAGCTTCCCCTACCTCCAACCACGACAGCTTCCCTCTACCTCCGACCATGACAGCTTCCCCTCTACCTCCAACCACGAACAGCTTCTCCTCAACCTCCGACCACGACAGCTTCCCCTCTACCTCCAACCACGACAGCTTCCCTTCTACCTCTGACCACGACAGCTTCCCCTCTACCTCCGACCATGACAGCTTCCCCTCTACCTCCAACCACGAAAGCTTCTCCTCAACCTCCGACCACGACAGCTTCTCCTTCTACCTCCAACCATGACAGCTTCCCTTTCTACCTCTGACCACGACAGCTTCCCCTTCTACCTCCAACCATGACAGTTTCCCCTTCTACCTCCAACCAAGACAGCTTCCCCTTCTACCTCCAACCATGACAGCTTCCCTTCTACCTCCAACCATGACAGCTTCCCCTTCTACCTCCAACCATGACAGCTTCTTCTCTACCTCTGACCACGACAGCTTCCCCTCTACGTCTGACCCCCCCATCAGGGTCCACATCAGAGCCCCCTCACAACAGAGTCCCTCCCTCCAGAGTCTACCTCCGGGCACGACAGCTTCTCCTCTACCTCCAACCACGACAGCTTCTCCTCTACCTCTGACCATGACAGCTTCTCCTCTACCCCTGACCATGACAGCTTCTCCTCTACCTCCGACCACGACAGCTTCCTCTCTACCTCCGACCACAACAGCTTCCCCTCTACCTCCAACCATGACAGCTTTCCCTCTACCTCCAACCATGACAGCTTCCCCTCTACCTAGGACCACGACAGCTTCCCCTCTACCTTCAACCACGACAGCTTCCTCTCTACCTCCGAATACGACAGCTTCTCTTCTACTCCGACCACGACAGCTTCCCTTCTACCTCCGACCACGACAGCTTCCCTTCTACCTCCGACCACGACAGCTTCCCCTCTACCTCCGACCACGACAGCTTCTCCTCTACCTCCGACCACGACAGCTTCCCCTCTACCTTTGACCACGACAGCTTCCCCTCTACCTCCGGCCACGACAGCTTCCCCTTCTACCTCCAACCATGACAGCTTCCCCTTCTACCTCCAACCACGACAGCTTCCCCTTCTACCTCCAACCACGACAGCTTCCCCTTCTACCTCCAACCACGACAGCTTCCCCTTCTACCTCCAACCACGACAGCTTCCCCTCAACCTCCGACCACGAAAGCTTCTCCTCAACCTCCGACCACGACAGCTTCCCCTCTACCTCCAACCACGACAGCTTCCCTTCTACCTCCAACCACGACAGCTTCCCCTCTACCTCCGACCATGACAGCTTCCCCTCTACCTCCAACCACGAAAGCTTCTCCTCAACCTCCGACCACGACAGCTTCCCCTCTACCTCCAACCACGACAGCTTCCCTTCTACCTCTGACCACGACAGCTTCCCCTCTACCTCCGACCACTACAGCTTCCCCTCTACCTCCAACCACGACAGCTTCCCTTCTACCTCCAACCACGACAGCTTCCCCTCTACCTCCGACCATGACAGCTTCCCCTCTACCTCCAACCACGACAGCTTCTCCTCTACCTCTGACCACGACAGCTTCCCCTCTACGTCTGACCCCCCCATCAGGGTCCACATCAGAGCCCCCTCACATCACCTCCGACCACGGAAGCTTCTCCTCTCCCTCCAGAGTCTACCTCCGGGCACGACAGCTTCTCCTCTACCTCCAACCACGACAGCTTCTCCTCTACCTCTGACCATGACAGCTTCTCCTCTACCTCCGACCACCGCTTCCCCTCTACCACAACAGCTTCCCTCTACCTCCAACCATGACAGCTTTCCCTCTACCTCCGACCACGACAGCTTCCCTCTACCTCCAACCACGACCCTCTCTACCTCGGACCACGAGCTTCCCCTCACGTCTGACCCCCCCCATCAGGGTCCACATCAGAGCCCCCTCTCAGAGTCCCTCCCTCCAGAGGTCTACCTCGGGCACGACGCTTCTCCTCTACCTCCAACCACGACAGCTTCCCCTCTACCTTCGACCACGACAGCTTCCCCTCTACCTCCGACCACAACAGCTTCCCCTCTACCTCCAACCATGACAGCTTTCCCTCTACCTCCGACCACGACAGCCTTCCCTCTACCTCGGACCACGACAGCTTCCCCTCTACCTTCAACCACGACAGCTTCCTCTCTACCTCCGACCACAACAGCTTCCCCTCTACCTCCACGACAGCTTTCCTTCTCGACCACGACCAGCCTCCCTCTACCTCCGACCACCGCTTCCCCTCTTACCTCCACGACAGCTTCCTCCTTACCTTCCGAACACGGACCTTCTTTTACCTCCGACCACGACAGCTTCCCCTCTACCTCCGACCACGACAGCTTCCCCTCTACCTCGACCACGACAGCTCTCCTCTACCTCCGACCACGACAGCTTCCCCTCTACCTCTGACCACGACAGCTTCCCCTCTACCTCCGACCACGACAGCTTCCCCTCTACCTCCAACCACAACAGCTTCCCCTCTACCTCCGACCACGACAGCTTCCCCTCTACCTCTGACCACGACAGCTTCCCCTCTACTTCCGACCACGACAGCTTCCCCTCAACCTCCGACTACGAAAGCTTCTCCTCAACCTCCGACCACGACAGCTTCCCCTCTACCTCCAACCACGACAGCTTCCCTTCTACCTCCAACCACGACAGCTTCCCCTCTACCTCCGACCATGACAGCTTCCCCTCTACCTCCGACCACGACAGCTTCCCCTCTACCTCCGACCACGACAGCTTCTCCTCAACCTCCGACCATGACAGCTTCCCCTCTACCTCTGACCACGACAGCTTCCCCTCAACCTCCGACCACGAAAGCTTCTCCTCAACCTCCAACCACGACAGCTTCCCTTCTACCTCTGACCACGACAGCTTCCCCTCTACCTCCAATCATGACAGCTTCCCCTCTACCTCCGACCACGACAGCTTCCCCTCTACCTCCGACCATGACAGCTTCCCCTCTACCTCCAACCACGACAACTTCTCCTCTACCTCTGACCACGACAGCTTCCCCTCTACGTCTGACCCCCCCATCAGGGTCCACATCAGAGCCCCCTCACATCAGAGTCCCTCCCTCCAGAGTCTACCTCCGGGCACGACAGCTTCTCCTCTACCTCCAACCACGACAGCTTCTCCTCTACCTCTGACCATGACAGCTTCTCCTCTACCTCCGACCACGACAGCTTCCCCTCTACCTCCGACCACTACAGCTTCCCCTCTACCTCCAACCACGACAGCTTCCCTTCTACCTCTGACCACGACAGCTTCCCCTCTACCTCCAACCACGACAGCTTCCCCTCTACCTCCGACCACGACAGCTTCCCTTCTACCTCTGACCACGACAGCTTCCCCTCTACCTCCAATCATGACAGCTTCCCCTCTACCTCCGACCACTACAGCTTCCCCTCTACCTCCAACCACGATAGCTTCCCCTCTACCTCCAACCACGACAGCTTCCCTTCTACCTCCAACCACGACAGCTTCCCCTCTACCTCCGACCATGACAGCTTCCCCTCTACCTCCGACCACGACAGCTTCCCCTCAACCTCTGACCACGAAAGCTTCTCCTCAACCTCCAACCACGACAGCTTCCCTTCTACCTCTGACCACGACAGCTTCCCCTCTACCTCCAATCATGACAGCTTCTCCTCTACCTCTGACCATGACAGCTTCTCCTCTACCTCCGACCACGACAGCTTCCCCTCTACCTCCGACCACTACAGCTTCCCCTCTACCTCCAACCACGACAGCTTCCCTTCTACCTCCGACCACGACAGCTTCCCCTCTACCTCCGACCACAACAGCTTCCCCTCTACCTCCAACCATGACAGCTTTCCCTCTACCTCCGAACACGACAGCTTCTCTTCTACCTCCGACCACGACAGCTTCCCTTCTACCTCCGACCACGACAGCTTCCCCTCTACCTCCGACCAAGACAGCTTCTCCTTTACCTCCGACCACAACAGCTTCCCCTCTACCTCCAACCATGACAGCTTTCCCTCTACCTCCGACCACGACAGCTTCCTCTCTACCTTCAACCACGACAGCTTCTCCTTTACCTCCGACCACGACAGCTTCCCTTCTACCTCCGACCACGACAGCTTCCCCTCTACCTCTGACTACGACAGCTTCTCCTCTACCTCCGACCACGACAGCTTCCCTTCTACCTCCGACCACGACAGCTTCCCCTCTACCTCCGACCACGACAGCTTCTCCTCTACCTCCGACCAAGACAGCTTCCCCTCTACCTCCGACCACGACAGCTTCCCCTCTACCTCTGACCACGACAGCTTCCCCTTTACTTCCGACCACGACAGCTTCCCCTCAACCTCCGACTACGAAAGCTTCTCCTCAACCTCCGACCACAACAGCTTCTCCTCTACCTCCGACCACGACAGCTTCCCTTCTACCTCCGACCACGACAGCTTCTCCTCTACCTCCAACCACGACAGCTTCCCCTCTACCTCCAACCACGACAGCTTCCCTTCTACCTCTGACCACGACAGCTTCCCCTCTACCTCCAATCATGACAGCTTCCCCTCTACCTCTGACCACTACAGCTTCCCCTCTACCTCCGACCATGACAGCTTCTCCTCTACCTCTGACCACGACAGCTTCCCCTCTACGTCTGACCCCCCCATCAGGGTCCACATCAGACCATGACAGCTTCCCTTCTACCTCCAACCACGACAGCTTCCCCTAAACCTCCGACCACGACAGCTTCTCCTCTACCTCCGACCACGACAGCTTCTCCTCTACCTCCAACCACGACAGCTTCCCCTCTACCTCCAACCACGACAGCTTCCTCTCTACCTCCGACCATGACAGCTTCCCCTCTACGTCTGACCCCCCCAATAGTGTCCTCCCTTACATCAGGGTCCACATCAGAGCCCCCTCACATCAGAGTCCCCATCAGAGTCCCTCCCTCCAGAGTCTACCTCCGGCCACGACAGCTTCCCTTCTACCTCCAACCACAACAGCTTCTCCTCTACCTCCGACCACGACAGCTTCTCCTCTACCTCCGACCACGACAGCTTCTCCTCTACCTCTGACCACGACAAATCCCCATCAGAGTCCCCCCTTGCATCAGGGTCCCATCAGAGTCCTTCTTACATCAGGGTCCCATCAGATTGGAATAGCAAATATTGGGAATAGACAAAATGGACTTTGGAGGCACCAATTATAAAAATACAAATACATTTATTGAAAAAACGCCCACAAGGGTTATTGGACCAAAAATAAGGTAAATAACATTAAAACAAAAAAAGAGTGACAAAGTAACAACCGTGTTTAGCAGCAACACATATTATCCAATAATAATCCAGAGGAAGTATCAAATCTCATGAGAGATGAGATAACTATCATACATGGTACAACGCAGACAAGCGCGACATGTTTCGCTGGGGAAGCGCTTCTTCAGGAGCTATTTAATATTTCTAAGAGAAAACAGACTGTTATTGGTTTTTGAAATACATCGGCATATATAATGTAAATGACATATACATGATGTGTGTGTATATAAACACAACATAGATATTATGTGCACTAGAGCAATGGTCTCCAAACTGCGGCCCGAGGGCCAGATGTGGCCCCTTTGCTTGCCTTTATCCGGTCCTTGGGGCACTATCCCTCCCAATGATACAAGACACTATTCTGACATCTGACACCGACAATGGAGCACCATTTCTCCTACTGATACCACTAATGGGGCACTATTCCTCCCTATGATACCACTAATAGGGCATTATTCCTCCCTATGATACCACTAATGAGGCACTATTCCTCCCTATGATACCACTAATGGGGCACTATTCCTCCCTATGATACCACTAATGGGGCACTATTCCTCCCTATGATACCACTAATGGGGCACTATTCCTCCCTATGATACCACTAATGGGGCACTATTCCTCCCTATGATACCACTAATAGGGCATTATTCCTCCCTATGATACCACTAATGAGGCACTATTCCTCCCTATGATACCACTAATAGGGCATTATTCCTCCCTATGATACCACTAATGAGGCACTATTCCTCCGTATGATACCACTAATGAGGCACTATTCCTCCCTATGATACCACTAATGAGGCACTATTCCTCCCTATGATACCACTAATGAGGCACTATTCCTCCCTATGATACCACTAATGGGGCACTATTCCTCCCTATGATACCACTAAGAGGGCATTATTCCTCCCTATGATACCAGCAATGGGGCACTATTCCCCCCTATGATACCAGTAATGGGGCACTATTCCTCCCCCTAATACCAGATGCTTACTCCCACCGATGCCAGGAAAATTTTCACTCCACTGGTCAAAATCCGGCCCTCCAAGAGTCAACAAACTGGCCCTTTGTTTAGAATGTTTGGAGACATCTGCCCTAGAGCACCATAAAAACAAAGCATGCAAGCAGAACCAGACCCACAGAAGTGTCACCATATAGGACTGCGTGCTAAAAGTCCCACAAGAGAAGAAAGTGGGGACGCATCTGGAAAGTAATAATTGGTGTAAACTATATAGGTGTAGGGGGTGTGGCTTGGCTGATCAATGCCCTCCCATCTAATGATAGAAGCAGAGCGGGTGACAGGAGGAAGTGCGCACTTGTGTAGAGGAGATCAGACCCCCACCAGAGTAGGGAAATAGTAATAGTAAAGCAGCCCTCAAAATTTCCACTCGCCTACTAGCATTTGGCGAGTGGATTTGAGCTGGGGGGGGGCGAGTGATGACAGGGCTGCATGACCAATCTCCCTCCAATGTGTGCTACACTTAGAGTCCCGATGAGATTGGAGGACGAAGAGGAAAGGTGCATGCTCGGGAAAAGTAGTCTGGTGAGCCGCGCACAGGCAGAGCAGTACACCAGGAGCTCTCCTTACAATTCTCATTAAGCCATGGGACCTCCTCTCCTCACTGCCAGCCTGAATAAAAAGGGGGAAGTGGGGACATGCAAGCGTGGAGCCGCACAAACTGTCTCCTGATGATGACATGAATAGGAGAGGGAGAGAGAGAGAGAGAGAGGATGGATGGGAGTTGCAGAGGAGACAGCAAGAGAATGGGGAAGAGACCCAGTTCTAGTGCCATGTCCCTCTGGTCTGCCCCCAGTGCCCTGTCCCTCTGGTCTGTCCCCAGTGCCCTGTCCCTCTGCTCTGCCCCCAGTGCCCTGTCCTTCTGCTCTGCCCCCAGTGCCCTGTCCCTCTGGTCTGCCCCCAGTGCCCTGTCCCTCTGCTCTGCCCCCAGTGCCCTGTCCCTCTGGTCTGCCCCCAGTGCCATATCCCTGTGGTCTGCCCCCAGTGCCCTGTCCCTCTGGTCTTCCCCCAGTGCCCTGTATCTCTGGTCTGCCCCCAGTGCCCTGTCCCTCTGGTCTGCCCCCAGTGCCCTGTCCCTCTGGTCTGTCCCCAGTGCCCTGTCCCTCTGGTCTGCCCCCAGTGCCCTGTCCCTCTGCTCTGCCCCCAGTGCCCTGTCCCTCTGGTCTGCCCCCAGTGCCCTGTCCCTCTGCTCTGCCCCCAGTGCCCTGTCCCTCTGCTCTGCCCCCAGTGCCCTGTCCCTCTGGTCTGCCCCCAGTGCCCTGTCCCTCTGGTCTGCCCCCAGTGCCCTGTCCCTCTGGTCTGCCCCCAGTGCCCTGTCCCTCTGGGTCTGCCCCCAGTGCCCTGTCCCTCTGTCCCTCTGGTCTGCCCCCAGTGCCCTGTCCCTCTGGTCTGCCTCCAGTGCCCTGTCCCTCTGGTCTGCCTCCAGTGCCCTGTCCCTCTGGTCTGCCCCCAGTGCCCTGTCCCTCTGGTCTGCCCCAGTGCCCTGTCCCTCTGGTCTGCCCCCA
>JAJQKJ010001342.1:0-271517 GCA_029574335.1 Rana kukunoris | reverse complement strand
ATGGGGGTCAGTGGCCAACTCAGAGCCCAGATTTTTGGGGCTACTAATTTGGCCACCAACATAATGGTTTGGTACATATTTTGATGTGTTATTATTTATGTTTAAAAATGTTTACCATTTAGATCCATTTTAGGGATAATTTTTATGTTTAGCTTCAAAAATGGAACGACAAATGTGCGAAAACATGTTTCTTTCTTTTTTTTATTGATTTTGTATTATTGTGATGGGAGTGACAAAGAAAAAAAATGGCCTCAGCTGATGGGAGAGAAGTGTGGATAGTGTTGTTCTTGGTTCAGTTTGGTCGGCAAAAAAATATCAGCCTGTTGAAGTACCACAGCTGGGGACAGACATGTCTTCTGCTGCTGCTCCCCATCTTTTGGAGTCCATGATCTTCTGGTGCTCCCTATATTGTAATTCTCTGGTCCCAAGTTTGGATATTTACCAAAAAATTGTTATGTATGCCCTGGGGTACAGAGGCTTTGCAAAGTCCACCATTTGTTCTATTGCTGCCTTCCTTATGTTTTGGATTTGTCCTATTTTAGGAGATTTTTTTTAAATAAATGGATGATGTGAAGGTGTCTTGAATTATTTGTGTAAAGTCAAATGTCAGTTTGTGAGTAGGCAGGTCCTTTGCTCAAATTAAAGGGAGACAAATAGAGTAGTTGGTACTTTAACCATCAAAAATAATATGGGATTATGGGGTTTTTAGAAGTTGACACACAAAATAATCTTGAAATTTGCTTGATTCATCTAAACAAAATACACTAATCAAAAGTAAATTAATTTGTTTTTAATCCATCCGTATCACCAGCAAAGCAGGTTTTAAGATTATTGTCATTACAAAGAAAAGGATAATATGCGCTGTTTTTCGAGATTTCGAAACTAGCCGCGTCACGAATGTTCTTTTTCTAATACAAACGCTAGTTTTACTAGACAGAAGGCTTCCGGCTGCTCTTTACTTCGGAGCATGCGCATTTTAACTTTGGACAATAGTCCGATGGTTTGCTGTACACACGATCGGATTTTGCACCATCGGACTTTTGTTGCCTGAAAGTTGGTCCGTTCGCAGACCAAACTTTTTGTCCGATGAAAGCCAAAAAAGTTGGTCCGATGGAACGTACACACGGTCGGACAAATGAGAAAAGTGTCGGATTTTGATGTTGGTTGGGCAAAAGTCCGACCGTGTGTACGGGGCTTTAGAATCTTTTACAATCTTTGTGACTAAATGTAGATATTTATTCACAGATCGTGCATCTGAGTGTCATGTTTACATAATGCTCAGTTTCCAAGTAGTATCTTTTGGTAAAAAACCTGAACAGTGTATGATGGCCACTGTAGATAATGTGTTCCAATGATAACATTATTTTATGCAAATTGTGCAGCTGACATAGGCTCATAGTTCACCTCTTTACACCCGTACGGGGTGGGGAACAACTCAGGGGCAATGTATTGCACATAACTGAAATACTCTACATAAAAAACTGTCACCCGAGATCGCAGGTAGCTATCTTCCCACCGATCCGTGGTGGCTAACAAAACTACCGAGGGAGGTTGTCCACACAGAGGATCATCTTATATGCCTGTTTTTGACTTGCTGGAGGTGAGAGTTCTGGGAGACCAGACGCGCTGTGTGGTGGTGTTTTTTCCTCAATCTCTTGACCAGTGGACATCCTTTCACACTGTTTTCCCCATTATGGACTATTAGTGCACTTATTTAAGATTTAGCACTTTCTTTGGACTCTTTTCCGTCCCTGATAGACCTATAAGCTTGGCACTTTTATACTTTTTGTGCACCATATATATCACCCATTGTATATGTTATGTTATGTTTTTACAATTTGCGCTATCACCCACATTGATTTTAAGTTTTAAAACATTGTTGCAGTCTGCTGCAATATCAGTTTACAGCTAGA
Source organism: Rana kukunoris (assembly GCA_029574335.1). NCBI lineage: Eukaryota > Metazoa > Chordata > Amphibia > Anura > Ranidae > Rana > Rana kukunoris. The sequence goes on along the minus strand of JAJQKJ010001342.1, from coordinate 269,604 downwards.
GTAATGCCGCGTACACACGGTCGTTTTTTGCGATGAAAAAAAACGTTGTTTTTTAAAACGTCATTTAAATTGATCGTGTGTGGGCAAAACGTTGTTTTTTGTCTTCAAAAAAACGACCAAAAAAAAATTCCAACATGCTTGAATTTTTTGTGTCGTTTTTCAAAACGTCGTTTTTTGTTTCACAAAAAGTCACCGTGTGTAGCAAAAACGTTGTTTAAAGCGACGTTTTTCAACCCGCGCATGCCCAGAAGCTAGTTATGAAGCGAGCTTCAATGGAAAAGAGTGGTAAACGTAACCTCTCTTTTTGTGAAAAAAACGATGGTGTGTATGCAACATCGTCTTTGAAAAGTGACGTTTCAAAAACGTCGTTTTTTACTTCACAGAAAACGTCGTTTTTTTTCATCACAAAAAATGATCGTGTGTACGCGGCATTACTTTTGGACTTTGTTACTGAGAGATGTAACTACTTGTTGCCAGTCATCTTATTAGCAGCACATTGATTTCAGAGTGTTTTAGGTAGAATTTTGGTGATTTTACACTTTCAGGTGTATCGGGTGCCCGTTCCACACCTCAACCAATAGTTTCTTTCATTGACCCGTTACAGTATGTCAGCAGGGCCGATGCTAGCACTAGGCAAACTAGGCAGTCTAGTCCCGAATGAATGGAAACAAGTAAACATTCATTGATGGGCACTGGTAGGCTGCATTGATGGGCTCTGGTGAGGCTGTATTGATGGGCGCTTCATTAAAAAGGTTGGGTAGGACAAAGTCAGGAGAGGAGCCGGAAAGGAAGGGGGGGTTCAAAATGAGGTTTTGCCTAGGGTGTCAAAAATCCTTGCACCAGCCCTGTATGCCAGTGTAAAGTCCTTCAGTTATATAGGTGCCAGAAGAAGGAATCACTGTGAGTACCAAAAGAGAGAAGACTGCAAGGTTGGAATGGAGTGGCTTCAGTTGTCGCTTTGCACCAGAAAACTACCTATGCTGGTGCCCAAAATAGTATAAGAAAAATTGTGCTCAGCAACTACCATCATTATTTTATAAAAGACGACAAATGCTGAGAAAGTGCATGTTAATTTTTTTAAATATGTAGAGTATCAGATGGAATCAATGCAACCAGTCAGTAAGTATTTGAATCTTGGGTCCAGCCACAGGTGCCTAGAGAAGTAGCACTGCTTCTGGAACCTATATACAGTATCTCACAAAAATAAGTACCCCCTCACATTTTTGTAAATATTTTATTATATCTTTTCATGTTATAACACTGAAGAAATTACACTTTGCTACAATGTAAAGTAGTGAGTGTACAGCTTGTATAACAGTGTAAATTTGCTGTCCCCTCAAAATAACTCAACACACAGCCATTAATGTCTAAACCACTGGCAACAAAAGTGAGTACACCCCTAAGTGAAAATGTCCAGATTGGGCCTAAAGTATCAATATTTTGTGTGACCACCATTATTTACTTTACCAGCACTGTCTCAACCCTCTTGGGCATGGAGTTCACCAGAGCTTCACAGGTTGCCACTGGAGTCCTCTTCTACTCCTCCATGACGACATCACTGAGCTGGTGGATGTTAGAGACCTTGTACTCCTCCACCTTCCGTCTGAGGATGCCCCACAGATGTTCAAAAGGGGTTTCTGTAGACATGACAAGTCTGTAGACATGCTTGGTCAATCCATCACCTTTACCCTCAGCTTCTTTAGCAAGGCAGTGGTCATCTTGGAGGTGTGTTTGGGGTTGTTATCAGGTTGAAATACTGCCCTGCGGCCCAGTCTCTGAAGGGAGGGGATCATGCTCTGCTTCAGTATGTCACAGTACATGTTGGCATTCATGGTTCCCTCAATGAACTGTAGCTCCCCAGTGACGGCAGCACTCATGCAGCCCCAGACTATGACACTCCCACCACCATGCTTAACTTTAGGCAAGACACACTTGTCTTTGTACTCCTTACCTGGTTGCCGCTACACACGCTTGATACCATCTGAACCAAATACGTTTATCTTGGTCTCAGCCGACCACAGAGCATGGTTCCAGTAATCCATCTTCTTTAGAAGAGGCTTCTTTCTAGGACGACAGACATGCAGACCAATTTGATGCAGTGTGCAGCGTATAGTCTGAGCACTGACTTCTTTGATCGACCATGGCGAGGCCTGTTCTGAGTGGAACATGTCCTGTTAAACCACTGTATGGTCTTGGCCATTGTGCTGCAGCTCAGCCTCAGGGTCTTGCCAATCTTGTTATAGCCTAGGCCAGTGATGGCGAACCTTGGCACTCCAGGTGTTTTGGAACTACATTTCCCATGATGCTCCACTACACTGCAGAGTGTATGAGCATCATGGGAAATGTAGTTCCAAAACACCCGGGGTGCCAAGGTTTGCCATCACTGGCCTAGGCAATCTTTATGTAGAACAAACATTTTTTTCAAATCTACAGAGAGTTATTTGCCATGAGGTGCCATGTTGAACTTCCAGTGACCAATATGAGAGAGTGAGAGTGATAACACCAAATTTTACACGCCTGTTCCCCATTCACATCGGAGACCTTGTCACACTAACGAGTCACATGACACAGGCAAGATAAAATAGCTAATTGGGCCGAATTTGGACATTTGCACTTAGAGGCAACGGTTTAGACATTAATGGCTGTGTGTTGAGTTATTTTGGGGGGACAGAAAATTTACACTGTTATACAAGCTGTACACTCACTACTTTACATTGTAGCAAAGTGTCATTTCTTCTGTGTTGTCACGTGAAAAGATATAATAAAATATTTACAAAAAGTTGAGGGGTGTACTCACTTTTGTGAGATACTGCATATGTAATCATCCAGCATTTTGTTCCAAGTTGGGATGAGTGAATATGTCTAAGTTTTATTTGTGGCCAGACATCAACCGAATATCATCAATTTTCCCTGAACAACTTTGAAGTCTATAGGAGGAGAATTTTGTTACCTGATGTTGATTTTGTGGGGCTAATAAACAAACTTATAAAAAGAGGTATGGGAAGCTTGACATTTGGGAGGAATACAAATGACAAAAAAAAAGGCATACAACAGTGGAAGAGACCTTTATATGGCTTTCAGGGCTTCACTGAAGATACAGTAAATGAATCAGTTAAATTACAGGCTTGGTGGATATGTTAAATGTTTACGTAGTCTTATGCAATTGTGCAATGTTCAGCCTCAGCCAAGACAGGAGTAGGAGTGTTTCGTCACATATGGCTACCCATCACAGTTTGCTCCGGAAGTGACATTCCGCTGAAAAAGTTCGCACTGCGCATGCGCGACGCCGCCATATGCGTTCCAACACTTTTACGACAAAACAGCACACTAAAACCGCAATGGGTAGCCGAATGTGGCGAAACACCACCATCTTGCTACACTCCACACTCCTCCACCCTAAGGATACAGTGAGAAGGGGACAAGCGGACATGTTTGTACACCCCCCAGAGTTTTACATTTTACACTTATTTAGAACAGTAAACTGAGGTTCTATAGTGAAATACAGTACTTAGAACTCTGTCTGACTGTTTAGATGTTGAATTTAAAAAGCAGCGTACTTCTGTCAGATTATTAAACCTGTGAGATCGGCAGGCTTGCCACTGCTTTTAAAATTCAACATATAAACAGTCAGACAGAGTTCTAAGTACTGTATTTCACTATAGAACCTCAGTTTAGAACCTCAGTTTACTGTTATAAATAACAGCAAGTCTGACAACTATGTGCTGTGACTATATTGTTTGGCCACTTTTTTCTTTAGATAAAAAACATGTCATACTTACCTGCTCTGTGCAATGTTTTTGCATAGAGCAGCCCAATCTTCCTTTTCACAAGTTTCCCGCCAGCACTCCTGGCTCCTGCCCCCTTTGAGTACCCCCACAGAAAACCGCTTGCTGGGGGGTACTCATGGGGGCTCACTCCTGAGCCCCGCTGGCTGTGTTCATAGACACAGACAGCAGGGCTTTGCTTAAGAAATATTCCTACTTATACTTGGAGTATGTTCTATGCATTTTATCCACTTTTGTTAATGGCCAACATAAGTCAATAAATAATTCTTATAGACCCTCTGATTCAGATTTGTATGTTACATTAAAATGCATTTTTATTAAGTTAAGTCTTCTAAAAAAAAAAAAAAAATAGAAAAAAAAATAGAAAAGCAAAAACTAATTTAGGCGTCAGACACATCTACCAGTGGTTCTTTTTTTTTTTTGTTTTTTTTGCGGTTTAGTGAAAGTGTGCATAATATGTGCTCACTCTTGCCTATAAAGGAAGAAAACAAAAACTTGGGGGCAGATTCACATAGATGTAATCTTCCGCTGCGTAATCGAAATACGCTACGCTGCCGTCTATCACCAGACTCTACGCCGAATTCAGGTAGTTTTTTTGCGCGTACGCTATTGTATCGTATTTTTTTTCCGCCGCGCAATCGAAATACGTGAGTAGGGGGCGTGAAGCATTTAAATTAAGCGCGTCCCCGCGACGATCGAACTGCGCATGCTCTGTTCAGGAATTTCCCGCCGTGCATTGCGCGAAATCACGTCGTGACGTCATTCGTTGTTTGAGTAGCGGCGTTTACGAACATTCCTATTCCCGGCGACTTACGTTAAAAATAATAAAAGAAATCGAAAAACGTTGAAATTCGACGCGGGAACGACGGCCATACTTAACATGGGCTGTCTAATATTAGACCAGCAAAAAGCTGGTATAGTGAAACGGAAAAAAAAGATGACTAAAGGTGCCGTAAGAGATTGCGTTTGAAGAGCGAAATTTTGTGGATTCCAGGCAAAAGCTCATTAGCATACCATGAAGGTGAAAAACAACAGGAAGTCCGCCCAGTGGCCGCAATTTTCAGGCAGCGTAGATCTGAAGGCGTACTAACACGTAATAAAGTCGAAATTTAGCACGCAGGTGTCTTTTCATGGTTTGAGGATTTCGACTAGCGTAAAAACGCTCGTAAATCGAAATTACTCCTGTCTAACAACATTTACACAGGCGTAATCGCTTTGTGAATCTAGGCCCCAGTATTCAAAGAACTGTAATTTTTTAATTTCATTTTTTTTTTTTCCATAACTTTTTCCAGTAACTAGACTTTTAGATATATTATAAACACCCAGTTGGAGCCAATCTGTGGAGGTGCTCGCAAAATTCATACACATTTATATGATTCTCACATTACAAACCATTAAAGAAAAGTAGCATGCATAAATATCATAAATCATATATAAGCGTAAACACCAATGAAAATATAATACAAACTCAATAATAATATTATTATAATACAAAATAAATTACTCAAAAGTTATCATGTTGTGTATACCCAGAGAATACAAATAAACTCCCTGTCACAGAGTGTACTCCACTAGAAATCAAAGCTTCCCACCAGAGGTGTAACCAGGGATGTATTCTGGCCTAGGCCAACAAGGCCCAGGCCTAGGGCGGCACTTTGTGGGGGGCGGCCCTCTGTCCTCTTCCCACGGCATCCCTCTCTCCTCTTCCCACGGCGTCCCTCTGTCCTTCTCCCAGGGCGTCCCTCTGTCCTTCTCCCAGGGCGTCCCTCTGTCCTCTTCTCATGAATATGACAGGGATGTGGCTTTAACAGGAAGGGGTGGGTCATATTTAAATTAGACGGTGCGCAAGTTTAGTCAGGCCTAGGGCAGCACAAAACCTAAATACACCTCTGGGTGTAACTAGAATCTTCAGGGCCCCGGTGCAAGAAACCATGAAGGGCCCCCACCAGGGTTGTTGCCTGGTCTACAATATATCTCGGCTATGCCCATAGCATCGAAGTAAAAAAAGTCATACACTTTTCACATGTATATAATATACGTGCGGGATTTCACATGTATATAATATACGTGTGTGTGTGTATATATATATATATATATATATATTTATATAAATATATATCGTTACATATCTAAGTGCGGATCCCCCATTTACATCCGGGTCCCCAGAGATCCCCCACTTACATCAGGGTCCCCAGAGAGCCTCCCTATGTACATCAGGGTCCCCAGAGAGCCCCCTTACATCAAGGTCCCCAGAGAGCCCCTCCTTACACCAGGGTCCCCAGAGAGCCTCCCTACTTACATTAGGGTCCCCAGAGAGACTTCCCCTACATCAGGGTCCCCAGAGAGTCTCTCCCTACTTTAGGGCCTCCAGAGATCCTCCCCTTACATCAAGGTCCCCAGCAAGCCTCCCTACTTACATCAGGGTCCCCAGAGAGCCTCCCCTTACACCAGGGTCCCGTGACACATGTTGTTTCTTAGGACCCTTCCACACTGGGTGAGCTCTGTTTGAGCCCACCTGTTCCATGTGGAGTCTGCCCGCTGATCCCCGCTGAGCAGGCAGATGGTTGGTCCACTCTACTCTATGGGTGGTTGGATTTTATCGAACCACCTGTCATGGACAGTCTGGCCCGCTGGTGGGCACATCGGCGCGCACGGGCGCGCGCATGCGCGGTAGCGGCGCGCGCATGCGCGGTAGCGGCATATCGGCGCGCGCGGGCACGCGCACGGGAGCGCGCACCAGCGGCGGCGGCGCGCGTGCACGTGGGGACGCCGTTCTGGCGCCAAATCCAGCTTTAAAAGGGATCTGATCCCTGTGCTTCTTGCTGTCCTGTCTACAGCGTCTCTGTGAGCTACCCGCATCTGTTAACCTGATTGAACCTGATCCTGACTACCCGGCTTGTACCTGTTAACCTGTTTGCTGCCTGCCCTGACCTCGGCTTGTTTGACTACTCCTTTGGCTTAATCCTCTGTACTTCTGCTGCCCGCCTGCTGATTGACCCGGACTGAATCTGACCCCGCCTGTACCAACTCTACCTACTCCTGAACCCCTAGCCTGCCGGAGGGCTTACCTGCAGAGACTTGTTCCAGTCGGTACTACGGGACACCTCCCCCGCTTCTGCTGTAACTCCTGCTTCCAGCTGCCCGACAGTGAGCCTTGGATCATCAGCCTGCACCAGTCTGCAACGTGCTTCCAGGAACTACTGACTCAGCTCACGGGCCCAGCACTCGCCAGTACCAGGCGCTTGTGCGACTCTGTAGTCCCGATCCTCCTGTCTGCACTATCAGGGGTCCCGGGACCAGAGAAGTAAGGGCTGACGCTCCCTGCACGCCGGGCTCGTACCACCAGGTACGTGACAGTACAGGACAGCCATGACCGAGCCCACGCAGGGAGTGGATCCAATGCAAGAACTATGCCGGCACCTTGACGGTCTGACCCAAGCCGTCCGAACCTTACAAGAGGGTTACACCCGACTGGAGAACCGAGTCCAGGCCTTGTCCGCTCCAGCTGCTACCTCCGCCACGTCAGGCACATCCGCTTCACCCTCCATAATTATGCTGCCGCCTGAGACTAAGGTTCCCATGCCAGAAAGATTCACTGGGGAGCGAAGCAAGTATCGAGCGTTCCAGAACCCCTGCGAACTCTATTTCGCACTCCAACCACGGACTTTCTCCCTGGAAGCCACCAAAGTGGGATTTGTTATTTCACTTCTGTCCAGAGAGCCACAAGCTTGGGCTCACCGCCTGTTGGAGCAGAAAGATGCGTCCCTTGACAACTTGACCACTTTCTTCCAAGCCATGTCCCTACTGTACGAGGACCCTCACCAAACGGCCACTGCAGAAGCCGCCTTACATGCCCTCCAACAGGGACGCAGACCAGCGGAGGATTACGTATCCGAATTCCGTAGATGGAGTTCGGATACGAACTGGAACGACGCGGCCCTTTGCTACCAGTTCCGCCTGGGACTTTCTGAACCGTTGAAGGATAAACTTGCTAGGGTGGGTGTCCCTGAAACCCTGGATGCCTTGATTAACCTAACAATCCAAATCGATAGGCGCTTAAGAGAGCGCAGGACTGAAAGGGCCACTGGTCCGTCTCGCCCCACCTGGATGATGCCGCGAGTACCTACTTACTCGAACCCAGCTCCGCCGGCCCCCACGCCTCCGCTGTCTCATGACCTCTCTGAACCAATGCAACTAGGACTCCTTCGTCCTACTCTGACACCTGAAGAACGCCAGCGACGCCGGCTCAACAATCTGTGCCTGTATTGTGGAGGATCCGGACACTATGTGAGGTCTTGCCCAGTAAAGATCCGTAAGTGCCTGTCCATGTCTACTGTTCGTACACCTATTGGATCACCCAACCCTACTCACCTGGCTATTTCCGTTCTCTTTCAGCTCCCAGAAGGGAACATCCAGGCCAGCGCTATCCTTGATTCGGGAGCATGTAGCTGCTTCTTGGACCGGACTTTTGCCACCAGACACCAGATCCCTCTTCGCTCTAGAGCTTCAGGACTTTCAGTGTACTTAGCGGATGGATCAATCTTGAGATCTGGACCGGTCACCCAAGAAACCCAGCCACTGGCCACAACTATTGCCGGAACCCACCACGAATTACTATGCTTAGATGTGATTGAGTCCCCGCTGTTCCCCATCATTCTGGGCATGCCGTGGCTTCACGCCCACAACCCTCAAATCAACTGGGTCACGGGGGAGATTAACTTCAACTCTCCTTGTTCCGCCTGGAACATTGTCTGCAAGTGCCACCATCAGCCCCCTCTCTGCTCTGTATGGATTCTGATGCGGAGACCCGTCAAGCCGTCCCAGAGACTTACCACGGCTTTCTAGACGTTTTCAGCAAAAAGGGAGCTGAGACCCTTCCGCCACACAGGGCCTACGACTGTCCCATCGAACTTCTCCCGGGAGCAGAGATCCCTTTAGGCAGGATCTTCCCTCTAACGGAGCTCGAACTGGAAGCCCTAAAGACTTATTTAGATGACAGTCTCCGGAAGGGGTTTATCCGCCCGTCCACTTCACCTGCAGGAGCGGGTATCTTCTTTGTTCAAAAGAAGGACCTCTCTCTCCGCCCCTGTGTGGACTATCGGGAACTTAATAAAGTAACTATCAAAAACCGGTACCCGCTTCCCTTGGTACCCGAATTGTTCCAACGCCTAGGATCTGCAGTAATTTTCACTAAACTGGATCTTCGTGGGGCCTATAACCTTGTGCGTATCAGGGACGGAGACGAGTGGAAGACCGCTTTTCGCACACGCTTCGGGCACTTTGAATATTTGGTCATGCCCTTTGGCCTCTGTAACGCCCCGGCCACCTTCCAGCACTTCGTAAACGATATCTTCAGGGATTATCTGGACCTCTTCGTTATCATTTACTTAGATGACATCCTCATCTTTTCTCCTTCTTTGGAAAAACACCGGGAGCACGTCAAGAAGGTGCTCAGACGGCTTCGGATTCACGGACTCTATGCTAAACCGGAGAAGTGTGAATTCGAACAGTCAAGCATACAGTTTCTGGGACTCATAATTTCAGTAGAAGGTATTCAGATGGATCCCCAGAAGGTTTCCGCAATTCTTGACTGGCCAGCACCCACTGACAAAAAGGGCATTCAGCGCTTCGTTGGCTTTGCCAACTTTTATAGGAAATTTATCAGGGGCTTCTCTACCATAATTTCCCCGATTACCAACCTTACTAAACAGACTGTCCAGTTTCGTTGGTCACCAGAAGCCCAATCGGCCTTTGAAACTCTTAAAGGACTGTTCACCTCCGCATCTGTCCTTAGACATCCTGACGCAAGTCTGCCTTATATTTTGGAAGTTGACGCATCCGAAACAGCGGTAGGGGCAGTTCTTTCACAAAGACAGGGTCCTAAGGCCCTCTTACACCCTGTTGCCTTTTTCTCTCGCAAGCTATCAGACGCAGAAAGAAATTATGATGTAGGGGACCGAGAACTATTAGCTATCAAGGCCGCTCTGGAAGAATGGCGGTACCTCTTGGAAGGCGCAGCGCACCCGATCTTGATCTTTACCGATCATAAAAATCTCGAGTATTTGAAGGCCGCCAAGAGATTGAAGCCACGCCAGGCCAGGTGGGCACTATTCTTCACTAGATTCTCGTTCCATATCACGTACAGGCCGGGGTCGAAGAACACCAAGCCTGATGCCCTTTCACGCATGTACGGGGATTCGGAAATCCATGCCTCCCCGGATACCATTCTGTCATCAGGAAACTTTCTGTTACTGCAAGAAGATCTGCTAGCCCAAATCAGGCAAGCCTCGTCCGGAAATACTTCCTTACTCGGCTCGGATTTACAACTCAAAGACGGCCTACTGTGGCACCAAGACAAAATCTTTGTGCCGGAGGACCTACGGGTCAAGGTCTTGAACTTGTGCCACGATCATGAGCTGGCAGGTCATTTTGGAGTGCATAAGACATCCGAACTCCTACAACGCACGTTTTGGTGGCCCCAACTTTCAAAGGACTGCAGGAAATATGTGGAGTCTTGCATCACCTGTATTCGGAACAAAGGAGGCAATTCAAGAGCCTGGGGGTTACTTAAACCACTGCCAGTATCAGAGAAGCCATGGAGGATGATCTCCATGGACTTCATCGTGGAGCTTCCTCCTTCAGAGTGCTTTACTACTATCTTTGTGGTAGTGGACAGACTGACAAAGATGGCACACTTTCTGCCCATGAAAGGCACACCCTCGGCCCCGAAGACGGCCAAGGTGTTTATTAAAGAAATTGTAAGGCTCCACGGCATCCCGGCGAATATTGTGTCTGATCGAGGAGTACAGTTTACTTCCAGATTATGGAGGGCTCTCTGTGGATCCCCCAAGATCGGCCTGTCCTTCTCGTCGGCTTATCACCTGCAGTCTAACGGCCAGACGGAGAGAACAAACCAGACTCTGGAGCAGTACCTGCGTTGTTTCTCCTCCTTCTCTCAAGAAGACTGGGTATCCCTGTTGCCGTTGGCTGAATTTGCGTACAATAACTCTGTTCACTCAGCCACAAAACAGTCTCCGTTTTACGCGAATTATGGCTTCCACCCGCTGTTCATGTCCAATTCCGTCCCAGAGTGTTCGGTACCTGCCGTCCAGGAAACACTGCATTTTTTCAACACAAACAATAAGATCTTACAGGAGACAATGACCAAAACTCAGCAGTACAACAAAGAAGTATTTGACAGGAAGAGGAGAGGAGAACTTAATTTGGAACCTGGAAACCAAGTATGGCTGTCTACCACGAACCTGAAACTTGCCTGCCCGTCCAAGAAATTGGGTCCCAGATTTGTAGGCCCCTTCCCAGTTAAGAGAAAAATTAATAACGTAGCCTACGAACCGGAATTACCTGAAACATTCCGCATTCACCCGGTCTTCCATTTTGCCCTCCTCAAGCCTGACGTTTCTGACCCTTTTCCTGGCCGGAACACTGGCCCCCCTGAACCAGTACTAATTGACGGAGAAGAGGAGTTCGAAGTCGAGTCCATCCTGGACTGCAGAAAGAGGCGCAACCAGGTTCAGTACTTAGTGAAATGGAGAGGTTATGGGCCTGAAGACAACTCGTGGGAGCCAGAGTGTAATATACACGCGGAGAAGTTGATCCAGTCTTTTAAAGACGCCCACCCACTCAAGTTGGCCCAGTTGGGCATCCGGAGGCTGCCCCTTGGGGGGGGGCAATGTCATGGACAGTCTGGCCCGCTGGTGGGCACATCGGCGCGCACGGGCGCGCGCATGCGCGGTAGCGGCGCGCACATGCGCGGTAGCGGCACATCGGTGCGCGCGGGCGCGCGCATTCGCGGCACGGGAGCGCGCACCAGCGGCGGCGGCGCGCGTGCACGTGGGGACGCCGTTCTGGTGCCAAATCCAGCTTTAAAAGGGATCTGATCCCTGTGCTTCTTGCTGTCCTGTCTACAGCGTCTCTGTGAGCTACCCGCATCTGTTAACCTGATTGAACCTGATCCTGACTACCCGGCTTGTACCTGTTAACCTGTTTGCTGCCTGCCCTGACCTCGGCTTGTTTGACTACTCCTTTGGCTTAATCCTCTGTACTTCTGCTGCCCGCATGCTGATTGACCCGGACTGAATCTGACCCCGCCTGTACCAACTCTACCTACTCCTGAACCCCTAGCCTGCCGGAGGGCTTACCTGCAGAGACTTGTTCCAGTCGGTACTACGGGACACCTCCCCCGCTTCTGCTGTAACTCCTGCTTCCAGCTGCCCGACAGTGAGCCTTGGATCATCAGCCTGCACCAGTCTGCAACGTGCTTCCAGGAACTACTGACTCAGCTCACGGGCCCAGCACTCGCCAGTACCAGGCGCTTGTGCGACTCTGTAGTCCCGATCCTCCTGTCTGCACTATCAGGGGTCCCGGGACCAGAGAAGCAAGGGCTGCCGCTCCCTGCACGCCGGGCTCGTACCACCAGGTACGTGACACCACCTGTCCATTTACACCCGACTGCCATATGATGCGATCTGCCAGGTAATCTCCCCATCCATCTGTTTTTAGCAGACAGGATCAGATCGGATGTTGGCGGGTGTAAATGGACACCCGCCAATCCATAAAGGAGACCGGAGGGTTCGGCCGGGTCCACCTGAAAAAATGATAGGTGGACCCAATCGGACTGCTTGTATCTGTATGTAATGAGTTGTAAACAGCGCTTAACAGATGACAAAACAGGTACACAGCATCGCCAGCGAACATGATGACAGAGCGGATCAGATGGCATCAGACCGGCAATATGGTTGACGCGTTTCAGAGGTGAACCTCTTTCATCAGAGCCAACATCAGCAACTACATACCACCAAGGCTCTGATGAAAGAGGTACTTAAAATAGGGGACATTTTTTATTTATTTTTTACTAGGAATGGCGGCGATCTGCGATTTTTTTCAGGACTGCTACATTATAGCGGACAAATCGGACACTTTTGACACATTTTTGGGACCATTCACATTTATACAGTGAACAGTGCTATAAATATGCATTGATTACTGTATAAATGTGACTGGCAGGGAAGGGGTTAACCACTAGGGGGCGGGGAAGGGGTTTAAATGTGTAGCCTAGTAAGTGTTCTAACTGTAGGGGGAGGGGGTGACTGGGGAGGTGACCGATCTGTGTCCCAAGGGACACAGCATCGGTCTCCTCTCCCTGACAGGACGTGGATCTCTGTGTTTACACACAGAGATCCATGGTCCTGCTCAGTTACTGGGCAATCACGGGTGCCCGGCGTTCCCAGTAACGTGATGGGCACGCTCGCGCCCCCTAGCGGCTTTGAATGACAGGACGTCATATGACGTCCTGTCAGAACAATAGGGTATTCCGCCCGCCGTCATTTGACGGCGTGCGGTTGCCAAGTGGTTAAACGGTAACACCCTAGGTCGGTGCGCCCTCCTTTTTCTTTTCTTTTTTTAGCTCTATGAATTCCCATGAATCTGAGGAGAGCTGCAAGACCATAGAATTTACCCTGTAATTGGATCATGTTGCCCTATAGTAAGAAACACCAGAGCACAGGAGAATTGTTTGTGTGTTATAGCAAACAATACAAACCACACAATTTACGTACTTCAATACCAAATTCTAATGCCGCATACACACGGCCATTTTTCATGAGGAGAAAAATTACATTTTTTTAATTGGTCATTAAAAACTCGACGAGAAAAAATGGCCATTAAAAATTTAGAACCAGTAATTCATCAGAAGCACAACGTAGGAACACTCACTGACGGACTTCCGCTCTCCGGGGGGAGTGTCTTGAGCATGGCGGAGTGAGGACGCCGAGAAGGAGAGCGTAGTGGTTCCGTGGTGCACCCTGACAGTAGATCGACAGTGGGGAAACCCTATAGTTCTAAATGGCCTGGTACAGCTAATGTCGCGGCGGGGTAGGAGCGCTGGAAAAAGCACAGGGGGGGGGCTGCACACTCCCAGCCACTCGTATATCGCCGTTATCTGATGGTGAAAAGGGGTGAAGCGCAGCAGGAAGACGCTAGAGCCGGCATAGCACTAAGGTGGGATTCGTATTCGGAAAGCTATTTTCAAGCCCCAGCAGTGGTACCGTTAACATTACCAACAGCAGCAGTGAGACCCGAGCAGACTGGAGGTTTGTCTAGAGCCATGGAGGTCCTATCAGTTACCGAGGAAGAGACACAGGTATGTCCGCACAATACACGGGACACACAGACACAAGAGCAAGAGACAGAGCCAGATATCAGGCAACTCAGCAGGCTCTCCCAACTAAGGAGGACATACAAAAGCTGTTAATTAGCATAACAGGTACACTGAGGGAAGGAATTGAAAAGGTGCGCTCTAAAGTTGTGATTGGTGATTATGGGCTTGTACAATGACTGGGGCTTTTGTAGTAAGTTACAGATCACAACACGTATTACATGTATTGTAACGCAAAGGGGCTGATTTACCATTGTCACTGCACTGCGCCGGTTCATGCCTTAATTAGTGCGCTGGATGAATCCCTAATTAGGCGCATGAACCGGGCACAGCAGCAGCGCAATGGAATTGATAACTAAAGCCGCGCCGAACTCCCTGTTAAAGTCTATGGGGGAAATCAAAAGTGTTATTTTAAAAGGCTAATCTGCAACTTTTGTCCTAAAAATTGTTTGGGGACCTCAGTCCTGCCCCAGGGGAGATGTACAGTATCAATGCTTTTTTTATTTTTAAAAACGGACGTTTTTTCGGGAGCAGTAATTTTAATAATGCTTAAAGTGCAACAATAAAAGTGAAATATTCCTTTAAATTTCGTACCTGGGGGGTGTAATGTCAGCTAGGGTTGTCCCGATACCACTTTTTTAGGACCGAGTACAAGTACCGATACTTTTTTTCATGTACTCGCCGATACCGAATACCGATACTTTTTTTAAATGTGTCCCCAAATGCAGCCATGTCCCCCCACATATTGCAGCCATGTCCCCCCACATATTGCAGCCATGTCCCCCCACATATTGCAGCCATGTCCCCCCACATATATTGCAGCCATGTCCCCCCCACATATATCCAGCCATGTCCCCCCACATATTGCAGCCATGTCCCCCCACATATATTGCAGCCATATTGCAGCCATGTCCCCCCACATATATTGCAGCCATGTCCCCCCACATATATCCAGCCATGTCCCCCCACATAAATTCAGCCATGTCCCCCCACATATTGCAACCATGTCCCCCCACATATTGCAACCATGTCCCCCCACATATTGCAACCATGTCCCCCCACATATTGCAACCATGTCCCCCCACATATTGCAGCCATGTCCCCCATATATGCAGCCATGTTCCCCATATATGCAGCCATGTCCCCCACAGATGCAGCCATGTCCTGTCCCCCATATTGCAGCCATGTCCTGTCCCCCATATTGCAGCCATGTCCTGTCCCCCATATTGCAGCCATGTCCTGTCCCCCATATTGCAGCCATGTCCTGTCCCCCATAGATGCAGCCATGTCCTGTCCCCCATAGATGCAGCCATGTCCTGTCCCCCATAGATGCAGCCATGTCCTGTCCCCCATAGATGCAGCCATGTCCTGTCCCCCATAGATGCAGCCATGTCCTGTCCCCCATATTGCAGCCATGTCCTGTCCCCCATATTGCAGCCATGTCCTGCCCCCCCATACCTAGTAGTAGTAGATGATGCTGCTGCCGCGTTAATCCCCGTGCATCACAGCACGCATTAGAGGCAGCTTTCGTTTGAATTCTTCTAATGCCCGCCACGCCATGTATAGACACTCCCCTTCTCAGGATTGGACAGATCCATCCAATCCCGAGCAAGGGGGAGTGTCTATACATGGCTCCATGCATAGACACTCCCCTTTGCTCGGGATTGGACAGATCCGTCCAATCCTGAGAAGGGGAGTGTCTATACATGGCGCGGCGGGCATTAGAAGAATTCAAACGAAAGGTGCCTGTAATGCGTGCTGTGATGCACGGGGATTAATGCGGCGGCTTTGCGGTATGCGGCGGCGGCTTTGCGGTATGCGGCGGAGTATTCTACTTAGGTATCGGGGGTATTTGCAGGAGTACTCCCGCAAATACTCGGTATCTGTCCCGATACCGATACTGGTATCGGTACAACCCTAATGTCAGCATGTGAAAAAGCGCACGTTTCCCGTGGTTAGAAATGTCCCTGCACAAAATGACATTCTGAAGAAAAAAAGCCGTTTAAAACGGACTCGCGGCTATAATGAATTGTCGGCTCCCTGCAATTGTGAGAGATTCTTTCATAAAACAAAAAAAAAAAAAGCGTGGGGGCCCCCCCAAATTACAAGGCCCTTCAGGTCTGATATGGATATTAAGGGGAACCCCGCCGTCAATTTAAAAAAAAATGGTGTGGAGTTCCCTCAAAATCCACACCAGACCCTTATCCGAGCATGTTGACCTGGCCAGCTGCAGAAAAGAGGGGGGACAGAGTGCGCCCCCCTCTCCTGAACCGCACCTGCCCTCACATGCCCTCAACAAGCCCTCCCCCCAAAGCACCTTGTCCCCATGTTGATGGGGACAAGAGCCTCAACCCCACAACCCTTGCCCGGTGGTTGTCGGGGTCTGCGGGTGGGAGGCTTATCGAAATCTGGAAGACCCCTTTAACAAAGGGGCCCCCCAGATCCCATCCCCCCCTGTGTGAAATGGTAATGGGGTACATTGTACCTCTACCATTTCACCAAAAATAACGTGAAAAGTGTAAAAAAAGACAAGAGCCGGTTTTTGACAAGTCCTTTATTAATATCTTCTTTCCGCTTTTTCTTCTTCCATCCTCTTCTTTTCTTCCATATTCTTCTTCTTCCTCTGCTTCTTTCTTGGGTCTTCTCATCCCGCATCTTGACCAGCGTCTTCTTCCATCTTCTTCTCCTTCCGCCGGCCTTCTCATCCGCATCTTCTTCTTCTTTTTCTTCCCCGGCGCTCGGCTTCCAATTGAATTCCCCGCCGTGTGCCGCTCCTGTGACCACGCCCCCCTCTGACGCCACGTGTAATCTCCTAGGAAATTCCCCGTGTGGTGCATGTGCGTCAGAGGGGGGCGTGGTTGTAGGAGCGTCACACGGCAGGGAATTCAATTGGAAGCCGAGCCTCCGGGGAAGAAGAAGCCGCGCACAAGCTTCAAATTGAATTCCCCGCCGCCTGACGCTCCTGAGACCATGCCCCCCTCTGACACACATGCACCACACGGGGAGTTTCTTAGGAGATTACCTGTGGCGTCAGAGGGGGGCGTGGTCCCAGGAGCGGCACACGGCGGGGAATTCAATTGGAAGCCGAGTGTCGGGGAAGAAGAAGATGCGGACTAGAAGGCCGGTGGAAGGAGAAGAAGATGGAAGAAGACGCCGGTCAAGATGCAGGACGAGAAGACTAAAGAAAGAAGCAGAGGAAGAAGAAGATGAAGGAAGAAACCCGAAGGAAAGAAGAAGATGGAAGAAGATGGAAGAAGATATTAATAAGGACTTGTCAAAAACCGGCTCTTGTCTTTTTTTTACACTTTTCACATTTTTTTTGGTGAAATGGTAGAGGTACATTGTACCCCATTACCATTTCACACAGGGGGGGGGCGGGATCTGGGGGGGCCCTTTGTTAAAGGGATCTTCCAGATTTCGATAAGCCCCCTGCCCGCAGACCCCCACAACTACCGGGCAAGGTTGGGGTTTAGGGGTGGAGTTCCCCCTAAATTCCACACCTGAAGGCCTGACGGGTCTGATATGGATATTTGGGGGGAACCCCACGTAATTTTTTTTTTAAATTTATGGCGGGGTTCCCCTTAATATCCATATGAGACCTGAAGGGCCTTCTAATGGAATTTGGGGGACCCCCACGCTTTTTTTTTGTTTTATGAATGAATCCTCTCACAATTGCCGGGAGCCGACAATTCATTATTGCCGCGAGTCAGTTTTAAACGTCTTTTTTTCTTCAGAATGTAATTTTGTGCAGGGACATTTCTAACCACGGGAAACATGTGCTTTTTCACATGCTGACTTTACACCCCCCCTAGGTACGAAATTTTACAGGAACATTTCACTTCTATTGTTGCACTTTAACCACTTCCATACCGCACCTATTCTGGCACTTCTCTCCTTCATGTAACAATTATATTTTCTTCCTTGAAAATTACTCAGGACCCCCAAACATTATATATATTTTATAAGCAGACACCCTAGGGAATATCTGGCTCCCTCTACTCACTATAGACCACTTAGCGCCTCCAAACTTTGGCATCCAGCCGCACTCAGCGTTTTGGTGAGATCCCCGAACGGAGAGTATCCGCTACGCTACAGTCCCAGTGCCAGGCAGGCACCTGCCATAGTAAGAGGCCATTTGGCTGTACATGCGATTTTATTTTTTTTTAAATAAAGGTAATACACTATGATTTTTTCCGTATCTGTTTCTGCCATTCTGTGAGCATTACGGTCGCACCTATGGTCCCATCGTGATCCAGCTACGCCCCCAGTGTGACCAGGCACTCATCCTGTCCTGCTTTTCTGACCTACTTTTAATTAAGAGGTCTTGCCGTCTGGTAAGAGCTTAGCATCTCCTTAGCACTTTGGGTGGAGCACATAATGCAGTGGTGAAGGAATCAGACGCATCCACGAATCAACTTCATATCATTCAGTCACTGATCCATTTGTGGCGTATATGGGACTTTGCACAACTAGAAATTATTTTTGCACTGTGAATATATTATTGCACATTATCCTCACTAAGAATAATTCATCTTTTTCTTCACTGGTGACCTTTTTATGCAATTGTGTTTTTATTCACCTGTGCAGATGATCTGTCCAAGACTATCACATGTTATTCAATTATAGACTATGTTATGCATTTGTGTTGTTTATAATCACTCACCTACCTAGTTTATGTTGCACACTAATTACAGACAGGTCTATCCACTAGCGCCCTCTATATCTTTTCTTTTTCACCCTAGGGAATAAAGTGGCGGCCATTTTTTTTTATTTCCAACGGTATTTGCGCAAAACTTTTTCTAACGCCTTTTTTATTTAAAAAAAATGACAACTCTCGCAGGCCTGAGGGACAGGAGGGACAGGTGCTCTAGCAATAAGAAGTCGGAGTTTAGGGGGGCCATCAATACCCTCAGACTTGAATTGAAGGAGATTTAGGATTACCTGGGGGGCTTTTTTGAGCGTGGGGCTGGAGAGGTGAGCTTCCTTGAGGAGCTCCGGAAGACCCTCCAGCAGGCCGACGAGGAAGGAAGCCAGGCGGTGAGGAGGAGCGGGCGGTCAAAAAAGGGGTCCCAAACCTCCAAGCAGCCGGGGAAGCCAGGAGAGCCTGGGTGTAGTGTGGGGGAGTAGGTACCGGTGGTGCAGGGCCCAGTAAGGCCATAAAACCTGGGGAGGGCTCCCGGGAGTGGACGGTAACATGGACGGTAACATGGACTGTAAGCTGCCACCCCCCCAGGTCCCTATGGACACCAGAAGCCCAGAAGGGCTTCCTGCAGCACAGGCGGGGTGGGGGAATGTCAGGTGGGACCCCTCCCAGAGGGCTGCTCCGCCTATGATTTTATCCGGTAGTTGGAGGGGTCCCATGGGGGCATCCCCCCAGTACGGGTTGAGTCCCAAGGGGCTGGTGAGGTCGCAGAGGGGTCTGGGTGGGGGAGTTTAGTGGGGGAGGTACCCCCTCTGCTGCGGCCCCAGGGGGAGGAGCCTGTGGCCAGGCCAAAGGTGGTGGGTGGTCAGGGTAGGTCAGCCGGGGTGGGCGCAACACCACCGGCAGGGATGGGGGCCCCCCCATTCCCGTCCACTTCTGGGGATGCTGAGGGGGGAACATCTTTTGGGGGTCTCCAGAGGCCAACTTGTTGTCTGCCCTAAAGGGGGGTCCCTCTTTCACCCAGAAGGTGGGCTCTCGTGCTCCTCTGGACCACCTGTACAGCCGGTTTGGCGCCCAGAATTTCCGCGCCCCCCCCTGCTGACCAGGAAAGGACGCAGGGGTCGGCGTGAACGAGGGGTATGGGTGGTCCAGAGAGGAAGCGTAGGAATGTTATCCAGCTCAGGTACGAGGGTCCGGACCCCTGCCCCGCCCGAGGTGAGGTGGTTGGTCTGGTGCTCTCCTTGGGTTTTGGGGTGGGTGACCTTTTTGCTGTCATCCACCCCACCAACACACGGGAGTTTGATATTAGTTTTGTCACTCCCGTGTGTATGGAACGCTTCATCACCAACTTTGGGTTGGTGAGGGGCGTTGACCCTTGGAAGAAGTACCGGCTCATTCCCATCTCCAGGCAGGAGGAGGTAAAGAACATCACCATCCTGGTGAGGAATGAGTCGCTCCCTCCGGAGGACATTGCCACCTGGCTCGGGAGGTACGGGCAATTGCAAGCCCCCCTGAGGAAGAACCTTGATGAGCGCGGGGTTTGGACCGGGGCTTGGCTAACCAGGATCTGGCTCAAGAGGGAGGGCAACAGTGCCTTCCTGGGCAGAGACCGGATCCTGGTTTTCTACCCGGGCCAACCCACATGAGTTCGGAATGTACAGTGGTCAGATGTGGCCGGTGCCTCGAGTTTGGCCACCAGTCCGACTCATGTGGGAAAATATGTTGTAATCTGTGTGGCGAGATGGGGCACCCCTTTAGTAGGAGCACAAAAGCATATCAGGGTCCTTCCTCAGGTGGGAGACCTCCCGGGCCGGGACCGGCCGAAGCTCCCCTGGCGAGTGATGGCCGGGGGGGTGGGGATCCTGGAGCTCCTAATGCCCCTCCGAGGGACCAACAGGCCCACAGCCTCAAAGAAGGTGGAGAAGGCGTGGGCGAGGGGCTCCCCCCGGGAGACACGGGCATAGTTGGCCAGGAGGCTCCCGATCCTTTGGAAGACGGAGCCAGTGGGGAGGAGTCGGGGAGACCTGGGGGTCCCGGGCCTGAGGGGCCCTGGCATTCCCCTCCTTTTGTTGCAGGGCCGATCCCCATTCCCCTTCCCCCTTCCCCTCCTCGCCATTGCCCCCCCTTCACCTGTTCGATCTGCCTCCCCATGCACCCCCCTCATCTTACCCCCCGTCCCACCCCTCGTCTTTCCCGTCCCCCTCCCCCTTCTTCTTCTTCTAAGTCTGGTCCCCTTCCTGTCCCCGCCCCTGTCTCTGGCCCCCTCCTGCCTCTTCCATCCCCCCCCTTCTGGACCCAGAGTCTCCTCTGGCCCTGTGGCCATGGAGACGGAAGCTGCTCGAGCCTCATCTAAGAGGGAGACCTCGAGCAGGTCCGAGGAGGGGGGTGGCGTAGTCACCTCGGAGAGATGGCAGGAGTGGGAGCAGGTGAGATGAAAAAAGAAGGGGAAGGCTGCGAGATCTGGGCGCGGGAAGTCCCCTGTGTAGGGTGGGGTTCCCCCAGGGGCACGAAGTGGGCCCTCCCTCTGGTCTCTTGCAGCCGAGCCCTGCAGTGGGGTTGCGGTCCTTTTTAAGACTGGTCCGGTGGCTTGCCAGCGAGTGATTGAAGTGGAGATTGGTAGATGTCTGGTGGTGGATGCCGTCGTGAGGGGGCAATTCCTCCGGCTCATTAATTCTTATGGGCCTTAAACTAAGAGGGAGAGGAAGAGCCTCCTTACGACGGTTAAGCCTTATCTTTTTACGTCCCAGCAGGTGATCTTTGGTGGTGATTTCAATATGATCACTAGGCCCAAAGACCTGGCAGGTGCCGCCAACCCTCTGGGATATGATAGTACTTTTTTGAATAGCGTAGTGAGGGAGGCCGGGTTGGTGGATGTGCACGTTCGTCACACCCCCCAAACCTCACTGTTTTCACATTTGCCCGAGGTAGTAGTAAGAGTAGATTCGATTTTTAAAGGAGGACTCTGCCTGCTCGGCTCCCGAGCTGCAGTCGGTAGAGTTCTCCGATCACTGTATGGTATCTGTGGCCCTGAATGTCGCCGACACTCCTCAGAAAGGGAGGGGTTTGTGGCGCCTGAATAGGTCGCTACTGGAGGATCTTGAGGTTAGGGAAGCCTATGAGGGTTTCTTCCTGGACCAGACCTCGCTCCTTGAGGGCAACTGCTCCCGCCTTGAGTGGTCTGGTGACTTTTTCTGGGAAATCTCAGGGTACAGGGCAGCTTCCAAGTACCAAGCCTACCAGAGACTAAGCAGGAAGCTTGACCGCCTCTTGTCCGCTGGGGGCTCTCGGGAACAGATATCCGGTCTGAAGGCGCAGATGAAGGAGTGTCAGTATGACTGTCTTGCCTCTATGGTTTTTTGAGAGGGATTACGGGAAGTTTATCTCTCCTGATCCCTACAAGAGCTGTGGTGAGGCGGTGAGTTCGAAGGTCATACACGGCCTGAAGGATGCCTCAGGATCTCTGGTCCGGTCCAGATCGGGGATCCTGGGTGTCGTCAGAGACCACTTTTCGGACCTCCTGAAGAAGCGGCCTCTAGACATGGAGAGAGTCAGGTAATTCCTTGATGAGACCCTGCTGGAAGTAGGGTCTGACCTTCCTGACTCTCTGACAGAAGAGATCTCGGTAGCTGAAGTCGAGCAGGCTATCAGCTCTTTAGCTTCTAAAAAGTCGCCTGGGCCCGATGGGCTCACGGCTGAGTTCTACAAAACCTTTAAGAGCCTCTTGGGTCCTCATCTGAGGGACGTGTTTAGTGAATGTTAGGCCTATGGCCTGCTGCCTCCCGCAATGAGAAGGTCAGCTCTGATCCTTCTGTCAAAGGGGAAAGATCCGTCTATGGTGGAGAATTGGCATCCGATCGCCCTTCTTACCACAGATAGGAAGATACTGGCAAAGATCTTGTTTACGCGTCTGTCTGCTTTGGCGGGCAGGATGCTGTCTCCCTCTCAGCACTGCACAATTCCTGGCCAGGGCACTTTTAGTGCCGTCCTGAATGTCCGGGAGGCTGTGGAAAGGTGCAGGGCTCATGGCAGCGAGTGGTATCTGCTTGCACTGGATCAGGCTAAGGGGTTTGATCGGGTGAACCACGAGTACCTTTGGCTGCTTCTGAGGAGATACGGTCTGCTTGATAAATTCGTTGATTGGCTACAGGTATTATATAGGGGAGCTGAGAGCTTCCCTGTTGTCAACGGTTGGGTGGGTCGGGCCTTTGCTGTGGATTCTGCCCGTTGAGCCCCCTCCTGTACGTCTTTGCAGTCGACCCCTTCGTAAGGAGGCTAGACTGCGGGCGTCTGGGGGGGTTCCGGTGGGACCTGTCGGGGGTCCGGTATCGGTGGTGAGGGTCGTGGCCTACGCGGATGACATCTCGTGGTGGTATCTGGTCGTGAGGAGGCCCATTATGTGGAATCCCAGATCGGGTGCTACTCTGAGGCGTCGGGCTCGCTGGTCAATTGGGACAAGAGTGAAGTTTTCTGGATGGGGAAGGAGGGGGAGCAGTTCCCCCTTCCGGACGTGTTCCCCACGCCCGTACCATAGATTCAACTCCTTGGCATTCATTTTGGCGGGGTGATTATCCCAAGCTAAATTGGGAACGCAGGCTGGCGAGTGCCACTTGGAAGGTGAAGTCCTGGAAAGGTTGGAGACTTTCCCTGAAGGAAAGGGTAAGCTTGGTCAAGACGTACTTATTGCCTAAGTTTCTCTTTGTGAGCTACGTGTGTCTTTTGCCAGCATCTCTCTATGCTCGGGTCTATGGTCTGTTTTTACTGCTGTTGTGGGGAAACAGACTGAACCTGATCAAGAGGGAGGTCACATACAACCAGCAAAGGAAAGGAGGGTTGGACATGGTCAACTCGGTGGTGTTCTTCAATACCATTTTTGTAAAATACAACTTGCAGTCCATCTTTGTGGACGTGCCTTCCTGGTGGGAGTGTTCATGCAAGGACTGGCTCTTGCTGTTCTTGAGGGAGTGGGGGGAGGGGGGGAGGCCCGGCGATCTGAGGAGATCGCATGGGTATCTCCCGTCCTATGTCCCCCTGACATTGAAGGTACTGAGGCAGCGGCAGATAACTGCCCTTGAGGTGGGCTCCATAGGTCGGCGTGAGCTGTACCTGAGGGTCATGGCCTCAGACATTTTGAAGCCCCTGTCCTGAGAGGGTCCTTACCGAGGTGTTAGCCCTCTTGAATTCTTCCAGAATTCAGAATACATTTTGTGATCTTGCATGGAGGTCGTTCCATGGACGACTGTACATCCGTGCAAATCTCAAGTATCTGAACCTAGAGGACAGGGGCTGTCCCCGACAGGAATGTGGAGGGACATTGGAGACCATGGACCATTTTCTGGTCCAATGTCCCTTCAACATGGAGGTTCTTACGGGGGTAGGGGGTGCCATCAACTACCCCGCGCCTTACGGCCCTGACCTATGCTGAGCGAGTGTACAGTGACTTCAGGGTCCACAGGGGTTTTGAGTTATCGTCACTTTATTTAGTCAGCATAGTTGTGCTTTACTACACTTGGCACGCTCAGTGTTTGGTGTCCACTAGGGACAAAATCCTGTCTGTGCATGAGGTGGTGGGAGATATCTTTCGGGAGTTGGTGAAGGTGCGGGATCTGGAGAGGGGTAGGGTCGGGCCTGAGAGGTGTGCCCATTTATGGAGATGGTTCCTCTTCCAGCCCCCTTAGGCCATGACTCTGCCCCTCTCCATTGGTATGGACAACTTTCCTTTTTTTCACCCCCTTAGATTTTGTTTATAGTATTTTTGAAATAAGGCTACAGACATGTCTAATTATTGCGTTCTCGCTCGTACATGGGTTATATGTATTTGTTATGGTGGTGGGGAGTGTTGAGGGTTGGCAATGATCTGGGCAGTAGTGGCTCCTATGGACTTTAATATTACCCTACTGTACCGGTGAGCCATTTTAAGTTGGTTTGGTATTTATATTGGCAATGATCTGGACAAGTTTCTGATGGACTATAAAGACTTTTCTTGTACCAGTGAGCCTGTTGTATATACATATTTTCTAAAGGAATTTTTATTTTCTTTTTTATTTCAGTGGTTGTCTTGTTGGGTGGAGGTCAGTGGTATGGTTTGTGGTAGTGTTGTATATATTGTTTGTTTTGTTCCTTTGTTTCTTTTGTTATATTTTGTCAAAGAAAAAAGAAAGAAGAAAGAATATCCAGACCAAATATAAAAAAACGGCGTGGGTTCACCTCCAGGTGCATACCAGGCTCTTAGGTGTGGTCTGGAACGTAAGGGGTTAAACCTACACTGAAAAAACGGCGTGACCAGGCTCTTAGGTTTGGTCTGGAACATAGGGGGTTAAACCCACGCCGAAAAAACGGTGTGGGGTTCCCCCCCAGATCCAGACCAGGCTCTTAGGTTTGGTCTGGAACGTAAGGGGTTAAACCCACGCCGAAAAAATGGTATGGGGTTCCCCCCCAGATCCAAACCAAACCCTTATCCCAGGCACGCAGTCTGGCCGGACAGGAATGGGGGTGGGGACGAGCGAGCCCCCCCCTGAGCCATACCAGACCGCATGCCCTCGACATGGGGGAGTGTGTGCTTTAGGGAAGGGGGCACTGCCCCCCCACCCCAAAGCACTCTTGTCCCCATGTCGATAGGGACAAGAGCCTTTTCCCGACAACCCTGGCCGTTGGTTGTCGGGGTATGCGGGCGGGGGGCTTATCAGAATCTGAGAGCCCCCTTTAATAAGGTGGCCCCCATATTCTGCCCCCCCACCCTATGTGAATGAGTATGGGGTACATTGTACCCCTACCCATTCACCTAGGGAAAAAAATGAAAAAAAATAAGACACCAAAAACATTTTTAAATTAATTTCTTAGTCAGCTGGGGGTCTTCTGCCGGGGCCCCCCACCACCACCCCATTGGGCCCCAGACTTTGCCGTTTCCAGCCCCCCCGGGCTTCTACGCTGTTTTCCACCGGGGGGCGACACCCCCGGGCTTCTGCGCTGTCTTCCGCCGGGCCCCCCCACCCTATAAAGCTCTTTTACATTCGGGGGGCCCCAGACTTTGCCGTTTTGTGCCGGGGGTGCTCCAGCCCCCCGGGCTTCTACGCTGTTTTCCACCGGGGGGCGACACCCCCGGGCTTCTGCGCTGTCTTCCGCCGGGGCCCCCCACCCCATAAAGCCCTTTTACATTCGGGGGGGCTACGGACTTCGCGTTTTTCTGCCAGGGGGTAACACCATCGGGCTTCTGTGCTGTCTTCAGCCGGGGGGGCACCCACTCCTTGTAAAAGAGCTTAAAGAAGAAGGGGGGGCCAGCAGAAGACCCCCCGAGCTGACTAATAAATTATTTTATTCTGTAGGGTGTTTTTTTTACTTTATACTTTTCCCATACTCATTCACATAGGGTGGGGGGCCGGAATCTGGGGGCACCTTATTTAAGGGGGTTCCCAGATTCCGATTAGCCCCCACCCGCATACCCCCATGGCCAGGGTTGTCGGGAAGAGGCTCTTGTCCCTATCGACATGGGGACAAGAGTGCTTTGAAGCCCATGTCGAGGGCATGCGGTCTGGTACGGCTCATTAGGCGGGAGCGCTCGCTCGTCGCCACCCCCATTCCTGTCCGGGCCAGACTGCGTGCCTGGGATGAGGGCTTGGTATGGATCTGGGGGGAACCCAACGCTGTTTTTTCGGCGTGGGTTTAACCCCTCATGTTCCAGACCAAGCTGAAGAGCCTAATGTACCCCTGGAGGGGAACCCGCGCTGGTTTCTTGTTTGAAATTTGGCACGGAGTTCCCCTTCATGGTCAGCGCAGACTGAAAACAGGTCGGGGATTCCCGTGCGCCACGTCACGCACAGGAATTACAGCTACGCCGCTTGGTATTTACCAACATTTTCTCGGTGTACTGACAAGGCGCACGTGAATCCCCGAAATTTCCCTGTACACATGCCCAGTATGCAAATGAACCTCCCGATGTTCAGGCGTACTGTGAAAGAGTACGGGGATCAGTTCTCAAAAGTCACTTTCACTTTCAATTCGGCCCACGCCACACACCCAAACACATGTCACTACACTTCCCCTGCATCACCCCCCTCCCTTCCCTAATAAACTCCCGCCCAAATCCCCGCTATTTACATTTTAATATGTCGTGTGCCAGGTCTATAGTGGTGCTCAATGCTCCCTCTCCTGGGCGCACTAGGCACTTTAGTAAATAAAGAAAATTTCTTTAGTAAATGTCAAAAAAACTTTTACTCTTGCCTGTGCGCCGTGAGTCATGGCACACAGGCATGGTAAATCAGCCCCAAAGTCTTGAGATTCAATTCTGGTTAATATAAGAGGTAGACTGTGGAACTTTGGTTTGAGGGTAACTGTGAAAAAACATCAGATAAGGTCATCCATATTCAAAGCTATCAGAAAAAAATTGTCATATGCACCACTGCCATTCTTGTGGCCTGGGTAGGTGAAATCATAACAACAACACACTATATTTTTTGCCTTTTAAAGGAAGCTAGAAGGGGGGGACCAGGAGGAGGAAAGAGGAGAGCAGCTGTTAATTCTGCAAAGCAACAACAACACAATGAAAAATGTAGTGCTCTCACCACGCATCTAGCCACAACCTTGACACAAAAAAATAAAAAAGAAGTTTATACTTAAAGCACAAGTACTTTGAAGCACCTTAAAGGAGTAGTGTGGGAATAGGAAAAAAAACAACATACTGTACATATGCACCTCCATGCTGCAGCATTGATGTACAGCTGTCCTGTCGCTCCAGCGCTCACTCAAGCACCTTGTTGGGGGTGGCTGGCTCAGGCTCCCAGCAGCGCACAGAGGTTGAGGCAGCTGAAGTTCAGGAACCTTGATAGACTGGATCCTTCCAATGCCTAGGGTTTTTCTGTAACCTCAGCCAACAGTGGGCTTTAAAATGGCTGGTTCTGGATCGCAGAAGAAGTAAGAGCACTGCTGTGACCCACAAGAGAAGTATAGCTAAAAAAAACTTTGGCCATACCTCTCTTTTAAAGTAAAAATGAAAGAGCAGTTGATTGAGTTTAATAATAAACTCAGCAGGGGGCGTTGCCAAGCGATGGTGGAGTGAGGACGCGTGTGCTCTCAGCTCAGCTCGCACCGCAGCTTAATTTGGCATGCAGGGGGACAGAAACGGCTGGACACCTACCACATCATGTCCCAGCGGACTCGGGCATCCTCCCAGCCTCCGAGGGTAGACCAGACAACACAGGGAATGATGGATTCGTTCTGCACGGAGCCGCGGCGGCCTGGGAAGGGGGACTCCAAGATGGCGGCGAAGAAGAAGGCTCCTAAACAGCGCGGGGATGATGCCTCCGGCCTGGCGTCCTCTCCTATTCCATCCCCTCAGATGGTGAGTGATGCGGCTCTCCATGCTTCCCCGGGTTCCCCTTCTTCCCAGGGTTTGTGCTCAGACGCGATGGACTTGCTGGGGGATGAGAACTTAAAGAGACATATATGGTCTCTCCCCACCAGAGATGACCTGGAGCGTTTCACTGCCAGGATTGAGAAGGCCTTTACCCAGGACATAGCCCAGCTTAAGTCTGACACTGCTCTCCAAGGGACATCATTTGTAAACTCCACAAATATACTTTAAAAGACCGCATAATGCAGAAGATGAGGAATAAGCCCTACTTTGACTTTGATGGGGCCAAATTATTTTTCTACCAAGACCTCTCCCGGCGCACTCTTATGCAACGCAGGGCCCTGCGACCTCTGCTGTCAGCTATTCAGGAAGCGGGCTTTTACTATCGTTGGGGCTTTCCCTGAAAGTCTTCAGGTGACACACGAGGACCGTCTGGTGCTGCTGCGTACTAAGGATGACTTGCCACGCTTCCTTGAGGCCCTACACCTCGGAGATGTGGACTTCCCGGATTGGAGGGGGATTCCTGTCCTCCCAGCTCTACCTTTTTCGCAGCCCTGGCAGACCGTGTCCAGCAGGGGCCGCAGGAGGAACAACAGACGCCGCAATGTCGGTGCCCCTTCTGGCCCTACACAAGTTGGAGACTGATGGGCTCATACTCCTAGCTGACGGATGACTCTTCTGCACCCTCTCCCTTACCTGGTTCACTGGTCCCTGGGAGGTTGGGTTCTCAGTTTTGTTCTGGGTTTAGAAATTTTTTTTTTTTTTTTCTGCCCCCCCCCCCCGTTTTCGCTTTTTGTCTCTGTGGACAGCTACGTGGATGACTGGACTCCATTTTTGGGTGGGGAGGGAGGGGAGGTTTATTTTGTGCCTGGCAGACTTTTACCACATGGCGCTCAAGACTTCTTCCCCCTTTTTTTTTTCCTCTATGTGGCCTGGCTTGGGTCATGTACCTAGTGCGTCCCTCTGGCAGTACTATTTTGCTTTTTAGAAGCGGTGCGGTTGGGGTGGGGTGGGGTGGGGTTCTCGTCTCCCTCATGTTGGTCTCTCTTCCCCAAGTAGGTCTGCCCATGATGGGTGTTTCCCTTTTCGGGGTGGTGGGACTTGGCTGGGGACCCTCCTCGGGGTGGGGGGATTCTCCTGGGTGGGCTCGCTCTATGGGTTCTGTTCTGGCGGGCAGGCTAGACCTGGTTTGCTTCGGCAGGCTGTGTCTCCTTGCCTGCCTGGCTGGGGTATTTTTTGTGATTTCATGTTTTTGTGTTTTTTGTATGTCTTTATGTTGTCCTTTTGTTTTCCCTGCTTTACTCTTCTTTCTTCTCTCTCCCTTACCTCTTTCTTCCCGGTGTTTTCCCAGGTACTGCTTCCTCAGATTTGTTCAAGCTGGGCCCAGCGGTCATTCTTCGGCTCTGATGACGGTTCTTGATCTCCATGGCTTCGGTTAAGATAGTGTCTTATAATGTTCGGGGTCTTTGCTCTCCACACAAACAGGGCAAGTTATGGTTGGAATTAAGGCGTCTGGGGGCGCAGATAGTGTTCTTGCAGGAGACCCACTTTACCGCCCAATCCACACCTAAACTCCCTACTCACTTGTTCAATCAGTGGTTCCTTAGCACCTCCACGATCCCTAAGGCTAAGGGTACGGCCATAGCAATCCATAAGTCTTGCCCATTCCTCCTTAAGGCACACTTCTCGGATCCCATGGGTCGGTTTGTCTTTGTAAAAGGGGAAATTGCTGGGTCTCTTTTCACCTTCGCTAACGTGTATGCCCCCAATGCTAACCAGTTGACGTTTGTAGATGCTGTTTTGGACCGCCTTTCTGAATTTAGGGAAGGCCGTCTAATCCTAGGGGGGGACTTCAATATCAGCCCGGATCCCCTATTTGACACCTCCCATAGTCGCTCGGCCCATTCGTATGCGTTCCTGAAAACGTTTAGGAAAACCTGGTCCTTCCTGCGTGCGGTCCTGGAGTCTGTGGGGCTGGGCCCGACTATGTTGACTTGGATCATGGCCTTCTACTTTGCCCCAAGCGCCCGGGTCAAGGTGAATGGTGTTCTCTCCTCGGGGTTCCCGATTAGGAATGGCACCAGACAGGGATGCCCCCTCTCGCCCCTCCTGTTTGCCCTTACCCTGGAGCCTTTGTTACGTAGGGTGATGGCCAAAGTGACATTAGGGGTGTGACGGTTGGGAATATGGAGCATAAGCTGTCCGCCTATGCGGACGACGTTTTGTTCCATCTTACTGAACCCCTTATCTTGGTGCCGAACCTCATGAGAGAACTCCATGAGTATGGAGCCTTGTCCAACTTTTCCATTAATCTCTCGAAGTCTGAAATTCTGCCGATTGTTCTGCCCTCGTCCCTTTTCCTTCGCGTGGGCTAGGTCCTCAATTAAGTACTTGGGTATCCAGCTGACTGACCGGTATGAAACTCTATATCATGCTAATTATCCCTCCCTACTGACGACTATTAAAACTGACCTCTCCCATTGGACTAAAACAGCCTTTACTTGGCTTGGGCGGGTAAACATTCTCAAGATGAACGTGCTTCCTATGGTCCCGTTTTTCCTGCAGATGCTGCCAGTCCCTTTACCAGGCGCCTTCTTCAATAAACTTAATAGCATGCTCTTAGACTTTGTGTGGAGTGCCAAGAAGCCTAGAATAGCCATGAGGGTGTTAAAGCGAGCTAAACGGGCAGGGGGTCTGGGGATTCCATTTGTCAGGCGGTATTACGGGGCCATTGTTCTCCAGAGGATTCTGAACTGGAAGTTCCACTCCCACACTAGACTTTGGGTTCCTCTGGAGAAGAGTATGGCAGGTAGGGACTTGGCCTACGCCCCCTGGCTGTTGAAGGAGCACAGAGGGTTGTCTGCTATGACCTCTCCCCTTACAAGGCAGGTCCTTCGGGTTTGGGATAGGATCAATGCTTTGTATTCTCTGGCACCCTCTGGCTCCCCACTGGCTCCACTGGGGGGCTTTCGCTGGTTCCTCCCGGGTGAACAAAGGTTTTTTTTTAGGACTTGGGTGGACGACCCTAATGCTCCATGTGGTAGGCTTTTGGAGGGTGGGGTTCTCCCCCCGCTGGAGTCCCTTAGGGCTCGGCATGGCTCTTTCCCAATGGATTATTGGCGTCACGCGCAGCTTAAACATTTCTTTGATACACAGGCTGCTCCTGTTCATGCTCCCTCTCAACTCACACCCTTTGAGCTGTTTTTCATTGCGGAGGATCCCATTCCCCATATGGTATCTGAGCTCTATCAGCTCCTGGGCTCGTCCGTGATGGAAACTAAGCCGGCTTACATTAGGGAGTGGGAGTGAGACCTGGGGAGGGAGCTCTCAGAGACACAGCTGGCTTTCCTGTACCGCCTGACTCACTCTAGCTCCATAGGGCACAAGAAACGAACTACAAGTTACTGTCAAGGTGGTATAGGGTGCCGGCTGTCCTCTCACGCATTTACCCCACTGTGTCAGATCGGAGGGGCTGTGGCCATCGCGGGACCCTACTTCACATATGGTGGGAGTGCCTGAGGATTCGTCCTTTTTGGGAAGCAATTAAGACGTAGATTGAGGCCATATTGGATGTGGACATCCCACTTCAACCATTGCACTTTCTCCTTCATGTCCCTTCTATGCCGATCAGTCGCTACAGGGGATGTGCCCTCCCGCACCTTTTGAATGCTGCCAGGCGCCTGATTCCTATTTACTGGAAGCAGGTTTCTGTCCCTAGCCTCGAGGACTGGTTCAAAAAAGTGCAGCAAATCATGGCGGCGGAGGAGTGGGTGGCGAACTGCAATGGTACAGGTGAGCGCTTTCAGTCCATTTGGGCGGCTTGGCTGCAACATACTCTGGGGGCTGGGTTTGTCCCCCCTAGTCTAGACATTGCTTTATTGGAACTTGCAGAGCCCTCACTAAGGGGGAGGAGGGGTGCTGAATTGTAGGCCCTGGAGACGGGGTTTGGAGATGTAGGAATCTGAGTGCTGCGCTGAGCTCTGATAATGGCAAGTTGGAGCATACCTGGTGGAGGCTTATTCCTCTATCTCTTCTCCTTTTCCTTCTTTTTCTGGACTTTCTACTTCCCTATCTCTTGTCGTTGTCTGTTTGTCTGCCTGCCTATGTTCTGCATGGGTTAATTTTGTCTTTGTTCTTGTTTTTATTTAGTTTCTATTCCCTTGTTCTCCTTCCTTGGGAATTAGTACATGGTCCCACGTACACCTGCCCAGCTCAGGGGTTTTCTGACGCTGGGGTTGATCTCTTGGTTGGGCCGGACCTTATTGTACAAATGTGGTCTTCCCTCCTTCATCCTGGAAGGGGAGATTCCTAGTTTTTTGTGGGGCCCTTATTTTCCAGGTGCCTATGGGCCGTATTTCGGCCGGGGAGGGCCTGATGGAGTTCATTTGACCCCCCTCCCCATAATGGGCGCTGGGAAGTGGGGGCTCCTAGCCTAGTTGGGTCCATGCCCCTGGGTTTTGATGTAGGACAGGTACGAGATCTGGGGGGGGGGGGGGCGGCTGCTCCTCCCCGATAGTTTAGTGTTACTTTTTGGGAAATGGCACCTTGTCCTTAAGTTGCTCTGTTGTACTTTTGCACTGTACTATTTTGTATGTTTTTGCGGACCATGTTCAATGTGCACATCACTTCTGTTTGTGTATACATGTTCCTTTTCTTTTCTTAATAAAAACAGATTATACAAAAAAAATAATAAACTCAGCAGAAGGCCAACATTCATGAACAATTTAGGCAAAAAGTGAAAATGTGTAACGTTACGCCGAATATGATTAGAGAATTTGGATCTCAATTGCGGCGACTTCTCAGTTTCGGACCCAGGTTTCACTCTCTTTTGTGCAGAGAGTTTGGAATCCTAGCATCACAATCTCAGTCAAGAAACATGGCGCCTATTCCTTCATAGGCGCCAATGAAAACAAATATAAAAAAATATATAAAGTCCAGGTAGAACTGATACTAAAGTTCAGGCTCACTAGGGTAATACCCTGGGGAGTGAGGTTACATGAATACTAATAGCAAGGTAAGTAGTATTAGCACCACATGCCTCCAGAGTAATGGACTGGTCGCAGTGCAGCAGTGTTGAGGGAATGGCGTGAAAGCAGCATTCCACTAATACTTGGAAACTACAGACCAGGTTCTAGTTAAAAGCAGAAGTAGCCGAGCATGCGTGGCATGTAAATAAACTTAACGGCAAAGTCCTCAAAGTTAGTTAAAAGCAGAAGTAGCCGAGCATGCATGGCATGTAAATAAACTTAATGACAAAGTCCTCAAAGTAATAGGCAGTATATGTGCACACAGTAACATTTGAGAAGGAGGTACATAGGCATGAAAGGCGTCCGTTTATACTTGGTGACTTTAGAATGTAGAAATCATGGCAGGATCCTTATTAGAAGTACCAAACATAGAGAGACTATGGCTGCAGTAATTCCTGGTATAGTTAGCATCATAACTTAGCAGGCAGGGACAGTTCATAGAATAGCAATGCACAACAACATCAGGGTACTTGCGATACTGAAGTGAACGATGCAGGCATGAGGGTTCACAGAATAGAAATGCATAACAACATCAGGGTACTTGCGATACTGAGATGAACGATGCAGGTATGGAAGTTTACAGAATAGCAATGCATAACAACATCAGGGTACTTGCGATACTGAACTGAACGATGCAGGCATGAGGGTTCACAGAATAGAAATGCATAACAACATCAGGGTACTTGCGATACTGCGGTGAACGATGCAGGTATGGAAGTTCACAGAATAGCAATGCATAACAACATCAGGGTACTTGCGATACTGAGATGAACGATGCAGGTATGGAAGTTCACAGAATAGCAATGCATAACAACATCAGAGTATTTGCGATACTGAAGTGAACGATGCAGGCATGAGGTCAGGCTCCAAGGGTCCAGACAGGTAAGGCTGGTGAAGCAGGCAGTGGAGTCTCCTGGTCCAGGTCAGGAAGCTTAAGTTCAGAGCAGGTGTCTGGATGCCCAACCGACAGAGGCGTTGTCAGCAAAAATAAAGGAACACTTCCTGGTTGGTGTTAGCAGCTTATATAGGCCGCCCAGCAACTTAAAGGGGTAGTTCCCCCAAAAACCTTTTTTTTAACATTGATTGAGGCTCGTTTTGTCAAGGGGAATCGGGTGTTTTTTTTTTTTTCCGGGTATGGTCATCGGGGAAGGGCATTCCTATTTGATTGACAGGCTTCCGACGTTCGGATACATCGGGTCACGATTTTCCGAAAGTAGCCGAACGACGGTGCGCAGGCGCAGTATAGAGCCGCACCGGCGCTTGGCTTCTTTCGGCTACTCGTGACGCGATGTATGCGACCGTCCGAAGCCTGTCGGAAGCCTGTCAATCAAATAGGCACGCCCAGACCAGACGATCATACCCGGTAGCGACGGAGACGATGCATATCTAAAACGGTAAGTACTGCTTAGATTCTAAAAGAAAAACACCCGATTCCCCTTGACATAACGAGCCTCAATCAATGTTAAAAAAAGTTTTTTGGGGGAATAACCCCTTTAACAGGAAGTCACAGGCTAATCAGGAAGTAACTATAGTTGAACTTCAAGTGAGAGACTCTTCAGGAAGAAGGTTAGGGAAGGAAGTAGCGGATGAGAGTTAACTGGGGAAGAACTAAGTATAATTCTAGATTTTCCTAGCTTGTGACGGAAAATATTGATTATATGAAGACAGGAGGCGATTATCTTATGCATGCATTATCTTTCTTTAATAATGCCCACAGCAGAAATACAACTCTTAGTGAATTTAACAAGAAAAAAACTTTTTTTGAACAAACTACAAGTCCCAGCAGCCCTCTGGATAGGACTGCCAATCACGTGTCAGGTCCGCAGATATATAAAGGGCTGTCTCTTTGAACTCCTCCTCTTTCTTGGAGCGAACCAGCCTGAACCTGAGAAAGAAACTGGAACTCAGCTCGAACCATTCTTCCGACCATCGATGAACCGGACCCAGTGGTCCGAACAGGTAGATATCCCAACGGGGAATAACAATGAAGACAACTCTGGCCTGCGAGATGCGTTCCTCAATAACCTGGAACAAAAGAAAAAACAATCATGACAGGGTTGGGTCGGACGGGAAGATAATCGCCTCCTGTCTTCATATAATCAATATTTTCCGTCACAAGCTAGGAAAATCTCGAATTATATATCAGACAGGAGGCTCATATCTTATGCAAGTTCAAAGCTATGTATGAGCATATGTATAAATACTAAAGACAACTAACAAGATTTATCACATCATAAATCACAGAATCGACATAGATATGTGTTCCTCCGGTCTAAAGTAGAATTGTCGGAAGGTGGTTTCGGAAGACCAGTCTGCCGCCATCAGTAGATCCAACAGCGAGCCTCCAGAGATGACCACCTTGGTAGCCATCGCACCCCTAGAGGAGTGGGCACCGAACAGGGAAACGTCAATCCCTGCCATGTCCATGGTGCATCTCACCCATCTGGCTAACGTAGCCGAAGACACTGGGTGATGAGGGCGAACGTGGGAGATGAGGAGCTGGGAGAATTGCTATGACCGCAGTAAGGCTGTCTGAGACTCATACGTCTGTAGACAGCGAACCACACATAGTCGAGGGTGTGCGGGAAAAAACGGATAGAAAACCGATTGGATTCCCGTTTTTGTCCTACAAACCACAGAGAATTTAACCCCCTGTGGCAAAAATTGACACCTGGAGATATCCAAGGCCTTGACGTCAGAAACCCGCTTGATGGAAATCAGGCATAAGAGAACCGTGAGTTTAAAAGACAGTAACTTTAGCGGGAGAGCGTCATTGTCTGCCCATTCCGAGAACATGGTTAACACCTTAGCTACGTCCCAAGTGTTCTGATACTTAGGACGTGGGGGGCGGGTGAATTTTACGCCCCGTAACAGGCGGCACACCAATGGGTGTTTACCGACGGGAAGCGAATCTACTGGAGAGTGGTAAGCTGAAATCGCAGAGCGGTAAACGTTGATGGAGCTATAGGATTTTCCAGAGTCAAAAGAGTCCGCCAGGTAATTGGCTATTACCGGCACAGGCGCCTGAACGGGATTGATCTGTCGTTGATCACACCAACGCACCCCGATTCGCCAAGCTGATCGGTATGCCGATCTAGTCCCGGGGGACCAGGCCAGGGCGAGGAGGTCCCTAGCTGTTCGTGAAAGGTCGCTATCCGCGTCCGGCACCCCGAGACCAACCATGCGAGGAGATGTAGGTTGTGATCCACAATCAGGGGATGGAGATCCCCACTCGGGTTGGATAGGAGATGAGGGAAGTGAGGAAGTAGTCTGGGGAAGTCTACCGTCATCCCCAAAAGGAGGGGAAACCACAGTTGTGTCGGCCACCACGGAGTGATCAGCACGACCGCGGCTCTTAGGTTCGCAATGTGCAGGAGAACCCTGAGGATCATCGAGAAGGGAGGGAACGTGTAATGCGTCCCCTGTGGCCAGGTCTGACGAAGGGCGTCTATCGCCAGGGCCTCCGGATCCAGCCTCCAGCTGTAAAAGTGTGGGAGCTGACGATTGAGGCGGGAGGCGAACAGGTCCAAATAGAAAGGACCCCACAGGCGAACCAGGGAGAGGAATACCGATCGATCCAGTCGCCAGTCGCTGGAGTCGGTAAGGTAGCGAGAATTCCAATCCGCTACCAGGTTTGAGGTGCATGGGATGTATTCCGCTATGGGAACGATGTTGCGTTCCAGGCAGAAGTGCCAAAAGTCTCTTGCTAGGTCCGCTAGGGCTCTGGATCTGGAGCCCCCCAAGAGGTTGACATATTGCACTGCGGTGACATTGTCCATGCGCAATAACACACAGCAGTTGGACATGTTCGGAAGAAGACTCCTGACGGCAAAGAAAGCCGCTAGGAGTTCCAAGGTGTTGATGTGGAGGAGAGACTCCTCTGCGGACCAGGTCCCTCCTGTGGATGAGAGTCCGCACCGAGCATCCCAGCCGTGACGGCTCGCGTCCGATTTTATGATATAATCCGGGTTGGAACTGAATATGGTCTTGCCGTTCCATTCGACGGCATGACGTAACCACCAACGTAGTTTCTCCACTGCTTCCGCATCTAGCCGCACTTCGTCTGCATAGCGAAGTCCCTGGCGTAGATGAAGAGCCTTGAGCCTCTGAAGGGCTCGATAGTGGAGAGGTGCTGGAAAGATGGCTTGGATTGAGGCCGATAGAAGTCCCACTAAACGTGCCAAACCGCGTAAGGACACTCGTTTTTTGTGCAACACTGTCCGAATCTCCTTGCGGATGGTAGCCAATTTGGTTTTGGGTAAGCGGAGGATAGTGCGTTTGGTGTCCACCAAGAATCCCAAAAATTCCATCTCCTGGGATGGAACCAGGATAGACTTTTCGTGGTTTATGACAAACCCCAGCTCCTGGAGCAATTCGACGGTCCAGGAGGCATGTTTGTTGGCCTGGTGATTGGATCAAGCCATTATGAGTAGGTCGTCCAGGTAAATGATCAACCGTACTCCTCTGCTCCGTAGTGCCGCCACTACTGGCTTCAATAACTTGGTGAAACACCATGGGGCGGACGAGAGACCAAAGGGGAGGCAAGTAAATTGCCACATTCTGTCTCTCCAAAGGAAGTGTAGGAAGTGCTGGGAGGATGGATGAATAGGGACCGTAAGGTAGGCGTCCTTCAAGTCTACCTTTACTAACCAGTCCCCGGGACGTAGGAGATCCCGAAGGCAATGGATTCCCTCCATTTTGAAATACCGGTAGACGACATGTTGATTGAGGGTTCTTAGGTTTATAACAGGGCGATAGCCGCCGTCCTTTTTCCTGACTAGGAAGAGGTTGCTGAGGAACCCCGGGAGAGAGGATCCACCTCCACCACAGCTTGTTTGGACAGAAGGGCTTGTAGCTCCTGGTTTATGAGTGTATAGTTCAGGGTTGAGAACCGGATAGGGTGAGGAACCATATCCATGTTTGGAAGGGAGGAGAGTTCTATCCGATACCCCGTCACAGTGTTGAGTATCCAGGCGTCTGCCGTAATCGCAGACCAGGCGTGGATAAAATGTCTCAACCTTCCCCCTATAAGAATGTGAGAAGAATTCGGATGTATTGTACTCACCGGTAGTAGGTCGGGAGCGGGGGTAGCCTCTCCCTCCACGTCCCCTCCAGGGGCATCCGCGGGGTGGGAAGAAGGGTGCTGGCTGTGCCACCGGAACTGGGTACGGTTGAGGAGCCTGGCTGTACTGAGCGGGAGCTCTGTAGTATTGCCTGTTAGCGGAATAACGGCCGGCAGAGCGGCCCCTGTGTCTGCCGGCCTTGGGAAGAATTCTAGGAGTCCCTGACTTTTTTAGGGACGATTGGGCTTTATCAAGGCTGGTATATAGTCCAACCATCTTGTTGATGTCCTTGATAAGAGTATCGCCAAATAACATCCCCTCGGCCGCAGGGCCGGGTTCAGACTCTGCCAGGTGAGATAGCTGAGGATCTAGCCTCATTAAAATGGAGCGGCGACGCTCTGTGGAACAGATAGTGTTTGCACTCCCTAGAAGGCATACTGTTCTCTGGGCCCAGCCTCTAAGCTGGTCCAGGTCAATGGGTTTATCTGCAGATGAAGCCTGCTCGGCTATATTCAATATTTTTGTGACCGGGCCAAACAGATCGAGAATGCGATCCTGGATGGACCGAAAGGATCTTTTGATTCCTTTCTTCGAGTACTTCCCATGTTTAGTGAGGTACCTAAGGAGAACAGGATCTACTTCGGGGGTAACTACTGCCTTTTTAGGAATACAAGGCCGAGGGCATTCTGCCCTTAATTTGTTCCGATTGGCCCTGTCCACGGACCTGCAAGCCCAGTATTGTATGTATTGGGCGACCTCTGGGAGAGGTGCCCAATCTCCAGATCGGGGGTGAGATATCCCTTCTGGGTCGAAGAAAGGCTCTCCGCGAGCATCTAGTATTGATTCGCCCTGGGTTACAGGGGTGGCGTCCTCAGGGAGCGCCATATGCCCACTACCCTCGTATTCCTCGCTTTCATCATCAGACTCATAGGCGTCTAGCGCCTCAGATTCCGCGGATGAGTCTGACGCATCCACGTAAGAATCCGGTTTGGACCGTCTAACGGACCGTTGCCTCTGCGAATGCTGCTCCCCGAGGCTCAGGGGTCGGTGGGAGTCTGGGAGGGTAGTGGGTCGGCAGACCGGGGAGGGTGCTGCCTGAGGCACATTATTTGCTTCCCCTGCCGGGGAGTCGAGTAGTATGGTGACATTTTTGCGCTTGCGAGACGCTTTGCCCTTCTTTACGGGCGGTTCACCGCAGTCTGGTGGGGCAGGCATGACAGGCGCAGGTACATGCGCTATGGGGGCTGAAGCC
Source organism: Rana kukunoris (assembly GCA_029574335.1). Taxonomy (NCBI): domain Eukaryota; kingdom Metazoa; phylum Chordata; class Amphibia; order Anura; family Ranidae; genus Rana; species Rana kukunoris. The sequence continues at coordinate 230,318 of JAJQKJ010001342.1, read as the reverse complement.
ATTGCAATTTGCACAGACTGATTGATCAATTCCTGAATTTGGGTAGCGGTCAGGAAGATGGGGGTGTTAGGGGGGGTTCACCCCCAGCCGGGATGTTAGGTGACCCGGAGTTCCTATCATCCGCCATGATACACTATAATGGTAACAGTAGGCAGTGAGGATTGTAATAATCTAATGATGACAATGGCCCCACAATCTGGCTGCAGGAGAGACTGTCAGGGTTCCTGATAGCCAGCTATACTGCAAGGGGTTAATAAAGCGGGCAGGGAAAAGATTTCCCAGTCAGCACAATCCGGCTGTGGGAGAGAGGTCAGGGACTAACAGACAGCCAATATGCTAGGAGCAGGGAATAAATTCCCAGCAAAACGAGTAACCTGACCAGGGCTCCGCTCAGCACACCGCTCGCCGACTCACTGGCGTAGCGTTGCTTGAGGCATTAGGTCCGGAGCCCGCAGCCGTAGTCTCGCGGGATTACGGGCCTCCACGCGATTGGTGGAACGAATCGTCACGCCCCTAGAGGCGCGCCGCTGTGATGAGAGAACGTGCACGGCGAGGGGAAGGGGAGTAGGATGGTGCCAAGCAAAGAAAATGGCACCGTCCAACGCGTGAGGTAAAACGGCCGGCCAGAGCGCACCTGGACCGGGGGGGGGGGGGGACTGGAAACCAGAACCGCAATATAGTAATTAAATCAAAGAAATAAATAAACAGAAAAATAGATAACTGAAAACAGTAAAAAAAAAAACGCAGGAAGGAGCCTGCGGGGGTGTCATGGTGGGGGGGGGGGGGCTGGGGGAGGAAGTTCCCACAGTAAAATGAGTAAACAAATAAAATCTATAAATCCCCAGCACCACCAAAAACAAGAATTAAGACAATAGAAAATGTGTTATATATTTGGTACTTATCTGATTTCTAGCTGTGAGCAGAAAGAAAGAGGAGGAGTTCAAAGAGACAGCCTTTTATATATCTGCGGACCTGACACGTGATTGGCAGTCCTATCCAGAGGGCTGCTGGGACTTGTAGTTTGTTCAAAAAAAGATTTTTTCTTGTTAAATTCACTAAGTCGGCGTACACACGAGGGGATATGTCCGCTGAAAACGGTCCGATGGACCGTTTCAGCAGACATCTCCGCTCGTGTGTATGGGCTAGCGGACAGATTTCTCCACCCGACAGATTTCAAAGCATGCTTTGAAATCCATCCGGTGGAATCTGTCCACCCGACATGTCTGCTGGTTAGTACACTTACCAGCAGACATGTCGGCCCCCACCGCCGCCGCGCCGCTGCCGAATGGATTCGGCGCATGCGCGGAAGTGTTTTACTTCCTGGTGCGGTGACGTGGCGGTGGCGCGGCGGCGTCAACGTCACCGCCGCGTCACCGCGCCGTCCGGCGGCGGGGAATTTGATCCGATGGTGTGTACACGCCATCGGATCAAACTCCCGATCGGACATATCCGATGGAAATGGTCCGCGGACCGTTTTCATCGGATATGTCCGATCGTCTGTACGCCGCCTTAGAGTTGTATTTCTGCTGTGGGCAATATTAAAGAAAGATAATGCATGCATAAGATATGAGCCTCCTGTCTGATATATAATTGTACTTAGTGCAGACGTTACAAAATGATATCTAGTTAATATAAGATCCCAGAAACAAGGGCTGGGTATGTAGCCACCATGGGTTAAATCACAGACTTTTGGCAAACACGTCACAGGTTCACTGCCAGTAATAAGGATCACTTGTAGTGCAGTGTACAGCCTATACCTCTGGTCAAATAAGTCCCAAGCGCCAGTTATTTGAAGGACTGTATTACCCTGCCTTCTTTATAAAAAGGAGCAATATTGTCAGAGTAGAAAAATATTGTCACAGCTAAAAATACCACTAATGGTGACTCCAATTTATACTCTTGCCACTAAAAAGTAGAAAACATAAATGATTCAATTGATTAATTTGTATTTTCTGCTTTATATTGCTTTTTGCTTTTTAGTGAAAAGAATACAATTAGTGGTATTTTTTTGCTTAATTAAGAGTTTGTTCATACTTCATTACCATTTTTTTTTTAAATGGGGGATTATTTAGCACAACAGCTGAGCATTGATTTTTTCATACTTCATTACCATTTTTTTTTAAATGGGGGATTATTTAGCACAACAGCTGAGCATTGATATATACAATATCTCACAAAAGTGAGCACACCCCCCACATTTTTGAAAATATTTTATTATATCTTTTTATGTGACAACACTGAAGAAATGTGCTACAATGTAAATTAGTGTACAGCTTGTAGTGTAAATGTACTGTCCCTCAAAATAACTCAACACCCCTAAGTGAAAATGTCCAAACTGGTCCCAAAGTGTTAATATATTGTGTGGTCATCATTATTAATGCCTTAATCCTCTTGGGCATGGAGCTCACCAGAGCTTCACAGATTGCCACTGGAGACCTCTTGTACTCCTCTATGACCATATCACGGAGCTGATGGATGTTAGAGACCTTGCGCTCCTCCACCTTCCATTTGAGGATACCCCACAGATGCTCAATAGGGTTTAGTTCTGGAGACATGCTTGTCCAGTCCATTACCTTTACACTCAACTTCTTTAGCTAGGCAGTGGCTGTTTTGGAGGTGTGTTTTGGGTCGTTATCATGTTGAAAGATTGCCCTGTGTCTCAGTCTCCAATGGCAGGGGATCATGCTCTGCTTCAGTATGTCACAGCACATGTTGGCTTTCATGGTTCCCTCAATGAACTGTAGCTCCCCAGTGCCAGTGCCAGTTCCAGTGCCGGCAGCACTCAGGCAACCCCAGACCATAACACTTCCACCACCATGCTTGACTGTAGGCAAGACACACTTGTTGTTGTACTCCACACGCTTGACACCATCTGAACCAAATAAGTTTATCTTGGTCTTCTCGGGGTTGAAGATAAATTGGGACAAATCTAAAATCCTCCCATTAGATCAGTTCCCTCCATTGGAGATTTGCCCGTAATTACCATTGCAGAGAGTAGCGGAGGTGAAGTATCTTGGAGTTTGGGTCACCAAGAATTTGCAAGACTACGTGTCTCTTAATGTAGATCCCCTATTTGCGATTATTAAGTCCAGAACCCAGGCCTGGGCGAGTCTACCCCTGGGGGTAATGGGTAGAATTAACTTAGTTAAAATGATCTTATTGCCCAAAATTCTGTATATGATATGGCACGCTCCCCTGTATATTCCCCTTAAAATATTTAAACAGATGGAAGCAATACTGAATTCTTTTGTATGGGGCACGAGCAGACATTAATTGGCATGGCATGTACTTAAGAATCCCACGGCAGAGGGGGGTTGCTCCCTCCCCGATATTCAGGATTACTATGTAGCGTCACAATTATCCCATCTATATCACTATAATAAGACCGAGTCGAGGAGATATAGATCAATGGTCTGTAATAAACCGGAAAGTGCTTTTTACACTCCCTGCCAAGCGGTATTTAGGAAGGGACAGGGTGGAAGTAAGACACCGCAGTTTGAGGCAGGGATGCTGGTACATCTACAGAAGGTCTGGGACATCGCCCTTAAAAAGCAAGACCGATCGCATATTCATTCCCACACGCCACTATGGGGTAACGGAGGCTTGCCTGAGCTGATGTCGGTGCCAGATTCACAACTATGGGCCCCGTATGGAGTGCTTTACCTATGCCAGATTCTAACTGAGAGTGGTGTCAAGCCATTTTCGGAAGTGAGGGGGGAGTTCTCCCTCCCACAACAGTTCATATTCAGATATCTGCAGCTTAGGCACGCAGTCAGGAAACAGATGGCTTCAGTGGTAGTGGACCTTAGTGCTCCGCCGGTACTGGATGTTATCTTTGGAGCAGACTGGACCAAACTTATATCCAACCTTTATTATGTTATTAGACAACGTAGGGTGAACGGGGTGATCCAGGCAACAAGAACCCAGTGGGAGCAGGACGTGGGGCCTATTGAGACAGAGGACTGGGGGGAAATTTTAGAGGGAGTGAAGGCTGCATCCCCCAAACTCTCGGACAGACTAACGCAACTTTATATATTACATCGGGCTTATCTGACACCTCTGAGATTGACGAAGTTTCAGCCCACGAGGAGCACATTGTGCCCCATGTGTCAACTAACGGAGGGCTAATTTTTTCATTTACTGTGGCAATGCTCTGATATGCAGGCTTACTGGCTACAAGTGACACAATTCTTGCACGACAATATGGGATCTCCTGTGGGAATGGACCCAAAGCTTTGTCTATTGGGTCTACCTCCAGACGTAGAGGTTGACAAATACCAGACTATTTTTATTTATGAGTCACTGTTTGTGGCCAGGAAGGTAGTAGCCAAGGCGTGGATGCGAGCAACCGCCCCGTCACTGAGGGACTGGAAGAAGGAAGTAAATGCTGTATTGCCCTATAGGAAAATGATTTATATGCATAGGGGGTGCCCACAGAAATTTTCTAATGTTTGGGACCGGTGGCTGGAAGATGGGGAAACCTGTACTGTGTAAGTTGAGGGGAATATGTTACAGGGAAGACTGAGAGCAGGGGATTGATATTTGAGTCGGGGAAATGGTAGGGGGGTATCTAAAGCCGGATATGACTATACTGTGTGAAGCATATATCATGTACGCATACTTGGTTTGACATGTCATTGATCATTGGTTGGCCTGAATGCTGAGTGTTTCTCTTGTATAATGAGGTAAGGTGAAGCCTCTGTACTGTATAATTTGTAAGCCTTGAATACATCTCAATAAATCTGTTTTTCTGGTAAAAAAAAAAGTTTATCTTGGTCTCATCAGACCACAGGACATGTGAAATGTGGAGTATTGCCTCAATCCATTTGAATCTAGAAACAAGTGCAGGTACCATCATCCTTTGTAGTAGGATATTGGAAAATGGGTACCTGGGGCTGCTCCAAACATGTCCCCCGGCACTAAAAGAGTGAAGGACTATCTCGGTACCCAAGAATTAGGCCAAAGTAAGCATAAAACAGCAATTTATTAAGAAAAAGACATGATTTATAACCATGCATAATTGGTACAGGTGGTTCACAGAGAACAACTAAACCCCACAGGTAATGTGGGGAGTTTGGATGTATATCCTGACGTGATCCTCTACATGTTTCGCGGTTACAACCACTTCCTCAGGAGGAGTCAACCATAAACATATACAAAATAAATAGTCTCATAGTTACATAAGAACAAAAGTGTAGAACAAAGAGTTAGAAAAACAGATTTAGTACAATAGACATAATATTGATATTGGAGAATTATGTAAAATCATGCATAGCTTACCAATGGAAGCCTGTATGATCTTTAAATATTGACAAAAACAATGTTTTTGAATAATTAGGTTAATGTATATTGTGTAGGGGAAATGTAACTTTATTATTTTATTAATATGAGGTGTGTAATGTGTGGGTGATTCGTGTTCAACTTTGGTAGTTTTCACTTCCTATTACTGTAATCCCGCTACATCGCGCAAGATTACAGTGAGAGGAGCTGTTCTCAGAAGTTCCTGGTGTTTGTATATCACTTCCCAACTCAACAGGAGAAGCGATCTACAAAAATTGATAAATAGGCACTCAGAGGAGAGCGATCTTATCTGAGAATGCCTAAGAAGCGGTATTTTACAGCTGGATGATAAACAAACGACTATGTCCTGAAGTTTGGATTTGCAATCCCTGTTTACTGGGTCTTAAAGTCTGGATCTACCTCATGGACTTCCCTTTTTGTATTTCATCTTTTTCATTCTTGTGTGACACGCATTTGTTTGCACATACATATGATATTATGAGTTTAAGTGTATTTATTGTTTCACATTTTTGTACATATTTATTTAATATTCATTCACATTAAGTGTATTGTGTATTGTGCATTTTTTCATGTATTGTGTGACATGCATTTGCTTGCACATATATATGATTAACTGATTTAAATTTTTGTATATATTTCTAGCGATACCCCCTCAAGGGCCGCTGATTGATTTGGGATCAGCGTATTAAGTTACCCTTGTGTGTTGTCTAAGGGTGATTTTAGTGAGCAGAGCAATAAAAGAATGTCCAAACCTGCCGCTGAAGTTTTCTGAATGCTTTATTTCCTGGTCCAACACGACCAACATCAACATGAGGTAGAGAGAAAAGGTTGATGAAAAGAGATAACGTTGCGGTATCAGGCTTGGATGAAAAGAAAGCAGTCCTGCCTTCTGCAATGGAACAGTTTGTCGCCACTCTTGCCAGAGTGGGTAAAGTGCCCCCGGACAGACTTCTGCTACAAGCCTGGCAGCCGAAATGTCACTTAAAGTGGTAGTATACTCTATACTACCACTTTCACTTACAGGTTAGCCTATAATAATGCTTACCTGTAAGTATAAAGAATATGTCCTAAACCTGTATGGTTTAGTAGATATTCCCCTCGCAATGCACCGCTGATTTCAGTGGCGCATACGCAAGGGGGGATCCACGGCGAAAGGATCCGGCAGCCGTCAGACCTTGCCGAATTAAAATCTCCCGCACGCATGCATAAAAAAAAGGCTGCGCACGTTATGCGGGTATACAATCGCTTTAAAGTTGCTGGGAGGAACAAGTCTCTCTCACTGACCCATTTTCTTTTTTTTTAACAGAAAAAAGTTTTATTAGACAAATCAGCATTACAACACAGATATGTTACAGAAGTTACAGCAGCGTAGAAATCAGAGTGTCAGAAGTGTACATCACGTCCAGGGGCATAACCCAAGCAATCTGAAGCAAGGAAGATTGGGTAGATGTCAAACATACATAAGAAGTATATCTTATCAATTATACTTTGGCCCCGGAGATGTGTAACTACTTTAATAAACTGGGTGAAGAAGAGGAGATTAGGAAAGAATCCCTACTGGCCAATATTACAGTTATTGCCAAGACAGGAAAAGATAATACTATATGTTCTAATTATCGCCCAATTGCTTTATTAAATGCTGATATAAAAACCTACGCAAAGATATTGGCAACAAGGATAAAAGACCATATGCCGGATTTAATCAACGAAGACCAGTCAGGGTTTATAAAAGGGAGGGAAGGGCGAGATAACAGTCTAAAAACGATTTTGTTGTTGCAAGACAAACTGAAGAAACCCCCAGCCATACTTATGTCAATTGATGCTGAAAAAGCTTTTGATAGGGTGGACTGGGGGTTTATGATGGAGTCTTTACGAAGTATAGGATTTGGCCCGAGATATATAAAATGGGTAGGAAATCTCTACAACTTCCCGACGGCAAGAGTAAAGATTAACGGTAGTATGTCATCCCCCCTTGATATGAGTAATGGAACAAGACAGGGATGCCCGCTCTCACCCCTCCTATATGTAATGGCCTTAGAGCCATTGCTGAACAAGATCAGAAACAATTTGGATATAGGGGGAGTGAGAGAAGGAGAGAAGGAATATAAGGTGACAGCGTACGCTGACGACATACTCTTGTACGTTACTAGGCCTAGGCTCTCCATACCCATAATAATGAACGAGATACAAAAATACGGAGAACTCTCCAATTTTAAAATAAACCCAGTTAAAACAGTGATATTGAACCTGGGCATAGAGTCCTCAGAAGAAGCAGCGTTACAGGAAACATACCCTTTTACGTGGGAAAAAGAATCAATAACTTATCTAGGGATAAAGATAACTCCTAGAGTAGACAGATTGTATGAGGCCAACTACATCCCCTTAGTTAATGAAATAAAACAAGACCTGAAAAACCTTGCAAAAAGACAGCTCTCCTGGATGGGTAGGATTAACGTATTTAAAATGATGGTCCTACCAAAAATAATCTATAAATTCCAAATGGTCCCAGTTAATATCCCACAAAGTTTTTTTAAATTAATAAAAACCATAATCTCAAAATTTATCTGGCAGGGGAAAAAACCGAGAATAAGCTACTCAATCATCTCACGTAGTAAAAAAAGAGGAGGGATGGCGCTCCCTGATATAAATAGATACTACAATGCCGTAATACTAACTAGAATAGTGGAATGGACAAATAGAAATACAAAAAAAAATGGGCACAAATAGAGAGAGAAAGAGGCTTGGCACAACTAGACACAAATGTATGGATCCCACCTAAATTTAGAATAGTTGACACTGACACACACAGCATAACAAAGAATGCGTTGAGGATATGGGATTTGCTGCATAGACGGGAAAAATGGGAATACAATTCACCACTAATCCCACTTGCTGACACTAAATTTTTTCCACCGGGGAATAGGACAAAATTGGGTAGGAAACTAGGAGGTAAAAGATTAGGTGAAATAGTCTCACTAGGGAGAATTAAGGAAAAAAAAGATATACATGTAAAGGAAGGAAACCAACAGTTAAATGATTGGGAATACATACAATTAAAGCACTTCGTGAGTACACTTCCCACACTAATAAGAGAAGATAAAGCACAGAATTCGATAGAAAATTTATGTTCCACGGAAAGATCACTCCAACACGGCATTACGAAGCTATATAAGATACTAACAGATATAGGGTCTAAGGGAACTTTGAACAACATAGAGAAATGGGGGCAAGATATTGGGGAGAGGATTGAGGATACCTTCATGATAGGAGCGGTATTTAATTACGCAAAAGATATAAATACCATTGAAGCTAATTATAAATGCATGATGCGATGGCACTTGACACCGGCCAAAATGAATAAAATACACACATCTAACTCAGAGCCCTTTGCTGGAGAAACTGTAACCAAGTTGGCACCACTAAGCATATCTGGTGGGAATGCCCAGAAATCCAGAAGTACTGGAAAGAGGTCTTAGAGAGTATAAAGGAGATAACAGGAGAGGAGATAACCCAAAACCCCTTATCATGTCTGTTTCATGGCTCAGCGAAAACAATTACAAATTATGGGTTGACACTGGTTCCGGTGTTACTAAATGCAGCAAAGGGTCTAATACCGAAACACTGGCTACAACCAAAGAAGCCAACACTAAATGAATGGATACAAAGTGTTAATTATATCTCTGAGATGGAAGGCTTAAGGAGGGCTGACATGGGAGACGAAGAAGGGGGCAGTAGCAGATCTACCTGGGACAAATGGAGGGCATTTAAAGATACGGAAAAATATGTCCAGATATTAACAGAAACCGATAGAGGAGAGCAAGGATAGAGTAATTAAAATAGGCGGATAGGAAAGGACAGAATCGCTAATTAAAACAAACTTTGAAAAAAGGGGGGAGAGGGTGGGAATAAAAATAAATATAAAAATAAGGTAAAGGAACAACAAGGGAAGAGGTAAGAGGTATAGATGTGGATGTATTTTTGGTTTCTTATTCTTTTGTATAATAGCTTTATTGATATCTGCTTGGGAAAAAAATGAAAAAAGATAAAGAAAAATAAAAAAGAGAGAAAAAAAAAAAAAAAGAAAAGAGATGGGGAAAAAAAGGAAAAGAAAGAAAAGAAAAAGGAAAAAATAAAAAGAAAGGGAAAAAAAAAAAAGGGGAAACCAAGGCAAGCGATAAATCACAAATGATGCAAAACCGAGGAGGCAATGCTAAGGACGGAAACACCGTGAGCATCCCTCTCTCCCAACGTTCCCGGTGAAGACTGATGTGAAAAAAAAAAAAATTATACTTTGGCCATCTCAAAAAACAGTGTCATTGGGGGGGGGGGGGGGGACAAAAACAACAACCGTCGGGGGAGGGCCAACTGTCCTGCTCATTCAGTCTGGAGGGGGGTCAAGGGCATCGCGGGTCTCCGTCCAGGCAGACCAGATTTTGTCAAACTTCCCTGGGGCATTGTCTATTCTCATAAGTCAACCTGTACAGGGGCAGGACCGAATCCACCGAGCGCTGCCAAGAAGCACAGGCAGGGGGGGTCCTCAGATTTCCATTTCAGCAGAATCTCTCGCCTAGCATAAAATAGGGAAAAGGTCAGGCATAGCTTACCGTACCTGTCCCCCTCCACATCCTCCAAATGGCTCAGTAACAGAACTGTCGGGTCGACCGGGACAACCGTCCCGCTCACATCAGACAGCCTGGAGGCAACCGCCATCCAATACGGCTGGAGCTTCAGACACGACCAGACCATGTGCCAGAACGTACCTATGTCCTGTTTACACCTTTGGCAATTAGGATCCCGTAGCGGGTATATACGGTCCAGCCTCTCAGGGGTATAGTAGGCCCTGTGGAGAAATTTGAACTGTATAAACCTGTCTTTCGCAGCAATCAGAGAGGGAATATACGAGGAGATGCAGTCCTCCCACCCCTCTTCATCTAAGGATGGTATATTGGCCCTCCATTTATCCCAGGATTTGGTAAGTTTGGTGTCATACGCAACAGTGAGATATAGGTATAGGGACGAGAGAGGGCGTTCCATTACACTAGAGGCCAAGAGTCACTCTATGGAGTCAGACTCCAGAGTTAGGGGTTTGGGAAATTGGGCCTCAAAAGCATTTTGAACAGTTTGAGCTGCCAATCCTGGAATTGAAAAGAGACAGGCAGGGAGTACGTCCGACGCATCGTCTGGAAGGGCATAAGTCTACCCTCGAGCACTATATGGTGCAAAGTGATGATACCCTTCTTTGCCTACAGGGAGGGGTCCGGAATGTTATTCAGGTGGGGCAACATAGGGTTACCCCATAGGGGCATATGCGGTGTCATGTGGGCTGGCCTCCTATATATGGTTCGAGCCTCCTGCCAAACCTTAACTGTGGTCCGCATGAGGGCCGTCATAAAGGGGGTCGCCCTTAGGCCTCGGAACGGCAGGTTCTTTTGGGGGCCAGGGGCTGCCCCAACCCTAGGGGACTTTCAGGAGCTTCACCCCAGTGCCAGCCGCATTTGGCCACCTGGTGAGTACCATCTGGGACCTTGACATGTTCTCAGCCCCCAAAATGTTGAATGCCCTGTTATAACCAGTTATGTGCTTATGTCATTACAGATAATAAATGCAATGCATGCCTGCTCCTGACGAGCGACCAATAGTCGCGAAATGCGTAGAGCTATCTACCTCATGCATCTATGTATATTTACGGAAGTACTACACAACGTATCATCTTCATATGAGCTGTCTATGCCATGTTTTAATTACTGCAGTACAGTCTGTTGTACCTTTTTGTCTGTATACACTTGGGTTACTGCCTATATAAACCTTCCCCCCAACCAATCTGTGAATTACATATGTATATCTATTTTCTTCAATAGTGCAATATAGTCATGTACGGTGCATTATGTGAAAGCAATAAAATATTTAGACGTATTCCAAATTTATTATTATTTATTTTCCCCCAATTTATTGCAAACTTTTCCCGCACATGCTTCATTTAAAGTCCTGCCTGTTCCTTTCTCTATATACAAATGCAAGGGATGGAGGTAATTAACCCATTACCTCATTTAAAGTCCCAAAAAAACCCTCTCCCCCTTCCTCATATACTATATGGTGCAAAGTGATGATACCCTTCTTTGCCTACAGGGAGGGGTCCGAAATGTTATTCAGGTGGGGCAACATAGGGTTACCCCATAGGGGCATATGCGGTGTCATGTGGGCTGGCCTCCTATATATGGTTCGAGCCTCCTGCTAAACCTTAACTGTGGTCCGCATGAGGGTCGTCGTAGAGGGGGTCGCCCCTTAGGCCTCGGAACGGCAGGTTACTCAGGGCTGCATAGGAGCCCAGGATAGCTGTCTCCAGGGTGACCGCCGGGTTTTGTCTGCGCTGGGAGAACCACCACCGGACTGTAACCAGCACTGCCGCCCAATAATAGAGTAAAACGTTTCGGAGCGCCAGTCCCCCACCAGACAGGGGGAGATATAGAATCTGTCTTGCCACCCGAGGGGGCCTCCCAGCCCACACAAAGGATATCAGCAGGCCCTCCAAACTCTGAAAGAATGCCCTAGGAATATGCGAAGGGGTATTACGGAAAAAGTATAAAAACTTTGGAAGAAAAATCATTTTTAGAAGATTAACCCTCCCCACAGGCGTCAGGGGAAGAGTACGCCACGCCGCACATTTGGCCGTCAGTTGGGTCATAAGTGGTTGAATGTTCCTACTCACATAGTAACCTGTACTACCACAAATTTTAATGCCCAGGTAGGTAAACTCCTCCACCCACTGAAGCGGTGTGTGTGTGTCGGGGTTCGCAAGACCTAGGAGTGTAGCAGGAACAGAACCGATTTGTCCCAGTTAATGTGGATGCCTGAATACCAGCCGAACTGGTTGAAGAGGTCCAAGGCTACTCGCAAAGAGGAGGAGGCGTCCGCCAAGTACAGCAGGGCAAACAAACCCAGGGAGGGGGAAACCCCTGCCGCGTGCCACGACCAAGGTGGAATACCTCAGAAATGGCAACCGTTAGTTCTAATTCTAGCTGAGGGACAGGTGTATAGCATGCGTACCCATTTCGTGAAGATCGGACCAAACCCGAAACTAGAGAGCACCTCCCACAGGTAGCCCCACTCGACAGAGTCAAAAGCTTTCTCTGTGTCGAGTGAGGCCACCACTCCTGCCGACCCACCCCCGGCCCTATCAATGTGGGTAAGGAGGCGCCTGATATTGATATCCGTACCCCTACCCGGCATAAAGGCCGTCTGGTCCAGGTGTACCAGAGCAGTTATGACCGAGTTCAGCCTATTAGCAAGGATTTTGGCCAGGAGTTTTGCGTCCACATTTAGCAAAGAAATGGGACAATATGAGGAGATAGGGAAGGATCCCTCCCCGGTTCACTGACCCATTTTCAGCTGACTGCTGTCGTCACTCTGAGGCCGCGTACACACGACAAAATAAATATGTTCAAATCGGTCTGACAGACCGATTTGATCAGATTTGTCTGCTGGGCTGTTTTGGTTTGATCGCTGTACACACGATCAAACCAAAATCCCCGCCGGTAGACAGCGCCGCCACGTCACCGCACCAGGAAGTAAATTACTTCCACGCATGCGTCGGATCCATTCAACGCATGTGCGGGCAGATATGTCTGCTGGTTAGCGTACTAACCAGCAGACATGTCGGACGGACGGGTTCCCAGCAGACAGATTTTAAAGCATGCTTTAAAATCTGTCTGCTGGCAAAATCTGTCTGTCCGCCCGTACACACGATCGAATCTGTCTGCTGAAACGGTCTGTCAGACCGTTTCCAGCAGATAGATTTGATCGTGTGTATGCGGCCTTACAGTCCAAGTTGGGGAAAGATCCTGACTTTACAGTCAGAATCCACCCAGATGCCTGGACCTGCAGCTGACTTGTGAGCCAGTGAGCCAGAAACCAGTGAGCCACTGGGAGACTCAACCAGCCTCTGCCTCCCCCTCCATAGCCCAGCGCTACTGTGAGGCCTTGTACACACGATGGGATTTATCCGCTGTAAACGGTCCCCGGACCGTTTACAGCGCATATTTACGCCGGGATGTTTTGATCCGATGGCTGTACACACCATCAGATCAAACACTTCCGCGTGCATGCGTCGGATCCATTCACAGGATACGACGCATGTGCGGGCAGATATGTCCGCTGGTTTGCCGTACTAACCAGCGGACATATCTGACTGGCAGCTATCCGGCGGAAAAATTTCAACGCATGCTTTGAAATGTTTCCGCCGGAGGAATCCGGCCAGAACGGTCCGTTTGCCCCTACACACGAGCGGATTTTTCTGCTGAAATGGTCCGTTGGACCATGTTCAGCGGATTTATTCCCTCGTGTGTACAAGGCCTGAGAGCTGGCAGTGAGTGACAGTCACAGCTCTCTGCTCAGATCAGAGGGGAGAATTGAGCGATCAGTGGGGAATAGATGCAACATCAAATTGATCCTGCATCCACCTAGGTGAGTATGATTGTTTTCTTTTTTTGGAAACCTTATATTTTTCTTTTAAACTTTAAATTGTGTTCTAAAATATTTACAGATTTTTTTTTTACAATGAGCAAAACAAATCCCCCTATTGTCTTTGTAGGTCACACATGTCCCTGTTTAGCTGCCACAAGCACGGCTCAAAGAAGTACATGTTTCCTGTTATGAAGTTCAATGCTGAACATCTGCAGTGTGGAATATCATCAAAGGCATATATATTAAAAGAGCAAAACCATTCAACAGAGATGCTGAAACCTAAATTGAATGTGTTTAGTTGTTAAAGGTGTTGTAAAGGAAAACATTTTTTTGGCCTAAAATTATTGTCTGCAAGGTAGACAGACAGACAGAACAGAATGATTCTGTTAAAAAACGAGTAAATTCCTTCATCTATATCACCTCCGGCGGTCTAGTTTCTGTTCTCTCATTCATTTCCTGGTTTGCGGCGCTCGTTCATGTAAGAACTACATTTCCCAGTATGAATTGTGGCATCCCCAGTAATTCACACCTCCTTGAAGTCTCTAACACGTAGACAGTGTCCTGCTGCACAGATGTAGTTCCCAGGAGGGGGCGAGCACGTCACTGACCACTGCAGTAAAGCCTCCCTTCACAGTGGTGAGTAACAATCAGACAAGCAGGAAGTGAACAGAACAGAGAAGAAATAGAGCAACTTCTGAGCAAAAACTAACAATCAGGAAGTGAAAAGAGGAATGTCTGCAGGTAAAGGATGCTTATTATGAAAACAATGTATTTCCTTTACTAACCCTTTAAATTTGACTTTTTTCAAGTAAATGTTAAAATAACATTTAGGAGCCTTTCATGTTGAAATCCAAGTAATTCTCAGAGTGCACACATTTTTTCTCACAGTTGTACATTCCATAGCTGCATCTTTTCCATAATACTGTACAAAGGAAGCATCACAATATAAGGGTAGATAAATGAAATACCCTATGTCCCCTTACCACTGTTCCATGCATATTTCTGTGCACAGCTTTGATCATTTTAATTCACATCATCATATGTTGCATCAATCATGGTTCTGGGGTGCACACATGGCCACTGATAAGGCAGTACAACCAGTCCTAAACAGGGGAGGATCCTGAAAGCCTAATTTCTCCCAAATAAAAAAATAGGTCTTCCTACACTTCACCTCCCTTCCTACTTACTTGTAGGGGTGGGGGGGGGGGTAATATAATTACATTCTACAGGTGAGAGCAGAGGAGGGACTTTTTTTCTATTTCAGGGCACAGACACATAATTCTGCTCCGCATATTGTAGTTCCAGCCGCATATTATGCTCTGTTCCGCTCCGTTCAGCACAAAGACTGAGCTGCCGACCAGCTCTTGCTTCCAAGAAAACACCGTTAGCCATGCAGGGCTGGGTCAGGGACGATGCCAGGGGTGGGGTTGAAGGGGGCCCTGTCAGGTAGGCTGTACGAGGTCCTGTGATTTCAAACAGCAGCCCTGGGTGCACATCCATTGAAAGCAGGGCTTTTTTTCTCAAACAGTTGGTGCTGGAACTTAACCACGACCCCACAAAACCCCTGCCCCTACACACACCTTCCAAATCATATCAAATAGTGGATGTGGTTAGTCAAACTTCACGAACAGTAGGAGGGTCTTAAAGGGGCATTAAGGGGGTTGTAAAGGTAAAAAAAAAGAATCCCCAAATAGCTTCCTTTACCTTAGTGCAATCCTCCTTCACTTACCTCATCCTTCCATTTTGCTTTTAAATGTCCTTATTTCCTCTGAGAAATGCTCACTTCATGTTCTTCTGTCTGTAACTCAACACCGTAAGGCAAGGCTTTCTCCCTGGTGTGGAGAAAGCCTCTTGGGGGGGGGGGGGGGATGGGCAGGCAAGTCAGGACACTCTCTAATTTGCAGATAAAGAAAGGGGAGCTGTGTGTTAGTGGGTGTCCTGACAATCCTGCTCGCCCCCCCCCCCCCTCAAGAGGCTTTCTTCACACCAGGGAGAAAGCCTTGCATTACTGTGTGTAGTTACAGACAGAAGAACAGAAAGTGAGGATTTCTCAGAAGAAATAAGGACATTTAAAAGAAAAATCAAAGGATGAGGTCAATGAAGGAGGACTGCACTAAGGTAAAGGAAGCGATTTAGTGTTTTTTTTTTTTTTTACCTTTACAACCCCTTTAAATACCAGGATTGCATTACATACAGAGTGCATAGCTGTCACTTGTAAACACAGAAACCAGACTTATGTGTTTACAAGTGATTGTAGTGAGCAGGCACCAAAGGGTCTGAGCCAGAGGTGGTGGAACTGAGATCCACCAAGTTCCCCCTGAAAAAAAAGCCCTGCATACAAGTATGCTGCAGTACACATGTGCTGACAGGGAACATTCTGACAGGAGGAGAAAGCAGATGGATGAGCTCATCAGTCTGCTGATTTTTATTTAATGTCCATCGAGGACTGCAGTGTGGTGACCAAGCTGTACTAATTAATTTCAGTAAAGAAAGGTCTGGTCTCCAGGACAGGCTCCGCTGTTTGACTCTAGCAGGCTGGACAAAATAACCAATCATTATGCATGTAGAAGAATCCTATGAATATATGTCAGCTGAGTATTTAGGTGTTTGAATGGAGCTTAGCTTCACAGAACACATTTATCAGTTTGACTAAACTGTGCGCACTTCATTCAAAGTACAAACTTTAGAATAATGGAGGCGTTAACAATTATGACATTCCTCCCTGTATATGTGTGCTTCCTCATAGGTAACCAGAGTCCTTGTTCCTGATTTCACAATGAGACCTCCTCCTACTCTTTTTACTGTATACCTCCTCCTCCTCCACTCTCGTACTGCATTTTTATTACAGGTGTTACCAAAGAGTAGAAAAAAAAGTGACAAGGGTGAGGCATATGACTCAAGTAAACGCTACTAGGACAACTAACATGTTACCAGTCCAGGTAATGATATCGTCAGGGAATGGCTGTCCTCTTCATTCTCTACAAGCTCCACACCAACCTCACCTAATGCTTTCTATACAAGAGTCACATACAAGCTGTGATGTCAGCTAATAGCAATAGCAGCCTTTTATATAATGTTGTTGCCTCTGTTGCTACTTCTGACTCTACCAACGTCTCTTACAGGTAAGCTCTAAATTATTCATTTAAAGGTTTGAGGGACTTGAACTTTACTTAAAGTCTGCTAATAATGTAATAATAACGTTCATGTACAAATATTTTTGAAATTTTTGCTATCATTTTAGTTCGCACCCATGTGATCTTACATACAGTCACGCCAGAGTTACTGGCAAAGTGAGTCACTTGCTCACATAAATATCTCTTAGGTGATTCAGTGTCAATATCTTTACTAGTTCTTCCTGGTCTGTACACATGTTGCAGGCATTAAAAAACCCAAATGATGATCTTATTTCCTCCTGATTCTTCATTCTGTGGAATAGATAAATAAATATATGGGGAGCTTAGCTAGAAGCATGTGACATCCTGGGGGTTATTTACGAAAGGCAAATCCACTTTGCACCACAAGTGTAAACTACAAGTGCAAAGTGCACTTGAAATTCCACTGAAAGTGCACTTGGAGGTGCAATCGCTGTAGAACCGAGGGAGACATGCAAGGAAAATAAAAAGCAGCATTTTAGCTTGCACATGATTGGATGATAAAATCAGCAGATCTTCCCCTCATTTCAGATCTTCCCCTCAGATTTACAGCGACTGAACTTCCAAGTGCACTTTGCACTTGTAGTTTGCACTTAGAGTGCAAAGTGGATTTGCCTTACGTAAATAACCCCCCTCATGAACATTCTTGTGTGAAATTATGGATTCACTAAATATGTCACCAGTCTTGCCATTGGAATCTTTAAAAGAAGTTAGCAAGCCTGTCATTATTCTAATGCCTAGCTAAAAGTCAAACATCACATTGGCCACATATGTTGTATGTATATTGAAACAGGGACCCTATATGTTATTAATGATGACAATATTATTTAGCTAAGGACCATTAAAAGTTTGTGACATGGAATTAAGTACTATTACATTCTTCATTAATCTATATACTTTAAGCACTTTTCTACTGGGACACTTGTTTAATTTTTTGCGCACTGGTAAATTCTGCATTTTTCACCGGAAATTACTTTAAACTCCCAAAGAGTTACATATTTTCTGAATAAAAGCAACCCTGGAATCAATTTCTTACATTGCACACATTTTACACAGCCTAAAGTTACAGTACCATAGATTCATTTTAGTACAAACAAAAGACACATATTAAACCATTTTTTTGATAAATTATAAAAGATGGGGCTGAATTGGGTAAATAGATTTCAAACGTGTCAAGCCTTAAAATTGTGCATACCCTGGAGATCGCAAAAAACTATGTTGCAATGGTTTCTATAGGCAACACTTTAAAAACCTTTCCAGGTTGTCATTTCAGAGTCGACCATGAATTATGACCCTAGAACTATTGCTTTCACTCCTATGTTCAGGACAAAACCCCACATGTGTAGTGCAATATACGTTTAGATATTTAGATACAAACTGCTTGTTTGCACCGCTGTGTGTATGGAGGTTAGGGTGCTTTTAATTTTTATATTTTTTTACTAATTTGATTGGAATTTAGTCTGTTAATACAGTTTTTTCTTTATTTTATTTAATTGCTATCACAAAGGGGGCTAAAAAGCCTCCTATGGGAACACTTGGGCAGGTGACAGGTCCTCTTTATGGGGACATCAGTGATCTATTAGACCCCCAATGTCTCACCTGCCCTGCTTGATTAGCTGCTACCTCAGCCACAGTAGCCAGCAAATTACAGTGCTGAACCTTTAAGTGACAAAATAAACATGCTTCTGGATTTATTAGTCGCAGAGGGGCTCAAGAAACAGATCTTCTCCTATCTTCTCCTATTTTTAAACTTTAAGCAGTAAGGTGGTCTTGGACTCTCTGAAGGAACAGGAGAATCCGAAACCAGGTGCAGGTTGCACTTCCAAAGCCCTATAAAAGTGACCTACAGTTGCCCTGAATGATAGCAATTATGTGAGGAAGCCCTTTAAACTATCTCTACTTGTTCATTAAATGTAGCTAAAAAAGTATCTCAGTTATATATTGTGCTTAGAGTACACTACACCCTGAAAAAGCTTTATAGGATGGGCAGACTGGCAAACCCCCTGTGTGGTAAATGCAGGTGAACCACTGGTAACCTCTGGCGATGGCCGAAGCGCTATCGCTACTGGAGCACGATAATTGGAACGTTCAATCGGGTGTTTCAGACGAGTGTACCTTTAGATCCAATCTGCTGTGTATTGAAAGTTCTGGAGGTTCTGGAGATCACAGAAGAGATGGTTAGGATTGAATTCTCCCAGGCGCTATTCCAGGCTAGAAATCTCATCTTGATGGGATGGAAATGGTCCTCATCGCCCACGGCCACTTCTTGGATAACACATGGGACATACTCTTATTATGGAGCGATAAATTTATTAACATAGCGGGGTAGGTTTGAAAGGATATGGTCCCCATGGCTTGATACGCCAGGACTATGCCTTAAGGACTTGGTACTACATGGTGATTTTACTATGTTTGATATACTTATTGTCATGTGAATTGTACGACCAAGTAGGGGCCTGAGCAATTTGACTTTGTGCAATGTGCCTATATTCCTTGATGTTGCAAAGATAACTGCGGTATGTAACTACATCTGAAACTTAAATGTTTGTACATTGGAAGTTGTTTATTATGTTCAATAAAAACAATTCTGATAAAAAAATAAATAAATAGCTGAGATCAGGAGATTGCATAACTTGATTGTAATAAGTATCGTTAGTGTAAAGGAAGTTGTTAGTGTCAATGTTTCCATTGTATTGGTGGTGAGTATCAAAGGCTATTACATTGTTAATTAGTGTAAATGTCCAATTAACCACTTCAGCCCCTGAAGATTTGCCTGCTCAATGACCAGGCCCTTTTTTGCGATACGCACTGCATCGCTTGAACTGACATTTGTGCAGTCATGCGACACTGCACCCAAAAAGATTGAGTCCTTTTTTTCCCCACAAATAGAGCTTTCTTTTGGTGGTATTTAATCATCTCTGCGGTTTTATTTTTTGTGTTATAAACAAAAAAACAGCAACAATTTTGTACTTTTTTGCTGTAATAAATAGCCCCATTTAAAAAAAAAAAAAGAAGCAAATTTTCTCCTCAGTTTAGGCCGATATGTATTCTCCTACATATTTTTGGTAATGCAAATCGCAAATAGCGTATATTGATTGGTTTGCGCAAAAATGATAGCGTCTTCAAAATAGATGATAGATTTATGGCATTTTTATTATTATACTTTTTTTACTAGTAATGGATGCGATCAGCAAATTTTTATCAGGACTGCGACAATATGGCGGACATATCGGACACTTTTGTTACATTTTTGGGACCAATGGCATTCAAACAGTGATCAGTGCTATAAAAAATGCACCGATTGCTTTGTAAATGTCACTGGCAAGGAAGGGGTTAACACTAGGGGCGATCAAGGGGTTAAATCCCCTGCAGTCTTGCACATAAACTTAGTGTCAACAATATGACATTAATATTGTCACTGTGCATTCAGTATTCAGAGAAGTATGCACTCATGCCGTGTACACATGACCGTTCAAGATGAGAAAAATTCTATTTTTTAAATTGGTCATTAAAAACGATCGTGTGTAGGCTCCAGAGCATTTTTCTCGATGAGAAAAATGGGCATTAAAATTTTTTCACGTTGTTGTTTTTCTCGTCATGAAAAACGGTCATGTGTACAATCTTCTGCAGTCATATTCAGCACATCTTTCAAATTCATGAAATTTTCCCATGTTTTGTCTGCCAGTACGGAAAAATATCCTACCATAAATACTGTGAGCTTGTAACGCGCTGTGCATGGGATTGCATGCAGCCCATGCCCCAAAACGTAAACAATATTCCCAAAATACAGCCAAAATAAAAGAAGACACAACACCAAATTATTGGCATATTTAATGGCCGCGGTACTTTATTGGTTTGCAATAAATCATAAATATTTATACATTTTTATTCAACCAAAAATATTCAAGTAAATATTAATATCTAGCTATACGATCAGTTATTGGAACTTGAGCCATATTGAATTAAAAGAACAATAAACATCCCCCTAGAAATTTAGGGTGACCAACCACATAAGTGCCAGTGACAAAGGGTGGGAAGGGAGGGTAGCTCTTTTGCCAAGGCTTGACCAACTGTGAAAAACCTATGAAATTCTTGTATATTTATAGGGCTCCCAGGATTTCTAGTTACTTCCAAGACTTTTAATTGGTTAAAAATTATCCTCATAAATTTTAAAGAGACAGTAACCTAATTCCGTGTAACCCTATTACCTCACAAATGTATATAAAAAATTGAATGGGGGAGGCGGGGCTGCAGCAAGCCCATGAAGGCGGACCAAATAGATGTTCCCTCCTTTTACATTCTGCTACCACTACACTAAAATCTCAAGCAGTGTTGTCAACCCAACCCAGCCTACCTCTGTGAACTACAGAACACCATGAATTTTGTTATGAGGGGTTGGTATTCTGTAGTCCAAATCAGGTGTGAGCAGACTAGGGTAACAGCACTGCTCCCCCGTAGATTTCACCAGATTGCACCAGGCAAAAGCTAAAGCAAACAGACTCTCTCCCCCCTGGGCTTCCACCATTCCGCATGTTCCCCACCCCCCCCCCAAAAAAAAAAACTACATTCAAATAATCCACCACAACACCTCTCCAGGGAGTGGAGACCAGTGATGAAGTCTAGGCATTTCCCCCCTCTTTATAATGATATCAACTCATCACTGTAGTTTTCAGGAACATGTAGCCCCATAAACTGGAGACTGTAGTAATGTATGCATTTGTCCACATTGCAGTCACTCACAGCTATTTTACTTGTGGAACTTCTGTACTTTAATTCAATCTATATGCGACATGGCACATGGGGATAATACATTCCTAGTATTATATAGTTCTAATCTTCACCTGTAATATATAATAGAATGGTTGTTTTCTGGTCAAATGGATGCGTGTTCTTTATAAGGAAAAGAGTTTATAAGGAAAAGAGTTTATCTTTTTCAGTTTACTTTACTTCATTTTTGCAGAATTCTGGATATACAGTAAAACCTTGCTTTGCGAGCATAATTCGATCCAGAAACATGCTTGTAATCCAAAGCACTTGTATATCAAAGCATTTTTTTTACAGGGTAAAAAAGAGAATAGAGGCACCTCTAAGTGTAGCAGTAAGTTGCTAAATGTTGTATCTTCATTAAATGTAACCATATTGCTACACTTAGAGGTTTCTCTCTTCTCTTTTATACTCTGTTGTGACATGACGCTACTCTTATATCAAGACATCGCTTATATATCAAGGCAAAATGTATTAAAACATTTTGCTTGTCTTGGAAAATCGCTCTCAAACCAAGTTACTCTCAAACCAAGGTTTTACTGTAGATGTAATACTATTCTGGACACTGTGGGGTTGATTTCCTAAAGCTAAATACAGGCATATCCCACTTTTAAGTACGCAATGGGGTTTATTTACTAAAGCTGAAAAATGCAAAATCAGCCTCCTCACTTCTGCATAGAAACCAATGAGCTTCCAACCCCAACCTGTTCAATTAAGCTTTGGTTGTTAAACATGGAAGCTCATTGGTTTCTATGCAGAAGTGAGTAGGTGAATTGGCATCTGTCTAAATTGGCCCTAGTATGTTTATGTATGAATGTGAATTAAGGACTGTAACGGTCACCACCACGACAAGCTTATCCGACACACTCTGACAATCTTGCGTACACGATCCATATCAATTCCCCAGAAAATGAGACTGACTGCTCTATCTTCTGGTTTCCAAATATAAGAACACTTTACTGGTTTCCTCTCAGCTTTTTATACAGTACAAGATGTTACAGTTAATCACAAGACAATGCGATCTCCACCCCCCTATTCACACACTGAGGCTAGTTATCTAATCAGTAGCTAGACATTTCGGCACTGATACTGACGAGATCGTATCACATTCCAAAATACAATTACACAATGCCTTGACCTCAGCCACATTATCTAGACAGACGCACTGGGGCTGATTTACTAATGAATCTGCGCTGCGCCGGTACATGCCTTAATTAGTGCGCTGGATGAATCCCTAATTAGGCGCATGAACCGGCGGCAGCAGCAGCGCGATGTGATTGATAAGTAAAGCCGCCGCCGAACTCCCTGTATAAGTCTATGGGGGAAATCTTAATAGTGAATTTTAAAGGCTAATCTGCAAGTTTTCTCCTAAAAAGTGTTTGGGGACCTCAGTCCTGCCCCAGGGGACATGTACCAATGCTTTTTTTATTTTTTAAAACGGCCGTTTTTTCGGGAGCAGTGATTTTAATAATGCTAAAAGTGCAATAATAAAAGTGTAATTTTCCTTTAAATTTCGTACTATGGGGGGCTCTAATGTCAGCATGTGAAAAAGCGCATGTTTCCCGTGGTTAGAACTGTCTCTGCACAAAATGTCATTTTTCAAAGGAAAAAAGCCATTTAAAACTGACTCGCGGCAATAATGAATTGTCGGCTCCCGGCAATTGCAGGAGAATTCATTCATTAAAAAAAGGGAAAAAAAAAGCGTGGGGGTCCCCCCAAATTCAATAACCAGACCCTTTAGGTCTGGTATGGATATTAAGGGGAACCCCGCCGTCAATTTAAAAAAAAAATGACGTGGGGTTCCCCCCAAATATCCATAACCAGACCCTTCGGGTCTGGTGTGGAATTTAAGGGGAACTCCACTCCAAATTAAATAAAAAAATGGCGTGGAGTCCCCCCGAAAATCCACACCAGACCCCTTATCCGAGCACGTTGACCTGGCCGGCCGCAGAAAAGAGGGGGGGACAGAGCGCGCCCCCCCCCCTCTCCTGAACCGCACCAGGCCACATGCCCTCAACATTGGGAGGGTGTTTTGGGGTGCCCCCCAAAACACCTTGTCCCCATGTTGATGAGGACAAGGGTCTCTTCCCCACAACCCTTGCCCGGTGGTTGTGGGGGTCTGCGGGCAGGAGGCTTATCGAAATCTGGAAGACCCCTTTAACAAAGGGGCCCCCCAGATCCCGGCCCCCCCCCTGTGTGAAATGGTAATGGGGTACCTTGTACCTCTACCATTTCACGAGAAAAAAAATGTAAAGGGTTAAAAAAGACAAGAGCCGGTTTTTGACAAGTCCTTTATTATCTTCTTTCTTCTTTTCTTCGGGTTTCTTCTTCCTCCTCCTTCTTCTTCCTCTGCTTCTGTCTTGGGTCTTCTATTCCCGCATCTTGCCCGGCGTGTTCTTCCATCTTCTGTTCCTCCCGCTGTCCTTCTCGTCCGCATCTTCTTCTCCTTCTTCTTCTTCGCCGGAGGCGCCGCTTCCAATTGAAATCCCCGCTGTCTGCCGGACCACGCCCCCCCCCTCTGACGCCACGGGCAAGCTCTTAGGAGTGTGCTGCAAGTGCGTCAGAGGGGGGCGTGGTCACATGTCAGAGGGCGGGCAATTCAATTTGAAGCTCGTGCGCGGCTTTTTCTTTGCCAGAGTCGCCGCTTCCAATTGAATTGCCCGCTTTCTGGAACATGTGACCACGCCCCCCTCTGACGCACTGGCACCACACGGGGACTTTCCTAAGAGCTTGCCCGTGGCGTCAGAGGGGGGGCGTGGTCCGGCAGACAGCGGGGATTTCAATTGGAAGCGGCCGCTCCGGCGAAGAAGAAGAAGAAGGAGAAGATGCGGACGAGAAGGACAGCGGAAGAAGATGGAAGAACACGCCGGGCAAGATGCGGGAATAGAAGACCCAAGACAGAAGCAGAGGAAGAAGAAGGAGGAGGAAGAAGAAACCCGAAGGAAAGAAGAAAGAAGATAATAAAGGACTTGTCAAAAATCCGGCTCTTGTCTTTTTTTACACTGACACTTTTTTTTACTCGTGAAATGGTAGAGGTACAAGGTACCCCATTACCATTTCACACAGGGGGGGGGCCGGGATCTGGGGGGCCCCTTTGTTAAAGGGGTCTTCCAGATTTCGATAAGCCTCCGCCCGCAGACCCCCACAACCACCGGGCAAGGGTTGTGGGGAAGAGACCCTTGTCCTCATCAACATGGGGACAAGGTGTTTTGGGGGGCACCCCAAAACACCCTCCCAATGTTGAGGGCATGTGGCCTGGTGCGGTTCAGGAGAGGGGGGGGGCCGCGCTCTGTCCCCCCCTCTTTTCTGCGGCCGGCCAGGTCAACGTGCTCGGATAAGGGGTCTGGTGTGGATTTTAGGGGGGACTCCACGCCATTTTATTTTTTTTGGGGGTGGAGTTCCCCTTAAATTCCACACCAGACCCGAAGGGTCTGGTTATGGATATTTGGGGGAAACCCCACGTCATTTTTTTAATAAATTGACGGCGGGGTTCCCCTTAATATCCATACCAGACCTAAAGGGTCTGGTTATTGAATTTGGGGGGACCCCCACGCTTTATTTTTTCGTTTTTTTATGAATGAATTCTCCTGCAATTTCCAGGAGCCGACAATTCATTATTGCCGCGAGTCAGTTTTAAATGGCTTTTTTTTTTTTTTTTTTTTTTTTCAGAATGTCATTTTGTGCAAAGACATATTTCTAACCACGGGAAAAGTGCATTTTATTCACCTGCTGACATTCCCCCCCCCCCCATGGTACGAATTTTAAAATAATTATTCAAATGACGTGGGGGTCCCCCCAAATTCAATAACCAGACCCTTTAGGTCTGGTATGGATATTAAGGGGAACCCCGCCGTCAATTTAAAAAAAAAATGACGTGGGGTTCCCCCCAAATATCCATAACCAGACCCTTCGGGTCTGGTGTGGAATTTAAGGGGAACTCCACCCCAAATTTAAAAAAAAATGGCGTGGAGTCCCCCCTAAAATCCACACCAGACCCCTTATCCGAGCACGTTGACCTGGCCGGCCGCAGAAAAGAGGGGGGGACAGAGCGCGGCCCCCCCCCTCTCCTGAACCGCACCAGGCCACATGCCCTCAACATTGGGAGGGTGTTTTGGGGTGCCCCCCAAAACACCTTGTCCCCATGTTGATGAGGACAAGGGTCTCTTCCCCACAACCCTTGCCCGGTGGTTGTGGGGGTCTGCGGGCGGAAGGCTTATCGAAATCTGGAAGACCCCTTTAACAAAGGGGCCCCCCAGATCCCGGCCCCCCCCCTGTGTGAAATGGTAATGGGGTACCTTGTACCTCTACCATTTCACGAGTAAAAAAATGTAAAGGGTTAAAAAAGACAAGAGCCGGTTTTTGACAAGTCCTTTATTATCTTCTTTCTTCTTTCCTTCGGGTTTCTTCTTCCTCCTCCTTCTTCTTCCTCTGCTTCTGTCTTGGGTCTTCTATTCCCGCATCTTGCCCGGCGTGTTCTTCCATCTTCTTCCGCTGTCCTTCTCGTCCGCATCTTCTCCTTCTTCTTCTTCTTCGCCGGAGGCGCCGCTTCCAATTGAAATCCCCGCTGTCTGCCGGACCACGCCCCCCCTCTGACGCCACGGGCAAGCTCTTAGGAGTCCCCGTGTGGCTGCCAGTGCGTCAGAGGGGGGCGTGGTCACATGTTCCAGAAAGCGGGCAATTCAATTGGAAGCTCGTGCGCGGCTTTTTCTTTGGCAAAGCCAGAGTCGCCGCTTCCAATTGAATTGCCCGCCCTCTGACATGTGACCACGCCCCCCTCTGACGCACTGGCACCACACACTCCTAAGAGCTTGCCCGTGGCGTCAGAGGGGGGGGCGTGGTCCGGCAGACAGCGGGGATTTCAATTGGAAGCGGCCGCTCCGGCGAAGAAGAAGAAGGAGAAGATGCGGACGAGAAGGACAGCGGAAGAAGATGGAAGAACACGCCGGGCAAGATGCGGGAATAGAAGACCCAAGACAGAAGCAGAGGAAGAAGAAGGAGGAGGAAGAAGAAACCCGAAGGAAAGAAGAAAGAAGATAATAAAGGACTTGTCAAAAACCGGCTCTTGTCGTTTTTAACCCTTTACATTTTTTTTCTCGTGAAATGGTAGAGGTACAAGGTACCCCATTACCATTTCACACAGGGGGGGGGCCGGGATCTGGGGGGCCCCTTTGTTAAAGGGGTCTTCCAGATTTCGATAAGCCTCCTGCCCGCAGACCCCCACAACCACCGGGCAAGGGTTGTGGGGAAGAGACCCTTGTCCTCATCAACATGGGGACAAGGTGTTTTGGGGGCACCCCAAAACACCCTCCCAATGTTGAGGGCATGTGGCCTGGTGCGGTTCAGGAGAGGGGGGGGGCCGCGCTCTGTCCCCCCCTCTTTTCTGCGGCCGGCCAGGTCAACGTGCTCGGATAAGGGGTCTGGTGTGGATTTTAGGGGGGACTCCACGCCATTTTTTTTTTTATTTGGAGTGGAGTTCCCCTTAAATTCCACACCAGACCTGAAGGGTCTGGTTATGGATATTTGGGGGGAACCCCACGTCATTTTTTTTAAAAATTGATGGCGGGGTTCCCCTTAATATCCATACCAGACCTAAAGGGTCTGGTTATTGAATTTGGGGGGACCCCCACGCTTTTTTTTTGGTGTTTTTAATGAATGAATTCTCCTGCAAATTCCAAGAGCTGACAATTCATTATAGCCGCGAGTCAGTTTTAAATGGCTTTTTTCCTTCAGAATGTCATTTTTCACATGCTGACATTACACCCAGGGCCGCCATCAGGGGGGTACAGGCAGTACACCTGCAGGGCCGCCATTAGGGGGGTACAGGCATTACACCGCCCGGGGGTCCCCAGGGGCCCCCAGGGGCCCGGATGGGAACCACCCTAAAACAAAAAAAACTATTTTTTTTTTTTTTTTTTTGTTTAAGGGCTCCGAAGGTCCCCAGGGGCCCGGAGGCCACTAAGGGCCCCAGATGGCAAGCCCTTTTTTTTAAATAAAATATATATATTTAAAAAAAAATATATATTTTTTAAATATATTTGTTTATTTTTTTTTTAAGGAAAGGGCCCAGAGGTCCCCAGGGCCCTGGAAGGCTACCCCCTTGTTTTTTAACTTTTTTTCGATAAATGTTATATTTAAAAAATATATATATATGTATTTTCTCTCTTTTGTATTTTTATTTGATAAAGAGCACAGAGGTCCCCAGGGCCCCGGATGGCTACCCCCCTTTTTTATATATATTTTTCTTTATTTCTTATTTCTGTCAAAATTTTTGTAAAGGGCCCCCCCGCTCCTCAATTTGCGGCACCACCCCCCCCCCCCCGCTTCTCAATTTCATACGGCAGCACCCCCCCCCCCCCGGTTCTCTGCTCCAGGGGGCCCATGCCTGAAGCTGTGTAAGGGGCCCCAAAATTCATGATGGCGGCCCTGTACACCTGTAAGGGGCCCGGGGGTCCGGAGGTGCCCAGATGCCTGGAGGCCCCCCAGTGCCCCAGATGGTAACCCCCCTCTTTTTTTTTTTTGTATATATATTTGTTAGTTGGTTTTTGTAGGATTTTTTATTAAAGGGCCAATTTTTGGAATTTAATATTTTTTTGCAGTCTGGAGGTCCCCAGGGCCCCGGGTGGCAACCCCCCAAATTTTTTGTTATTAAAGGGCCAATGTTTTGGTTTAGGGGTCTGGAGGTCCCCAGTGGCCTGGTCCCCAGTGGCCCGGAGATCCCCAGGGCTCCAGATGACAACCCCCCACCTTTACAAAAAAATAAAAAAAAAAAACATATGATATATTTTTTGGTTATTTTTTAAACATATATATATATAATATAATTTTGAAAGCTCCCAGAGGGCCCCTTTTTGCTTCTAAAAATGTTATAAACATTTTCCCCAGGTTTGTTACTTTTTACTTTAATTTCTTTTTTAAAGTGTATTTTGTGCGTGAAGTCGAGAGAGAGGAGCTGGACTTGCAATCGCCATCCTTCTCCATGGCCCCGGTGGCAATGGTGGGTGTGAGGGGGGCCTCCCACTTACCCCACCTGCTACACTTGGGAGCCCGATGGGACAGAGGGACTCCCCCTATGAGGGAGTGTAGCCCACCCAGCCAGCCCTGTAGGTCCTTCACCTCCCTTTATTTTAGGAGACCTCATGGCCAAAGTGTGTGCAAGTGTGGTGTTTTTTTTGTGGGGGGGGGGGGGTGGGCATACTAAGCACAGGCGTACCTTGCATAGCACACCCACCGGGAGCCGGGCTGACACCACCAAACTCAATTCATATGTAGCCGAGACCGGGATCCGAACCCTTGGCTGCAGAGGTGAACGGCTTGTCAGCGCAGTGCCATTCACGTTGAGCCACCACAGCTCCCACCCAATGTTATTTTTTTTTTAGATTTTTGGTAGTTATTTTTTATTAAAGGGCCCAGAGCTCCCAAGGCAACCCCCTTTTTTATTATTTTATATATGTAGATATTGTAATTTATTTTTCATTAAAGAGCCCAGAAGTTTCTTTTTATTAAAGGGCCCAGTGGTCCCCAGGGCCCCCGGATGGCTACCACCCTTTTTAATATATATTTTTCTATATGTATTTTTTAGTAAAGGAACCCCCCGCTTATCAAATTGCGGCAGCCCCCCCCCCTTCTTAATATCAGGCGGCACCCCCCCCCCTATTCTCTGCTCCAGGGGGCCCATGCCTGAAGCTGTGTAAGGGGCCCCATAATTCCTGATGGCGCCCCTAATTGCCTCCCCCCCCCCCATGGTACGAAATTTCAAGGAATTTTTCACTTTTATTGGTGCACTTTAACCACTTCCATACCGCGCCTATTCTGGCACTTCTCTCCTTCATGTAACAATTATATTTTCTTCCTTGAAACTTACTCAGGACCCCCAAACATTATATATATTTTATTAACAAACACCCTAGGGAATAAAGTGGCGGCCATTTTTTCGGACACATTTCCAACAGTATTTGTGCCAAAAATGTTCTAACGTTTTTTTTTTTTTTTGGCTTTCCAAAAAAAAACCTGTTTCATGAATGACAAAATAAGAAAGCAGTAAAGCTAGGCCAATTTTTAGGGATAAGGTAAAAGATGATGTTACACCGAGTAAATAGATACCTAACTTGTCACGCTTTCATATTGCGCACACTCATGGAATGGCGCTAAACTTCGTTATAAAAAATCTCCATAGGCAACGCTTGACTTTTTTTCTCAGGTTACCACTTTTGAGTTACAGAGGAGGTCTAGTGCTAACATTATTGCTCTCGCTCTAACGCACGCTATGATACCTCACATGTGGGGTTTGAAGGATGTTTACATATGTGTGTGGGACTTGCATGCGTGTTCGCTTCTGAGTGCGAGCTACTAGGGACAGGAGCATTTAAATTCCTTTGTTATTTTATTTTTTTACTTAATATTTTATTTTTTGCACTTGTTTGTCCCTTTGTTTGTATTATTTTTCACTTTTCTTCCTATTACAAGGAATGTAAACATCCCTTGTAATAGGACTAGTGTGTGACAGGTCCTCTTTATAGAGAAAGGCGGGGTCAATTAGACCCCACATCTGTCCTCCAGGCTGGAAAGCATGAAATTGGAAAAAAAAAAACATCTCATGCTTTCAGCTGCAATCATGTTCGTTCAGCACAGTAGCGTAGTGTGTAGCATGTTCACCTAGCAGCAAAAGGGTTGCTGGTTCGAATCCCGCCCGTGACACTATCTGCCTGGAGTTTGCATGTTCTCCCTGTGCGGGTTTCCTCCCACAATCTAAAAACATGCTGTAAATTGGATCCTGTCTAAATAAGCCCTAATGTGCAGTAGGAGATTTAGGTTTTGTGCTTCCCTAGGCCTGACCAAATTTTGGCACCCCCCTAATAGAAAAATGACCCACCCTTCCTGTCAAGGCCACACCCTGTTTTTTTATGACCCACCCAGGAATTTTCAGGGGACACACACAAGTTCTGTGGGGGGGGACTTGGGGGGGCCCTTAATTTGCCTACTTTTTCGATCACTTCCTGTTTGGCTATGGGGCAGGAAGTGAAGGCCAATCTCCCCAAACGGACAGGGATAATACAAAATAAACTGACAGAGCTTCTAACCCCCCCCCCACCAACTCTATCCAAAATGAAAGAAATCCAAAAAATAAAAGTGATGATTATTGTTCCAGTTTAACCCCAAATTTCAGATCATTTTATTGAGAGGCTTAAGAAAATATAACCATGCCAATAGGCCACGATCCAGCGTTGCTAATATGTATGAATGTGTGTTAGGGACCCCCACAAACACCACCCAATGTTAAATCAACTATTTTCATGTTTGTTTTGGGGATGCCTGCACCCCTGATAGGGTAAAGACACCTCACAAATGTTGTCACTTTCTACTTAATTCATTCACTTCCTGCCACACAGCCA
This sequence comes from Rana kukunoris, assembly GCA_029574335.1. Classification (NCBI taxonomy): domain Eukaryota; kingdom Metazoa; phylum Chordata; class Amphibia; order Anura; family Ranidae; genus Rana; species Rana kukunoris. The sequence goes on along the minus strand of JAJQKJ010001342.1, from coordinate 199,252 downwards.
AACAGGAAGTGAGGGAAACACCTGAGTAATGTTTTGTTGGGGACACACAGATCAATATAAATAGTTTCCCATTTTGGAAATGGCATTTTGCTGTGTACACCCCAAATTAGTAGGAATCTTGGACTTTGGGGTCCATTTACTAAAGGCAAATCCACTTTGCACTACAAGTGGACAAGCAAGGAAGAAAACTCAAAACTTGGCGGGATTGGAAGTAAAAACCATCAGTGCTTCCCTTCTGATTTTCATTGCCTACGCTTCTACTGCAGAGCGGCTTTGCCTTTACTAAACCCCAAAGTAACTAATCATTTGGGGTGTACACTGCAGTGCAATTTGCTTAATGGTGACACTAGTTAGATTGACCTGTGCCCCGAAGAAAAGACCATTGGTAGGGTTTTAACCTCACTTCCTGTTCAGCTGTGTGACAGGAAGTGAAGCCAATTTTAGGAAAAGGGACACAAAGCCCAACCTAAAAACACTAGCAGGGGTTCTAACACTCAATTGGCTTCCCTCAAACAACCCACAATTAGAATAGGATTGTCTTGTGCTAGTTTCAAGCACAGCGCTGTAAATCAGCACTTCAAGCCTGTCCAAAAAAAAACACACCACCCCCCCCCCCCCCTCCAACAGGCCCTGTTTGCAGCTTTTCCTACATCTTGCACCTGTGCTTTAAAAAGTCAGTCTGGACATCAGTTCTAGGAAACAATACTTACCGCTTTGTCCTTTTCTGGTGACTAAACATTTCATGCATACACACCAGGAAAGATCTTAGAGACAAATCACACTTGATGGTTTAGGCCCAAACTATTTCAGCTGCAGCGGTTGAAATCCATAGCATGAAAAAAATTATCACAAAACAAACTTCAAAATTTGAAAGTAATTTTATTGGTCCACAAAACAAGGAAAGCAAAAAAAAAATTACAAATAAACACACCAAAAATATATACAAACACCTAAAAACAAAAAAGACCAACGTTTATTTCACAGTCATTGGAAAATAAATCATGCTTTTGAAATAACAGGATAGACCCACAGGATTAAAACATTAGTCATTAACATCTTGAGAAACATTTAGCAAAATTATGTAGCAGAGAAAACATCAAAAAATACAAAACTTGCTCCAAAACATCTCTGTTTCACTCCGCCATTACTTCCAGCCAGCAAATCTGCCCCCTCTGAGGGGCAGCTGACACGTGCAGTATCCACGCTTTTTATAACATGTGTGCTAATGAACCAATTGGAAACACATGAAGAAATGTCAGCCTCTAGTTTGTGTGCACTTGGAACTGCTTACACCTGTTAAGGATGTCCTTAAATTACTAAGCCAAAAAAAGAGCTTTCTGAGCATGCTCAGAAAGATGCAAGTCATTTTCAGGATGAAACTTCCAACTTCTTTTTCTAACTGTTCGAGCATGCCCAGTTCACTCGAAATGCAGTACCAGAATCAAATCTGCAATGGCGGATGAAAGCATTAGAGGTGTTAAATTTTTTTTTGGTCCCCATGAAGTGATGCTTTACAAGCTGAACGGGAGGTCTTATAGAATTTTTACGTAACAAACCTAAATAGTAATAATTTAAACGCCCCTGTCCCTAGTAGCTCGCAGTCAGAAGGGAACAAGCAGCATTTTTATTGTTTCCGGTTACCAGTTTAGATTTACAGATGAGGTCTAGTGCTATAAATATTCCTCTTGCTGTTACGCACGCTATGATACCTCACATGTGTGGTTTGAAGAATGTTTCCATATATGGGGGCGGGCCTTAAATGTGTAAGCCCCGCCCACATATTGAACCCCCGTTCAAACCCCACATGTGAGGTATCATAGCGTACGTTAGAGCGAGAGCAATACTTTTAGCACTAGAGCTCCTCTGTAAATCTAAACTGGTAACCTGAAACACATAAAAAAGCGTTGCCTATGGGTATTTTCAAGTACTGAAGTTTGGCGCCATTCCATGAGTGTGTGCAATATTAAAGTGTAACATGTTGGGTATCTATTTACTCGGTGTAACATCATCTTTCACATTATGGCCATAAATTGGGCTAACTTTAGTGTATTCTTAATTTGTAACCACTTGAGCCCCAGAGCATATTACTGGTCACTGACGGGGCCATTTTTTGCATTTCAACACTGCGTCATTTTGACTGACAATTGCGTGGTTGTGCGACGTGGCCCCCAAAAAAATTGGGCGTCCTCATCCTCCCCCCCCCCCCCTAAAAATTCTTTTTTTTTATTTTTGTTGGTGGTATTTGATCACCTCTGCGTTTTTTCATATTTTTGCTTGACCCAAAAATATAGCGACAATTTGGTAACTAAAAAAACATCTTTTTTACGGTTTGCTATAATAAATCTCCCCCAAAATATATTCAAAAAATGTTTGCCCTCAGTTTAGGCCGATAAGTATTCTTGGACATCTTTTTGGTTGCAAAAAATCACAATAAGCGTTTGATTGGTTTGGGCAAAAGTTCTAAGTAGGGGTTGGTCTTATGGGTTTTTTTTGAATAATTTTTTGTTTTACTAGTAATGGTGGCTATCATTTGTTTTTTCTGTCTAATGCGACATTGTGGCGGACACATTTTTGTGAGATTTGGCATTTTTGTAGCGAGCAATGGTATATCAATGCATTGCTTACTATAAAAATGACACTGGCAGGGAAGGGGTTAACACTAGGGGCGCGGAAGGGGTTGAATATGTTACCTGGGTGTGTTCTAACTGTAAAGGGGGTGGGACTGTGTAGGGGAAATGACAGATCGCTGTTCATACATTGTAGGGACAGACGAGCAGGCATTCCCCCCCCCCCCCTGACAGGACCGGGATAAAGGGGAACACCACCCCAAATTATAAAAAAAAAACGGCGTGGGGGTCCCCCTTCTGGTGCACAACAGGCTCTTAGATTTGATCTGGAACATAAGGGGTTAAACCCACGCCAAAAAACGGCGTGGGGTTCCCCCTCAGATCCAGACCAAACCCTTCTCCCAGGCACGCAGTCTGGCCGGACAGGAATGGGGGTGGGGACGAGCGAGCGCCCCCCCCCCTCCTGAGCCGTACCAGACCACATGCCCTCGACATGGGGGAGTGTGTGCTGTGGGGGAGGGGGGCACTGCCCCCCCACCCCAAAGCACTCTTGTCCCCATGTCGAAAGGGACAAGAGCCTCTTCCCGACAACCCTGGCCGTTGGTTGTCGGGGTATGCGGGCGGGGGGCTTATCAGAATCTGAGAGCCCCCTATATTAAGGGGGCCCCCAGATTCTGGCCCCCCACCCTATGTGAATGAGTATGGGGTACATCGTACCCCTACCCATTCACCGGGTGGAAAAGTGTAAACACAAAAAAAAACACACAGAAAAAAATAATTTATTAGTCAGCTCCGGGGGTCTTCTGCCGGGACCCCCCACCACCAGCCCATTGGGCCCCGGGCTTCGCCGTCTTCTGCCGGGGGGGGACACCCACCGATGATCTCCGCCATGTCCAGCCAGGCCCCCACCCCAAAATAAGCTCTTTCAGATCCGGGGGGGGCCGGCCGAAAGAAGCAGAGAACAACGGGGGCGGAGCCCCTCGGTCTTCCAGACGTTTTCTGCCGGGGGGGCTCCAGCCCCGCACCGGTCTTCGCCGCCGCCTTCCGCCGGGGGGGTACACCTACCCCCCCCCCGGTCTTCGCCGCCGCCTTCCGCCGGGGAGAGAGACCCCCACCGATGCTCTCCGCCATGTTCGGCCAGGCCCCCTACCCCAAACAAAGCTCTTTTACATCCGGGGGGGGCCGGCGGGAATGGCGGAGAACAACGGGGGCGTCGCCACTCCTCGGTCTTCTAGCCGTCTTCTGCCGGGGGGGGGAAACACCCACCCATGCTCTCCGCCATGCTCGACTGTGCCCCCACCCCAAAATGAAGCTCTTTTACATCCGGGGGGGGCCGGCCGAAAACAGCGGAGAACAACGGGGGTGTCGCCCCACCTCGGGCTCCTCCGCTTCTGCCTGGCTCCTCCCGAGGCCAGGGCTTCTTTTGCCGTCTTCCGCCGGAGGGCGCCACTCTCCGGGCTTCTCGACGTTGTCTTCCGCCGCGGGGGCCAGGCCTTCTTCTTTGCCGCCCCCTTCGATTTTTTCGGCCTGGACGGGGGTCGCACATCCCATCCAGGACTTGGACGTGGCGGGCTTCTCGTCGCTGTCTTCTGCCGCTGCCCCCTTCACCACGAAGCTCCGTGCTTGTTTGATGAGGGCAGCGGGCTTCCGTCGTCTTCTCCGGGGCGAGGGTCGTACATCCCACCCCGGATTTCCTCGCCGGCTTCTGCCTGGCTCCTACTGGGGGCCAGGCCTTCTTTTGCCGTCTTCCGCCGGAGGGCGCCACTCTCCGGGCTTCTCGACGTTGTCTTCCGCCGCGGGGGCCAGGCCTTCTTCTTTGCCGCCCCCTTCGATTTTTTCGGCCTGGACGGGGGTCGCACATCCCATCCAGGACTTGGACGTGGCGGGCTTCTCGTCGCCGTCTTCTGCCGCTGCCCCCTTCACCACGAAGCTCCGTGCTTGTTTGATGAGGGCAGCGGGCTTCCGTCGTCTTCTCCGGGGCGAGGGTCGTACATCCCACCCCGGATTTCGTCGCCGTCTTCTGCCGCTGCCCCCTTCACCACGAAGCTCCGTGCTTGTTTGATGAGGGCAGCGGGCTTCCGTCGCAGTCTTCCGCCGCGGGGTGACACTCGCGGGCTTCTTCTTCCATTCGATGTTGACACGGCGAGGTCCGGCGCTGAAATGCCTTCTGAGCGGCGGGCAAGGACTTATATTGGCATTGGGCGTGGGCGTGGTTATGCCAACATGTGACCTTAACCCATGTGACAGTGATGTGACGTGACATCACTGTCACATGGGTTAAGGTCACATGTTGGCATAACCACGCCCACGCCCAATGCCAATATAAGTCCTTGCCCGCCGCTCAGAAGGCATTTCAGCGCCGGACCTCGCCGTGTCAACATCGAATGGAAGAAGAAGCCCGCGAGTGTCACCCCGCGGCGGAAGACTGCGACGGAAGCCCGCTGCCCTCATCAAACAAGCACGGAGCTTCGTGGTGAAGGGGGCAGCGGCAGAAGACGGCGACGAAATCCGGGGTGGGATGTACGACCCTCGCCCCGGAGAAGACGACGGAAGCCCGCTGCCCTCATCAAACAAGCACGGAGCTTCGTGGTGAAGGGGGCAGCGGCAGAAGACGGCGACGAGAAGCCCGCCACGTCCAAGTCCTGGATGGGATGTGCGACCCCCGTCCAGGCCGAAAAAATCGAAGGGGGCGGCAAAGAAGAAGGCCTGGCCCCCGCGGCGGAAGACAACGTCGAGAAGCCCGGAGAGTGGCGCCCTCCGGCGGAAGACGGCAAAAGAAGGCCTGGCCCCCAGTAGGAGCCAGGCAGAAGCCGGCGAGGAAATCCGGGGTGGGATGTACGACCCTCGCCCCGGAGAAGACGACGGAAGCCCGCTGCCCTCATCAAACAAGCACGGAGCTTCGTGGTGAAGGGGGCAGCGGCAGAAGACAGCGACGAGAAGCCCGCCACGTCCAAGTCCTGGATGGGATGTGCGACCCCCGTCCAGGCCGAAAAAATCGAAGGGGGCGGCGGCAGAAGACCCTCAAAGTTCAAACCACCTTCACCAGGTGAATGGGTAGGGGTACGATGTACCCCATACTCATTCACATAGGGTGGGGGCCCGAAATCTGGGGGCCACATTATTAAACGGGGCTCCCAGATTCTGATTGGCTCCCGCCCGCATACCCCGACAACCAATGGCTAGGGTTGTCGGGAAGAGGCTCTTGTCCCGATCGACATGGGGACAAGAGTGCTTTGGGGTGGGGGGGCAGCGCCCCCTCCCCCAAAGCACACACTCCCCCATGTCGAGGGCATGTGGTCTGGTACGGCTCAGGAGGGGGGGGGCCGCTCGCTCGTCCCCACCCCCATTCCTGTCCGGCCAGACTGCATGCCTGGGATGAGGGCTTGGTACGGATCTGGGGGGGAACCCCACGCCGATTTTGGCGTGGGTTAACCCCTCACGTTCCGGACCAAGCCGGAGAGCCTATTGTACCCCTGGGGGGGAAGCCGCGCCGGTTTCACATTTGAAATTTGGCGCGGAGTTCCCCTTCAGTGTCAGCGCAGCCCGAGAACAGCTCGGAGCTTGCCGTACGCCGCTCCAGGCAGTGCAAACACTGCTACGCCGCCTGGTATTTACCAAGGATTTCCCGGCGTTCTGAAGAGGCGCGCGGTGAGCTCCGATTTTTCCCTCTGCGCATGCCCAGTATGCAAGTGAACCTTCCGAGGTTCTAGCGTACTTTGCAAGCGCCCGGGGATCGGGTCCCAAAAGTCACTTTCCCTTTCAAATCGGCCCGCCACACAAGTTGAAACACATGTCACTACACTTCCCCTGCATCACCCCCCTCCCTCCCCTCATAAACTCCCGCCCGAATCCCCGATGTTTACATAACTAAATGCCGCACGCCAGCTCTGTACTGGCGTGCTGTGCGCCCTCTTCTGGGCGCATTAGGCACTTTAGTAAATGAGGAAACACGCTGCACTAGCAGCGTGTTTCTTTGGTAAATGTCAAAAACAGGTTTACTCCTGCTTGTGCACCATGAGTCTTGGCGCACAGGCTTGGTAAATCAGCCCCACTGTCTCTAAAGGGCTTGACACCTTTGTACCATAGACAATGTATTGTCTAGAAGTAGATGCAATTAACACCTTTTAACAGAATGAAATGTCTTTCACAAGCCGGCTTCACTTAGCATTTCAAAAGCCTATTATACAGAGGGATGAGTCACTGTCTTGTGGACCTGGTCTCAAGTCAAAATGAACCCCTTGTAATATTCCAGTCCTGCAATATGAATTATTATTAATGTCCCATCTCATGTAATATATGAATTATGATCCTATTAGCCACCCTACACCCAAAGAGCACAGGGTGGACTTAAACACAGGAATTATTAGTGTCCCTGGCACAGGAGTATCTCTCATCCTTCCAAAGTCTCTGATTGTCACGGTTCAATCCGTTACAGGGACCATAGATTGTAAGCTCAGGGACTGATGTGAACGTACAATATATATACAGTATATATATAATAATATATAATAATATATAATATATATATATATATAATAGTGCTGTGTAAATTGTTGGTGCTATATAAATACCTGTAATTAATAAATAAACCTATGCTGAGCGAGGTTACTTAATGAAGTTATCAAAATGAATGACATAAATTGACCACTTTCTGTGCAGGTAGAATAGAAAACAACACCACTTTAGTGCAAATAGAGAGTTATTGATACAATGAGAGTATTAGCAAACAGGTTAAAACTCCAATACTCTAGTAGATACAGGGCACATATTAATGCTCAATTATATTATGTAGCGGGATCACCCAAGGTGAAAGCAGACTAAAAATCAATAACAGGTCAGCACACTGCAAATTTAGCCTGCACACACTGGCGTGTTTAATCAAGACCAGTTCCAAAGGTAACTTTCCCATTGTCACATTGCACACATTGCGTTTGTATAGTGCATGGGTCTTCAAACGACGCCCCTCCAGTTGTTCAGGAACTACAATTCCCATCATGCCTAGTCATGTCTGTGAATTTCAGTGTATTACAATGTCTCATGGGATGTGTAGTTCTACAGCAGCTGGAGGGCCGTAGTTTAAGGATCCCTGGTATAGTGCATCATGCACGCTTGAAAAATGCCCAGTGGGTGTACTGCAAAAAACACCCGGTAGGGGCACACAATAGCAGGCCTCTGGATGGAGTATTGCTATTGGTCTGTAGAAGCCATATGGGTCAGCATGGTTGAAGCTTTCTCAATAGATTAGAACTAAACACGGCAGCAAGCAACAGTCAGGCCTTTTGCAGCAAAGCTTTAATAAAACAGATAATACCTCACTGAAACTGCAGCAGGAAATAGTTCGGTCCAAATAGCCTGCACTAGAAAAGCATACCTCCCAACTTTTTGAAGTGGAAATGAGCGGCACCTATTAGCAAATGTATGCAGGCATAGGACACACCCCTTGACACACCCCCTTAAAGGAGAATTGTACAAAAAATAAAAGATTGGGTAAACCCACAAGTGCTTTTTTCACCAATACTATTCATTTATATTGGCTTTTGGAACTTTCAAATGCAGTAATTTAAAAATCAGATGAAAGGTTTAGCACTGGGAAACACTTTTTGATCAACAAAAAGTGCAATTTATATACATCTACAGGTGAAATTCGAAAAATTAAAATATCGCGCAAAAGTTCATTTATTTTACTAATGCAACTTAAAAGGTGAAACTAATATATGAGATAGACTCATTACATGAACAGCAAGACAGTTCAAGCCGTGATTTGTCATAATTGTGATAATTATGGCTTACAGCTCATGAAAACCCCAAACCCACAATCTCAGAAAGTTTGAATATTGTGAAAAGGTGCAATATTCAAGTTTCAGTCTGAATGAATTTAGACCTGTATATAGATCAGACCCAAATGGGGACAAATGAGAATGAAAGAGGGACAGAGGGGACATTGCTCCAAATCAGGGACAGTCCCTCATAATCAGGGACAGTTGGGAGCTATGGAAAAGCCACATGGAGCAATCATGACACTGTACAAAACATCCAATTGTACAGAATTATTGTCCATAAAGCTCATAAAATTCCAAGTATAGTTAACATATAGCACAAAAGATCAGCTGAGTATACTTCGCCAATAAAGGTCTGTACAAGAGAATCACACTGATATGTTGGATTCACCAAATATTACCTTTTGTATTGTGCTGTGGGCATGATAAATAAATGTGGTTAGAGGCTCCGGGCATGGTACATGAGATGGTCAGAGACTGCCGGTATGATACAGGAGATGGTAGGAGGCTGCGGGCATGATACAGGAGATGGTCAGTGGCTGTGGGCATGGTACAGGAGATGGTCAGAGGCGGTGGGCATGATACAGGAGATGGTCAGAGGCTGTGGGCATGGTACAACAGGTGGTTAGAGGCTGCGGACAGTTTATATGAGATGGTTAGACATTGTGGACATCTGTGATTCTTTAAAATCTCACCAGGCACTGTCACTCTTGTCACAGACCGGAACCCAGCCATTTTTACTGCCACTTTTCACCTGCTGCGGACATTTACGGGCAGGAGAAATTTAACCCTGTTTTTACAGGCTGCCCACAAAAAAACTGCAACACTGATATACAGAACTGATTACTTACTTTACAGAATAGATGTAATGCATTTAGACTGCTTATATTAAGTATTAAATATTTCAGCTATTCATTTACTGTATTACTGAGTTTATACCACAACACTTTAGTTCTTTCCAGTGAATTGAATATTATTTTAATTGGTTTTAATTCTTAGATTCTAAGTTCTAATGAGCAGGGTCCTCTGATTCATACTGTATTACATTGTATTGTAATTGAACTGTTTACCCTCATGTTGTAAAGCGATGCATAAGCTGTTGGCCTCATATAAGTCCTGTATTATAATAATAATAATGATAATAACCTTTTGGTTAGGGTTATGGGGTACAGTCAATTGCATAAAGGTATTTCATTTTTTTTTCTTTTTTTTATATACTGTTTTATTTATTTAGTGGATCTTGGAGGACAACTGGAGTTCTCTATATATTGTTGTATTTATTAATTGCCTTGGAGTCAGGGTGCCCTACCTTTGCCCGCATTATTACTTGTGAGGTTTTTTTGTTTTTTAATTTATAGTTTGGATCAGATTTTCCCATATCGCTATTTACTGCCCCATTTATAGGTTTTTATTGCCATCTTTGACCTAGTGGGGAGATTCCTAATATCCATTTGCCCCGGTAACAATTTTCACTAAGGCTGGGATCACATATGTTCAAATTGGATGTGGGTTTCCCAGCATTCAATTCGCATGTGACAGGCTCTCAATGGGGTCCGCTCACACAGGTCCGAAGCAGATTGCAAAAGGGTCCTGTGCATGTTTGGGTCCAATTCAGGTGCAATTCAGGCAAAAATTCGGACCTTAATTGCACCTGCACCGGTAAACAGACAAGCATCCGACCCTACGCACGAACCCACGGCCTTACATATGTGAACCTAGCCTTAGACTGAAAGGAATAGGAAAATCCAAAATGTTGATTTGTCTTAGAACAGAAGTAGATAGGAGTTCATCAAATGGGGACATTTTTCCAGTGACAACTGTCTAAGGAGGCATTTCAAACATAAAAAATATAAATAAGCAGCTCAATTATCCTAACAATGATTCAGCTGCTCACTATTTAACCTTGTTTAGGATTTATAGTAATTGTACAATATAATACAAAACAAATACATTCTATCCATATTAAACAGTATTACATTAAGGCATTTATTAAATGGGGGTTATTCCACTGTTTCCAAAATACAGAGAGGCATTTAATCATATAGGCCAAACCATCATGAAACATTTGTTCTATATGTAGCACCCTCTACATAGGTAGGTGCTAGAGTTAGGATTTTTGTGAGAACAGGTACATTTAAGCAGGTCTATTTGTTTTGATCTGTGTGGGCTGGGAGTGGCCTAGAGCAGCAGCTGATGACTCACAGACAGCATCACTCGACTGTCACCTCCCTCTTACTTCTAAAGGATTCTAGAAGTAAAGGAGGGGAAGTGGGGAGGAGCAGTCTGGGATATCTCAGGGAGCCCTGGCCATTTCCCAACTAGTACTGGTAGGGGGCAGGCCTGCTTGAAATACCCAGATACCTAGATGAGACTGTTCATTGTCTCAAAAGTGACTAGGAAGTGAATGTCGGGCTGGGCAGGGTGACAGGTGGGCCAAATCATATAGCAGCCCCTACAGTGGTGCCTCTACATATAAAACAAAATGCATATTAAAACAAAAACAGAATCAAGAAGATAACTACATATTAATTATTGAACTTAATGTTTTCTTAGGAATTGTCCTGAATATAGAAATATCCCTTCTAGAAATATTTTTTTTAGATTCTCATATGTTTTGTATACAAATAAATGTTTTTCTGTTGCTAGAAGCCAGTTTTGTATTTTGATGTCAAAATTGCCTTACTTATTATTAGATAATGTATATATTTTATTTTATTGCTAGTATTTCTCTTCTGTTATTTTGTTGGGCATGATTTATTCAACCCAGTTTAATTTTTGGTGTAAAAAAAATTGTATAATCTCTTAATTAGGGGTAAAAAATATAACAAAAAAAAATAGGCTTGGATTTCTTGTTATTACATTTCTAGAGGATGTTAGAGGATTAACTAATAATGAGTGGATGCAAAAATTATCTATCAGTTTAATATTCTTGTGAAACTCTGGTTAAAGATAGTAAACGCACCCCTTTACCTTCTCAAACCATCACTATGCACAGGAAAAAAGGTATGATATATATACAAAAATGAAAAATTTGTAGCGCTGTGTTCATAAATCATATAAACATATCGAAAACATATAAATAATATAAACTAAATCACCACGTGAAAAAGTGTCAAAAAATTATTAAACATGAGAATAAAAATAAAATGTAGAAAATATATACTACAAATGATATATTATCTCTAAACAAGTGTTCATAAGTGGTCATCCAAAACCCACACCTAAAGTGTGGAAAGAATCAAAAAAATCAAGTCCATAAATTGTAGTGTTTTTCCAAGTGCTTCAAACTTAAACAAACATGCAATCTTCTCAGATATTGTGTTTCTGTGACTCCGCCCCCTTAAAGGAACTTTAAGGATTTGCACTCACCACAAGAATGTGCATTGCATTCACATGCTTGGCATTAAAGCTTAGTAAAACTCTCCAAGGTCTCCTAGGCAATTCCAACAGTGTTCAGTAAACCAGTGTTCTCTGCATGTAAGAATAAACAAATGCTTGCAATAGTGAAGTACTGTAAAACCATTTATTAAAACGGCACACATAAAATCTCCAAATATTGCATTCACATCCTTCCAAGAAAAACAAGGCACTTCAAACTAAATCCTTTTTTAGAAGCAAGAGACTGGCAGTGGTGCATGCGATATATAGAGGTCACGGCACACATGGAACTGAACCTACTACTCTCACCCTCACTTACTTGTCTCTCTGCTCCTAGAACGATTTCACACATGGTGATCGGTAAATTCAGACGCTAAACACATGTTTAATCAAACTGACTTCTTCAATAGATTGGCTCGGCTCTTGGCTTCCCCGGCCGCTATCCTCGGTAAGGGAATCGGGAAGTGAATCACTCCGGCGATCTGCCTGGTTCCCTACAGCACACGCGTGAGTCGCGCTGCGCCATCCTCACTGGTCCCCGCTGTGTTTCCTAGAACACAACGGGGGATGGTGACGCGAAGGGGCAGGACTTCCGCGGAAGTCTATAGCCGGAAATGGTGCAAATACCTGTATTATACATCCCCTGAAAGGTGCAAAATGTGACACCGGAGGGGGGGAGGGTTCCGAAAAGGGTGAACCTCCGCTTTAAAGTGAATTTATGCTGGCAAAGCAATATGCTCAAGTAACTGCAACATATTTTTTCACTCACCCTTACCTCCAGTCTAGCACTGGAAGCAATCTTCTGAATCTCCTGACTCGCTAACTTTTCATCTCATGTGACTGCACTTGTGTTTGGGAATTACCTGCTGAGGCACCTATCATTGTCATATGGACGTGGGGAGAAAGGCCCCAACATTTTGCCTTGGCTCACTCGCTTTGTTCACAGAGACTAAAAAAAAGTATGAGTAGTTGTAGGGGGTGGCAGATAAATTAACCCAGTGCTTTACCCTGCCTGGGTAAACACTGGAAGACGTTAAAAAATATTCATTTGCTACAGTTCTCTTTTTTCTTAGCTACAAAAAATGTCTACAGCTCCAGATAAGGTACGTGGGTTTCAGTGTGTACTATAAATACCACCACTCCCTTTTATTTCCACTTGTCCTGTAAGAAACAAAACTGATCAATGTCCAAAATAACACGTGTTTCTGAAATACCTGTACAGGTATGCTTAGTGAAGAGTTTTAAAATGAGAACTGCCAACCGAACTAAATATATTTTATTATCAAGCGTAAAAATTAGAACAGCTGCTATGTGAAACAGATTATCTCCCAAAGTATATAACACGGAAAAAAGTAATCTACTAAAAACATGGTCAATAAAAAACTAAATTAATAATAGATGTACTCTGAAAGGGGTTCTAATATTTTGCTTTCAGTGGCCAGAGGGAGTGTGACAAGTGGTGGGAGTTTTAGTTTTTTACATAACTGGGAAACATTATTAATATAAAATGAACCCTTTAAAGTGTCTGTTAAGCCACTATTGTATAAGCATACCATCCCCTCTGTTAAAGCAGAGCTTTAGTATGTTTTTCATCTGTCCATCTATTAAATCCTCTGCCCTTGTTGTTTTAACTTTGGATAGTAAAACATTTTTTATTCTGCCAGTAAATACCTTTTACAGCCCACCTCATGTTTCTTGTCTGGGAAAAAAGCCTAGGCTTATGACATCATTCAGAGCTCTCTCTCACACTCTCATGAAAGGTTGACAGGAAGGGAGGGGGATGAGTCGTAAGAGGGCCAATGAAAGCTGCAGAGCTGGAGGTGTGTGGCTGTGTAAATCCAGGAAGTGAACAGGCAGCAGCTTCAGCTGCCCACAGTTTAAATGATTGGAGCCAGACTCAGTGGAGGGAGATTTCTGCAGCATATTTGGCAAGTACAGAATCACAGTATAAATAAAATAATATGTAAAGTGGTTGGGGGGAAGTTTCAGAATGGCCAAGATGTTTTTATTACAAATTATGTTAGCAGACTGCAGTTCCTCTTTAAATAATATTATGTGTCCCTGTGCTGTGCTGTATAAAAAAAATGCTGATTTGCCTATATCAGAGCATCTGCCGGCATTCACGTGACTCCTCAGCTCTCTCCCCTTCCCCGCTAACAGCTATAGTGGGTGAGGCTGAGAACTTCTTCTGACTTCAACCAGGGAGGGAGGAAGGAAAGAGGAGAGAGAGTCAAGGAGTCACGAGAGCGCCGGAAGATCAAATCTGCATCTTTTTTATACAGCACAGGCACAGGGACACAATGTTATTTAACAGAGGGGATCGCATGCGTATAGTATACATATCATAGAAGGAGAGGAGGATCGTGGAGTGGACGGAGCTGACAGGTGGGGAGGGGGAGGAGGATACAGGAGAGCAGAGAGGAGTGCTGCGGATGATGGAGGCAGGTAAACTGACCACAGTGTCAGGGCTCAGAAACCATGATATACCATGGTCAGTTTACAAATGGGAGGGCAGAACCAGGCATGATCAGTCAGGTATTTCAGGTGATACAGGGGGCCAAATTACACAGCACAAGCACTGTGCTGTTATTCATACTTTAAGGGAACAGGATCAATTTTTTAGGGTAACAAAAACTTTAAAGGAGAAGTCCAGCCAAAGCTCTGGATCACAGGAATACAGGTAGTTTTGCACTCCTGTGACCCTACTGCTGACATCACAGAAATCATTACAGGCACCTTTTCATCCCGACTGACACAGCGAGCTGATGAGAGCATGAGACTGCTGCTCCATGCCCCTTCACAGCTCAGTGCTCCAGTAGGCACGAAGAAGCAGAGCGGAGAGCTGCTGATTGACAGCCTACAGCTCTCTGCTCGGGGAGCTTTGAGAACCGAGCCATCAGCAGTGTTTGATCGCTCGGTTCTCAGTGTGAAGGACCAATGCCGCATCCACCTAGGTAATTATGAAAATGAAGAAAAAATTAAAAATCCTGTTACTTCTCTTTAAGTACTATGAATGGGAAAGGACATGATGCAACTTCTTATTTCCCTGAGCTGGAAAATGCTATTGTTATTTTTTGTTAACATGATTCCTCAATCTAAAGCAACCTTTCTCAAGAGATCCGTGTAGGGTTCCTTCAGAGGTTGCTAGGGGGTTCCCTGAGCAAGGAGTCATTTCTGGCTACCAGATAAGTTGCCACTGAAATGCATGATGTTTTTAGCTATATGTAAGAGGGGAATTATCCCCATCCATCACAAATGTAAGGTGCGTCCTTGTCCTTAAACGGTCACTTTACCTTACTGCAGTACTGGTTTCATGTCCTTATTGTTCGTTTTTGCTTTGAAGTTGCTGTAATCCTGCTCTGTTCTCCACACTTCCTGCTTGTCTGTTTCCTTATAACCACCATACTGGGAGCTTTCTCACGGTGGTTTAAGCTGTCATTACTGTGTGTCTAAAACTTCCCAGAACCAATCAGATTCATTTTAAAAACAAAACACTGCCCTGGATTTGTTTGTTTTTGTTCTGTGTTTCTATTTCTACTTCACAGAAACATGAAGCCAGTTCAAAAGTGAAACTAACCTGCAGGCACATTATATGATTGATTTTTATCTTTCAGTTAACTTTTATGTCTCTATACCCTGTAAACAGTCATTTCAGCAAAACATTTTTTTTCCTTTAGTGACCCTTTAACCATCACACTCATGTGAAATGTAGATGAAGTATTGACTTCCCAAAGACCATAACATTATTTCTATTTTTTTTTTGCATAATTAAGGTTGAGAAAGACTGATTTAAAGTCATATATAAAGTCAGCATAAAGGTCACAAGCCTTTCTGGAACTAGAAACTCCTACGAAGCATAAAGCAGGATAGCACACTTTATGACCAATAAACAATATATATATACAGTGGGGATCGAAAGTTTGCGCACCCGAGGTAAAAATTTGTATTAATGTGCATAACGAAGCCAAGGAAAGATGCAAAAATCTCCCCAAAGCATGATTGATCCACCCCCATGCTTAACAGTTGGACAGAGGTTCTTTTCATTAAATTCTGTGCCCTTTCTTCTACAAAAAGTTATATTTTAACCTCATCGGTCCACAAAACTTGTTTCCAAAATGCATCAGGCTTGTCTATATGTTCATTTGCAAAGTTCAAACGCTGATTTTTGTGGTGAGGACGAAGAAGAGGTTTTCTTCTGATGACTCTTCCATGAAGACCATGGCCCAGATTCACAAAGAACTTATGCTGAAATAAGTGCAAATCCTCCGTAAATCCCTGCTGAGCTGTCGGCTGACAGGGCTGTCCCTGCACACTGTGCAGGGACCACCCTGTTTTTTCTCTGCTCTCCCCTATGGGGGAGCGGATGAACACGGACCATATGTCCGTGTTCATCCGATCCGCTCTGCAGACGGAAGAGAAAATAGGGTTTTCTTCCGTCCGCAAAAGCGGATCTTTGCAGAGCCGGATGATTACAGGTGTCAGCGGATGTTCATCCGCTGACACCCGCAATCACATAGGGACCGATGTATGTCCTGTTTTCATCAACAACAGATGGATGAAAATGCAGACATACGGTCCGCAGATGTGAAAGGGGCCTAATATCTAAACATGCCTGAACACCTCTCTACTCATGAATATCGTGCTGCTCCTTTACTGTCCAAACACAAGCTGGAGGCAGGGAGGTGACCAGGCTGTTTTTCTTAAGAGATTTTATAGTTCCAGCATACACTTTCAGTTAATAACATCAACATTGTAATAGCAATACAAGGGAAAGTATTTTTTGACAATTAAATATCATGCCTCTCATGGGAATGAGGGATACCTATTAAAAAATGTATGTAGGCATGGGACACATGCCCTCTTAAGGCTCCTTTCACACAGAGCGGACCGTTTTTGTGTCCACTCCGTGTGTGTCCGTCGGCTCAGCGGGGATCCCCGCTGAGCTGTCGGCGGACAAGGTGGTCCCCACACACTGTGCAGGGAACGCCCTGTCTCTTCTCCGCTCTCCCCTATGGGGAATCGGATGAATACGGACCGTGTGTCCGTATTCATCCGATCCGCTGGACGGAAGAAAAATAGGGTTTTCTTCCATCTGAAAAACCGGATCCAGACGGAAGCGGATCTTAGCGGACGTTAGCAGATGCATCATCCGCTAACGGACGCGATCCCATAGGGCCCCATTCTAAGTCCGTTTACAGACTTAGAAAAAGCGGACCGTTCGTCCGCATGTATGAAGGGGCCCTAAAGGAGAAGCATACAAAAAAATCATTAGTTAAACCCACAAGTGTTTTTTTTTTTTTTTTTTTTTACCAATAATAATCCTTTTTACTGGGTTTTATAAATTTACAAATGCAGTCATTTAGAATTTGGATGAAAGGTTTAGCACTGGGAAATAGTGTTGCTCACGAATATTCGCATTGCGAATATTCGCTACGAATATTGCATATTCGAGTATTCGCGAATAACTCGAATATTGCGGCGAATATTCGCTATGGCGAATATTGCGGCGAATATTCGCTATGGCGAATATTGCGGCGAATATTCGCTATGGCGAATATTGCGGCGAATATTCGCTATGGCGAATATTCGTATTTTTTCAAATTTATTTTTAAAACAGATCACATCCTAGTGATCTCCATCGACGTCTAAAAGCATTGCTGGTATGATTAGAGAGAGACCATGGGCCGAGTAGCATTGCGAATTTTCGGCAACATAAAAGAATCGCATCAGCTACTCGGCCCTTCTTTTGCATCAGAGCCAATCAGAATAACTCGAATATTCGGCAAAAGGAATATTGCGCGATATTCCTTTTGCCGAATATTCAAGTTATTCTGATTGGCTCTGATGCAAAAGAAGGGCGGAGAAGATAATCGCGCAATATTCCTTTTGCAGAATATTCGAGTTATTCTGATTGGCTCCGATGCACCCTTCTTTTGCATCAGAGCCAATCAGAATAACTCGAATATTCGGCAAAAGGAATATTGCGCGATTATCTTCTCCGCCCTTCTTTTGCATCAGAGCCAATCAGAATAACTTGAATATTCGAGTTATTCTGATTGGCTCTGATGCAAAAGAAGGGTGGAGAAGATAATCTCGCAATAGGAATATTGCGCGATTATCTTCTCCGCCCTTCTTTTCCCCCTTATTCTCCTTTCTTTTAAGTAGAGTTAGTGTAGAGTTAGTGTTTAGTGCATATTAGTTTAGTAATACAGGAAATGATCTCCGTTTATGAGAATTTCGCAATCATTTTCGAATTAGCGAAATTTCGCTAAATTTTTTTGGATAAAATATCACGAATATTCGATATTAGCGAATATTCGCGAATATTCTATATATTCGCGCAATATCGCGAAATCGAATATGGCGTATTCCGCTCAACACTACTGGGAAACACTTTTTTCAAAGATAAAAAGTGCATATTATATACAACTATATTGAATAAACCTAAATGGGGGACAGATAAGGAGGAAAGGGGGACTTTGTTCCAAATCAGGAATCTGTTCCTTCGAAATCAGGGACATTTGGAAGCTATGGTATATATTCTCTTTAAAAATTCTTCTTGTATGTTGTCAGTTCTGCCTGTCTGCTGGTTGACTCTTTCCACAACTTCCTGGATTACCTGCATGCTTTGTAGCTTCTCCTCTGCTCATTCCTAAGGACTACATATCTCGCTGCCTGCAAGCAGTGATTCCTGTAGGGACTCTGCTAACTGAATCTCCTCCTCTCAGCACCTCTCTAGTTTAGAAGACAGGTTCTGTGAAATGTGTGACACAGCAATGCCTACTTTATATAGTGAATACGTGTCACAGAATTCAAGGAAGTAAATGTGTGGGAATCTTTACAAATTAGGTTTAGATAGAAGCTTTAAAATGGTTAAGATTAATAGGCAAAGAATAGAAAAAATGGAAATACAATGTGGAAATGAATGTATGATTTTACATTTTGATCATAGATACACTTTAATCACACCAAAGTAAAGCCAAGGTCATCCGCCTAGCTGTGCTTTGTAATAAGGATGTGCAAAACTCAAAACTGAATGAACAGAAATTAAAGTCTTTTGGTGGGTAAAATAATCTCCCTGTTATATAAGAAAAAAGTGATATTTTTTAGGCCTCGTACACACGATCAAATCTGTCCGCTGGAAACGGTCCGCTGGACCGTTTCAGCAGACAGATTCGATCGTGTGTACGGCCGAGCAGACAGATTTGTCCACCCGACAGATTTCAAAGCATGCTTTGAAATCTATCGGGTGGGAATCTGTCCGCCCGACATGTCTGCTGGTTAGTACACTTACCAGCAGACATGTCGTCCCGCACCGCCGCCGCACCGCCGCCGAATGGATTTGGCGCATGCGCGGAAGTGTTTTACTTCCTGGTGCGGTGACGTGGCGGCGTCAACGTCACCGCCACGTCACCGACACGTCAGCGCGCCGTCTGCTGTGTACACGCGAGCAAACCAAAATCCCAGCAGACAGATTTGTTCAAATCTGTCGGACTGACAGATTTGAACAAATCTGTCCGCTCGTGTGTACGAGGCCATAGGCAATTGGAAAAAGATACTGTATTTATAAAACACATATATTCATTACAAATAGATAAAATTCCAAATGGAAAATACAAAACATCGCAATAATGATGATATCACATTACATAAGGAAATTTGGTATAAACATGAAGTGGTAGTCTCCATTTACTTGCAGTTCCTTCATTGGTGGATTACGATGAGATAAAGTAGATGAAGTTACAATGTTTCAAGGTTTTGCAAGGTTCTAGTGTGCTGCTGATCATCCTGGTGTATATGGCATGGCTCCACATTAGTCTATCATCCATGCCCTACACAAGTGAGAAAGGAATAGCGCCAGTATACATAAAAGGACCCACATTATCACTGCATAAGATACACCACACATCTCGTTGTTTTGCAATTAGCAAAATGCTTCACCCGAAAGCAATCACCATTGGGCAATGTGAAGTGTGTCCTCCTTCCAATTACAGGACATTAAGAACATGATCCACATGGAAAGGTACCCCCAGGTCTTGCATGGATCCCCCCTGGAATTTTGTATAGGTAATGATTTTTAGTTACTAAGTTCCCCAAAGTAGAATCCTTAGTAAGAATTGGCCAGTATTTTGTGAGAATCTTTCTAATTTTGTCATGTTCATTACAATATCACAAAATTATTCCTGTAGTACTCTCCTCCTTATTTTTCCCTTTGTGTTTAAAGATAAGATCTTGTCTTTTGGTATTTTTAATCCTATTGAATGACTTTTTTAATGTCTGTAGTACAGTTGCGCTTAATACGAAGGGTATAGATTTTTTTAGAGGCTTCAGATAGAAACTGCTGGCATGCAACAAAGTGTTGCCAGCAGTGTCCTTCCTAAATAACTTACTTGTAATTTTACCATTATCATCCAAAAGGTCAACCTTGCAACGATTGTAGGTCATTGTGAAAAAGAGGTAAAGTTGTTGCAATTCATGTGGTTAAGACAACTCATTAATTTGCTTTCTGGAACATCCCATATCAAAAGCAAATCGTCTATGCATCTTTGCCACACGACAATATGCTGTGTATACATAGATTTATACAAAAAGTCCTTTTCCCATTCCCCAAGGTACAGGTTAGCATAAGAGGGGGCACAACATGTCTCCATAGCCACACCCTGTACCTGGAGGTAGTGTGAGACCTTGTATAGGAAGACGTTGTGTCTCAAAATGAAATCCAACATGGTAATTATAAATTTATTGTATTTCCATTCATGTGTTTCTCTCAAATCCAAAACATGAGGTCTTAAATGATCATCAGTAATCTGACTCATGGCTTCAGCGATAAAGGCAATACCTGAGATGATGGATCTCCCGAGTGGGTTATAGAGGTCCTTGTGTACCTTCGGCACTGCATACATGGTGGGTATACGGGGATGCTTGGTGCGGATAAATTCCCACAGATCATAATTGGCTCACTGTGAGCCTCATGCACCAGCTGATTAAATTCCTGGTTAAACTTATCAACAAGGCATGTGTTTCAAAATTTCAAAATTTTGAAACACATGTCCTCATACATATGGTTATCCATGAGGACAATGCTTCCTCCCTTGTCTGATGCTTTTATTGTCATTTCAGAATTATTTTCCAAAGATCTGAGAGCCAAATTTTGTTCGGTACTCAAATTCTTTGTAGCATTATCATTCCTCATATTTTCTATCTCCCACCCTCTCTGTCTCTCAAAAATTAGTTTGATTTCCTCTTGAACTTTTTTGGTTGCTGAACTATATTTGGAATTTCTTCATCATCCTCCTCACTATCCAAGTCATCCTTCCATAAGGTATTCCATAAGGTATTACTTTCCTCTAGCAGCAGGTGTAGGTCTCGAATTGCCCTAAAATCAGCTGCTGTAAAGTTTTTAATACATACTTTTGAATAACAATTTTCTAGCAAACAAGTGTATATCTTTTACCATTTCAAACTTATCAGTGTTTTTACTAGGACAATATGGGGACTACCACTTCATGTTTATACCAAATTTCCTTATGTAATGTGATATCATCATTATTATGATGTTTTGTATTTTCCATTTGTTATTTTATTTAAATCGATTTGTAATAAATATGTTTTATAAACACAGTATCTTTTTTCAATCGCCTATAAAATCCCACTTTGAGATCTATTCTTATATTCCATTCAAGGGATGATGGTGATTACATGTATGGCCATGCGAGTCATTAACTCAACATCTCCCTGTTTGCCTTCAACTAAGCCTTATGGGCATATTGTGTGATATGGGGTTAATTTACCCATTATCATACCTCCCAACCTTCCCTGATTCACCGGGACCATCCCAGAATTTGATCTAGTTCACGGCGTCCCAGCGAATCAATACTTTGTCCCGGAATTAACCTTTGGCGTGTGCGGGGTATATTGGGACCTGCACGGCTGTGTATATGTGACAGACAGCTGGCATTGAGACATGCCAGCTGCCCCAAACATACACACACAGTGCACTTCAGAGCAGCTTGCAGCTCCTCCTTGGCTGTAATGCAGACAGGGGTGAGAGGCAGGGAGGAGTCATGTCATGCTCTAATCTAATGTGGTGGTGGTGGGGTGGGCTGGGTTGTGGGCTTCTCCCCTCCATGCACTGGGTCCAGATTTTACCTGGACTGTCCCCCTATGGAAAGCATACTTGGCTGCTGAGAGAAGGGATAGCGACTATGCTCTGTCTTGTCTTTCCAGCAATCCTCCATATGCAAGCTGACACTGGATCCATAGATTGCACTGTACACTGTATGATTAATGCCCCCTGTGTCTTCAAAGAACTGCTCATCTTCCAGCAGCAAGAAGTGTGTATGGGGGCAGTAATTAAGCAGTGTACATTACAATCTGAACTGTGGATCCTGCTGGTGTCCTGTGCTGTATTGGAGGCACTCTGATATGACAGGAGGGGGAGAGGTTTGTAGAAAGGGGGGGTTGCTGTTTGCACAGGATAGTTTTTTTTGCTAGAAGGAGGAATGGGGGGATTTGTACTAGGAGGGGGTGGGGGATTTTAGTTAAGAGGAGGAATAGGGGGATTTGAACCCCTGTGCTCTGCCCTATTGACTCCTGTCGACCCCTATATCTGCCCTATTGACTCCTGTCCTCCATCCTTCGTTCCCCCTTTACCCTGCTCTATTGACTCCTGTCCTCTGTCCTGCTGGCCCCCTGTACTCTGCCCTATTGTCTCTTGTCCTCCATCATGTTGACCCCTATACTCTGCCCTTTTGATGCCTGTACTCCATCCTGCTGGCCCTTGTACCCTGCCCTATTTACTCCTGTCCTCTGTCCTGCTGACCCCCTGTAATCTGCTCTATTGACTCCTTTGGGAATAATTACTTTTACAGTGGTCAGTGGCCCCGAACGTCCTCTTCTGGGGTCCCACGACAGCTGTCTCAGCTCCTCCCCACAAGAGCTAACCCCCTCTGGGAAGCTCTCTCCCGAGAGGGTTACCTTGCGGGCACGCTCCCATGTTATACACTCTGTGTGCATAGCCGTCGAGTGTATGACTCGGCCCGCCCCCCAGCGGCCACATCACTGCATTTAATTGACAGCAGCGGGAGCCAATGGCTGCGCTGCTATCAATCTATCCAATGAGGAGCCGATCAGCCATAGAGAGAACAACGCGGGATCGTGCCCACGGAGATTCGGGGCTCGGGTAAGGAAGATGGGGGTTTGGGGGGGGCCGGAGAGTGCAAAGTGTTTTTCACCTTAATGCATAGTATGCATTAGGGTGAAAAAACACGAAACACCTTTAAATCAACATATACAATATATATATTGTATATGTATATATATATATATATATATATATTGTATATATATATATATATATATATATACAGCGTATTTATATCTTTATGATTATTTATGGTGTATACACACTGATTTTTTCATAAAAATGTATTGCCAGTTTAATATATATTTTTTGTTCGAGTAATTTTTCACATTTATTCACTCAATCCTTTCAGCAGCTCCCTTTTTATTATTATTGTTCTGAATATATGTGTGGTTTCATATTTGGAGCTGCTGCACATTTTTACCTTTTTAATTGTATTTCTATTCATGTGTTGAGGTAGCACAATGTATCAATTCTCCTACATATTACTATAAATTAATACAGTAAACCCTTGGTTTGCAAGCATAATTCATGCCGGAAACATGCTTATATTCCAAAGCACTTGTATATCAAAGAATTTTTTTGCAGGGTATAAAAGAGAAGAGAGGCACCTCTAAGGCCGCGTACACACGATTGGTCAAACTGATGAGAACGGTCTGATGGACTGTTTTCATCAGACCAAACCGATCGTGTGTGGGCGCCATTGGTTATTTATCCATCGGTTAAAAAAATGTAAACTTGTTTTAAATTTAACCGATGGATACCTAAACGATAGAAAACGATCATTAGTAGGCACAACCATCGGTTAAAAATCCACGCATGCTCAGAATCAAGCTGACGCATGCTTGGAAGCATTGAACTTCGTTTTTTTAGCACGTCGTTGTGTTTTACGTCACCGGGTTCTGACACAATCTTTTTTTTTTTATTAACCAAAGGTGTGTAGGCACGACTGCCCATCAGTCAGCTTCATCGGTTAACCGATGGAAAAATCCATCCGACGTTGACTGATCGCGAGTACAGGGCATAAGTGTAGCAAGAAATTGCTAATTGTTGTACCTTCAATAAATGTAACCATATTGCTACACTTAGAGGCTCCTCTCTTCTTTTTCATACTCAGTTGTGACATGAAACTACTCTTATAGCAAGACATCGCTTGTATATCAAGGCAAAATTTATTAAAATATTTTGCTTGTCTTGCAAAACACATTCAAACAAAAATCAAAACAATTGATGATTGATTGATTGTTTCAACACAGTTGTGGGTACATGCTGCATGAAGATGCGCAGCGTTTTGAAGGCTCTGATGATGGAACACAGAATGAGGAAGGCATTTATGTGAGCCCAGAGAGAGGGTGTGGCCGAGAGGGACAGCAATCTGGCAGTGATGTTCCCCCACCTGGAGCATACTGCCTGGTTTTCGACAGTGATGAGGAGGAAGGGGATGATGAGGTCACTGACTCTACGTGGGTGCCTGATAGGAGAGAGGAGGAGGAAGAGGAGAAGGAGGAGGAGGATGAGGCACAGGCACATCTCCAAAGAGGCAGGATGCCCTCCAGAGGCCAACTTAAGGGCAGCACACCAACTGCATTACATCGCATGTGCTTTGGTGTGGGCCTTTTTTGAGACATGTGCATCAGATCGCACCATTGCTATTTGTAACATAAGTCTCAAGCGTATCTCGCATGGCCAAAACATCACCCGCTTGGGCACCACATTCTTGACCAGACATGTGTCGACCTGCCATACAGTTCGTTGGCAAGCATACCAGAAAGACCCACACCAAAGAATAAAGTGGACCTCCCCTTGCCCCTCATCAGCTGAGACCTCCAACCCCACTGAAGCCTGCACTGATAGGACTGAAGGTGTAGAAATAGGTGTGTCACAACCTAGTAGTACATGCGGGCAATCTACTGATAGTACCAGACAAATTTCCCCAGCTGCTGCAGCGCCGAAATAAGTACTCTCCCAGCCATCCACATGCCCAGCGGTTGAATGCTAGCTTAGCGAAATTGCTAGCACTTCAACTGCTACCTTTTCAGTTGGTAGATTCTGCCCCCTTCCGTGAGTTTGTGGAATGTGCGGTACCTCAGTCGCAAGTACCCAAACACTTTTTCTCACGATTCCGGCATGTGGAAGGCAATGTCCATGCCTCGCTGGACAGGGCGGTCAGTGGTAAGGTGCATCTTACCGCTGACTCATGGTCCAGCAGGCATGGACAGGGACGTTACCTTTCTTTTACGGCGCATTGGGTGACTCTGCTGGCAGCTGGGAACGACGCAGGGCAAGGTACAGAAGTTTTGGAGGTTGTTCCACCACCACGCCTCCAAAACACTACTACTGGTTGTGACACACCTCTCTCCTCCACCCCCTCCTCTTCTTCCTCTGTGGCCTCTTCCTGTGCTGATGTCCCCTCTGAACCAGCCATGCTCCGTAGGCGTACAAGGGACTACGCAGGAACGCAGGCCAAGAGATGCCATACGGTGCTAGAGCTGGTGTGCTTGGGATACATGAGCCACACTGGGGCAGAGGTTCTGTCAGCTCTGCAGGGGCAGGATCACAGGTGGTTGACGCCACGGCAGCTTAAGCCTGGAATGGTGTTAAGCGACAATGGCACCAACCTCCTCTCTGTCCTGCGACAGGGAAAACTGACCTATGTGCCCTGTTTTGCTCATGTTCTGAATTTGGTGGTGCAGCGGTTCTTGGGCAGGTACCTGGGCTTACAGGATGTCCTGAAGCAGGCTAGGAAAGTCTGTGTGCATTTCCGGAGGTCATATAATGCCACTGCTCGGCTGACAGACCTCCAAACGGAATACAACTTGCCCAAGAACCGTCTAATCTGTGACATGCCCACCAGATGAAAGTCTACATTGGCCATGTTGCAGCGGCTGCACATGCAGCAGAGGGCCATCAATGAGTACCTGTGCCAATATGGCAGCAGAACTGGGTCAGGGGAGCTTGTTTTTTTTCCCCACATAAGTGGGCCTTGATCAGGGATGCATGCACTGTCCTGTCACCATTTGAGGAGGCCACGAGGATGGTGAGCAGTGACAGTGAATGCATCAGTGAGACATGTTGGAGAACACGCTACGTGAAATAATGGACAGAGCCCTTGAGGCAGAACAGAGGGAGGAAGAGGCGAACTTCCTTACCTCTCAAGGCCCCCTTTATCCAGACAGTGGTCCTGCTTGCCCACCTAGCACACATGAGGAGGAGGAGGAGGAGGAGGATGATTGTATCAGCAGCATGGAGGTGGGGTTGCAGTGTTGTGTTGTGCCTAAGGCCAAATTTTTCTGCCCCTGTTTAACAGGGGCGTCTAATAACATTTTTTGATGCAATACTTTGCATGTGGCTCTTTGTTGCGCTCCAATTACAGTATGACATGGTTCAGATTCTACTTAACAAACCTACAGTCCTTGTCTTGTTTGCACCGCCTGTATACTGCTGTTCAAAGTATATAGGGCCAAAGGGTCTTGTCAGGGCCGATACTCGCTATAGGCTCACTATGCAAGCCACTTAGGCCCCCGCAAAGTTGCAAAGGGCCCCTCAAATTACTAGAGGCCCCGCCTGGTGAGAATTCATTTTCGCCCCCTCATCCGGTTTCTAAACTCGCTGGCTGAGTCATTTACGACAGCAGAACACCCCCTCCCCCCGCTTCTCAACTTTCTTTAATGTGACATGTCACTGTCATCAGTGCCCCCCGCTTCTCATTCTTAATGTGCCATGTCATTTTGCTTAGGGCCCCAGGGAGGTCAGGATTGGCACTGGGTCTTGTAATGACCTGGGGGGAGTGGTGGCGGGGAAACTCATGCTATTTTTTTCAAAGATTTATATCCATATTGCAGGGACCAAACATTACATTAAAGCCGCAAGCAGTATTAAATTTATTTTTTCTTATAGTAATCTCATGTTGTGCAGGGACATTTCTAAACACGTGCCACCACTATAAACTCCCAGCAGGTACGATATTTAAAGGAATTTTTCATTTTTTTTTTCACTTTAAGCATCATTAAAATCGCTGCTGCAGAAAAAACAACCGTTTTTAAAACTTTTTTTTCGATTGATACATGTTCCCTGGGGCAATACCCGGGTTCTCAAAGACGTTTTCCAACAATAACTTGAATATCGGTCTTTAAAATTAGCACTTTTGTTCGGCTCATCCCTAATTGAAAGTAATATCTTCACATTAATCCACCTCTGTGCATATACAGATATCCTCATGTCACCAGTTGTGCCCTCACCTTATAGGCTTAATATCTGCGCCTTAGATCACAAACAATCCTCTGATTAGCTTCCTTGAATTTTTCTCCTTCTTATAGCTCAGGTGTCTCACATCACAGGGTGTGCTCCTTCTTTAATGTTTACCATTGATCTCCACTCACATCGCCCACATGCAAAAGTAACAATGATTGCAATAGGGCTTCACTGTTTTAAAAGGATTTATTTGTATAAAATATAAAACAAGTATCACTCACATTTTTCAGATTAAAACCAAGCCTTAATGTGCATATCCACAAGTGCTAAGACAAAGGTATTACCTCAAAACGGGCTCTGCAGCCCCGCTAATCTGCACTCCCCCGTCCTTTACACTCAGGCCCCGTGCACACGTCCGAGAACCTCGTCGGGCTAAACTCATCGTTCCGCCCGACGAGGTTCCCGATGTGCGGTCGAAAAGCTTGTCGAGCCAAATTTCCTCATTGAACAACGAGGAAAAAGAGAACATGCTCTCTATTTTGGCTCAACGAGCTGCCCGACGGTTTGCTCGTCGAAAGTGTACACACCACTGATTTTCTCGGCAGAATATGTCTGCCAGCGAGCTTCTCGCTGGATTCTGCCGAGAATCGTGTGTACAGGGCCTCACTCTCTCTTCCTTGGTTGCTTCCTAGTTCCTCACATGTCCTTTGTGACTAACTTGGAATTTTAGTTATTATCAGTCTATGGCACGAATTGTTTTGATTTTTGTATTATTAATTTACATCATATATATAAATAATTAAATGTCATTTCATAATCTTTATATATGCACATTGGGTATTAATTATGTTTTTATAGAGCTGCACTTAATTTTTAATCTCATAATAAATCTAGACACTAATACGATTTAATTTATTTTAAACTTAGAAGAAATAGAGATATAAATAAACATATAAATAAAGCATATATATACAATTCATAACGTGATCATAATGAGTGTCTATGCGTTCATGTAACATAATGCAATAGTTATTGCATTAAGTCTGTAAACACAATTTATAGTGTACATAATAAGTGTTCATAAACGCATGTGGTATCATGCAGTGGAGCTCCTCCCAAAAATTGAACTTCCACTTTTTAAAACCCTCCCCTCTCCGGTGTCACGTTTGGCACATTTCAGGGGGAGGGGGAGCAGATACCTGTATGATACAGGTATTTTCTCCCACTTCCTGGCATTGTTCGCAACAATTCACATTTACAATGTTCTGTGCATTGCCTAGCACCCAGGTTACAGCGCTATGTCATGTAAAGCAACAGCTTAACCTGCAGCGCGAGTTTTACTTCCCATACAGGTATACTTTACCTTAGAGTTTGTAACATCACTTTATGCTTGCACAGGGGGGCGAGGTATACATATCTGTAGGAGATTTCAACAAAAAGGAATTTGTTAAACCCACAAGTGCTGTTTTTTACCACTACTATTCTTTTATATTGGCTTTTGAAAATTACAATTGCAGCAATTTAGAAATTGGATGAAAGGTTTAGCACTGTAAAACACTTTTTAAAGCTAAATAATGAATTTTATCTACAACTTTATAGATCAGACCAAATGAGCGACAAGTGAGGAGAAAAAAGGGACGGAGGTACTGTGTTTCAAATTAGGAACAATGCCTCAAAACGTTTGATCTAGATCAGTGGTCTTCAAACTGCAGCCCTGGGGCAAAACGTGGCCACTTTGCATGCTGTTATTCTGCCTTTGGGGCACTTTTCTTTGCATTGATGCAAGTCACTATTACTCCCACTGATGCAAACAATGGGGCATATTTATTGTTACTGACACCAACGTTAAGGCACCATTCCTCCTCCTCACCTTAACAATGGAGCATAATTCCTCAGACTGATATAAATGATGTGTAGCGCCTGGTTACTAGTGTTGAGCGGAATACGCCATATTCGATTTCGCGATATTGCGCGAATATATAGAAGAATATTCGCGAATATTCGCTAATATCGAATATTCGTGATATTTTATCCAAAAAAAATGTTGTGAAATTTCGCTAATGCGAAATTTCGCTAATGCGAAATTTCGCTAATGCGAAAATGATTGCGAAATTCTCATAAACGGAGATCATTTCCTGTATTACTAAACTAATATGCACTAAACACTAACTCTACACTAACTCTACTTAAAAGAAATGAGAATAAGGGGGCAAAAGAAGGGCGGAGAAGATAATCGCGCAATATTCCTATTGCGCGATTATCTTCTCCGCCCTTCTTTTGCATCAGAGCCAATCAGAATAACTCGAATGTTCGGCAAAAGGAATATTGCGCGATTATCTTCTCCGCCCTTCTTTTGCATCAGAGCCAATCTTATAACTCGAATATTCGGCAAAAGGAATATCGCGCAATATTCCTTTTGCCGAATATTCGAGTTATTCTGATTGGCTCTGATGCAAAAGAAGGGCGGAGAAGATAATCGCGCAATATTCCTTTTGCCGAATATTCGAGTTATTCTGATTGGCTCTGATGCAAAAGAAGGGTGCATCAGAGCCAATCAGAATAACTTGAATATTCGGCAAAAGGAATATTGCGCGATTATCTTCTCCGCCCTTCTTTTGCATCAGAGCCAATCAGAATAACTTGAATATTCGGCAAAAGGAATATCGCGCGATATTCCTTTTGCCGAATATTCGAGTTATTCTGATTGGCTCTGATGCAAAAGAAGGGCGGAGAAGATAATCGCGCAATATTCCTTTTGCCGAATATTCGAGTTATTCTGATTGGCTCTGATGCAAAAGAAGGGTGCATCAGAGCCAATCAGAATAACTTGAATATTCGGCAAAAGGAATATTGCGCGATTATCTTCTCCGCCCTTCTTTTGCATCGATGGATGTGATCTGTTTTAAAAATAAATTTGAAAAAATACGAATATTCGCCATAGCGAATATTCGCCGCGATATTCGAGTTATTCGCGAATACTCGAATATGCAATATTCGTAGCGAATATTCGCAATGCGAATATTCGTGAGCAACACTACTGGTTACTTCAAAGTACCAGTGCTATTTAAATTTAGAGGGAGATCAGAGTGTAGTTAAACTCTGATCTGGTTAAAATGTTTAGATTGGGTCTCTGTCTCAGTTTGCCTGTGCTGTGGGCTCATTCTGTTGTGCTGGGGTGGGATATTCCCACCCCAGTGCAGTAGATGGCAAGAGTAGAGTCAAGGTTTGGGTGCTCTTCCCCAGAAGCCAATCAGGAGGGTTGAGCCTCGCTGCGCATCCTGGGGGAGGGTATTTATGTGGCAGACGCCATTGGTTTTGGGTCTTCTTCGTCCAGTGTGGCACCCACCTTTAGGGCATTATGGCCTACCTGGCCGGGGCACACGTGCCACACGGTGTTCCTGGTTCCGGGACCATGTTGGTCCGAAAAATTTGAGCAGCGGCGGGGACCCAGTGATCGACTGGGTTCCCACTTTTGAAGATCCCAAGCGGTATTGCTGTTCGGTGGGAAGTCCACCTAAGGAGAGCCAATGAGAGGCTGGCAATCCAATAGGGTCTTGACAATCCAGCGGGGATCAAGGTAGCCGGACACTGAAGGGTTGATCACCTGTCAGTCGGTACCTGGACGATGTTAAGAAGGAGATCCAGGTGTAATTCTTCCGAGGAGGATTGCCTCCATATTTGCAATTAGAGAGGGCCTGTGCAGAGGTGTCTCCCTGAAATTCATTGCAGGAGGGTCTGTGGCAGAGACTTTTCCTCAAAGATTTGAGTAATACTCTGGCCGCCATGTCAGTGAGAGAGGCCTGTCCAGGTACACTATTCCCAATCAAGCAGGAGTGGCGCAAAGAAGTGCTATACATGGGAGCAGGACTGTTTCCCTATTGGTACGCCTGAATTTACCATTCTCCTTCTTTGTTCAACTCTACTTTCCTCACCACAACTTTTATTGTTTTTACCCAGCTGGGTAATAAAGAGCACAGCAAAAGACACTTGTTGCGGACATTCCTTTACTACTGCTATATGCACCATTCACCCTTAGGAATTTGAGGTAAATGTGCCACCCAAAACAAACCACCAGCTCCTCCGGGGGTAGTGCTACAGATGGAACACTATTTCTCCTACTGACACCAACAATGGGCCATTGTTACTACTGCTACTCCACCCACTGATACCAATGATGGGGCTCTATACCTCTTTCTAATGCTAAGAATTCACTGTTTACTCCCACTCGCACAGGACAATTTCTACTCCCAATGACCACAGTCCTGCCCCACTAAAGTCTAAAGGAAAGTAGCCTGGTCCTTTGTTCAGAAAGTTGGGAGACCCTTCTGTATAATTCTTTACAGACACAACATATCAAAATGTTGCTACACAATATGAATCTGGGTGTCAGTGACTTATATAAAAAAAAAAAAAAAACATAAATAAAAAAAGAAGTAAATAGAATGTGGATATCTTTTCTGTAACCACAGTCTTCACCAGATGGTTATAGTATGTGGTTGCACACTTCCTGTTTCAGTGGTTTAACAAGTATTACAGGAAACCTGTTTTTTGAACATAGTATTTATGTAGGTAAAGAGGATCCCACAATATAAAACATATAGCAATGACGTTGCTAGTGGCAGTTTAAAGTTTGCTATAGCATTACCATTTCAAAATACAGTCTTGGTGCTCAAACGAAAAAGGATGCAGTCTTACATGAAATATCAGAAATGTCTATAGAATCCTTGTACAGACTCCACAACTGATATTTATTATTATCTGAGGATTGCACCTAAGAGAACATGGTTGTATAGGGCAAATTTTACTGCGCTAAGCAATATAGAGATTGCAATGAACAATAGGATTTGGGGTTAATGTTTTCAAGTGTATACATTTTAAAATATCATTTATTATCTATTTTTACTATAAATACAATTTTCAATTTACAAATTAAAATTTAATAATTGACAAAGAAGTTCCAGAGCACTATGAGTTAGCTAAATATGACAGCTTAGCAGATGTTACGTGCCTTGGACCTGTTTTATTTTACTGACATGTAATTTTTTTTACTATAATAAGAAATTATGTAAACACTTAATATTCCTTTTATAGAAGTATTGTAAACTTTCCAGTGCCTGTGTAGAGCCAACTTCCCCCAACCACCGCTTGTCTTACACTCTACTTAGCTAAAACCTACATGTGGCACTATTCAGGTAATTTCACAAATTTTCAGCTAGATTTGAACTGTAACAATGACTAAATGGACCAAAACAACCTCCTGTCAATGATTTCTATGAAACCTGACAAACAATTAAAACTGTTAGTGGTTGGTGTCTACACAGGGCTCCCTCAATAAATCAAAGGAGCTGGTAGAGAATACATGAGAGCTAAGCATGTGCATCTGGGGAATGTGGCAGTTAAATTAACCTGTTGCTTTACTCTTCATAGTTAAAGTGTAGATCCAATAAGAATCATTGAAGTTAGTTTCTAAATTGAGGAAAAGTATTTTTTTTTTTTTTATTATCAGAGACTATGGTTAATATTATGCTATGCAGGGATCTTGCATTGCCACATTATTTATATTTTCTCTTTGTTTTTCTAGGAAAAAGTGGGTCCAGGAACAAAAGTAAGTCTTACAAAATTATGTGAAAGTGGGTTTCCAAAAGTTCACTTTATCAAATTATATACAGTACATTTTTAGACCATTTTAAAAATCTCTATATACATTGTAATTGTCTGATAGATCGTATAGATGGACAAGCCCACATAATTTTTTTGACCAAAACCAAATTTTAATCTTTTTTATACTAATGTGTTTGCCAAGGAAATGCATTTCAGGTTTTTACCTTTTGCACATCTACAGCTTACCTAGCCCATCAAAAAAAGTTCTGTGCTTGCTCATGACTTCAAATCGGATTTGTTCCTAATTCTTAGCACTGGTTCACATCAGTGCAACTCGTTATGCGACTTGACAGTTCAAAGTTGCATGCCAAGTCGCACCCCATATGTCGCAATGGAACCATTGCAGTGACCGAAGGTTCCTCCACTATTTCTGTGTGATTTCAGTGCAAGAACCTGCATTGACATCTCTTAAGTAAAGTTGCACAGATATCAACAAGCCACACATGAAATCGCACTGATATTTGGCTTTGAAGTCACGCTGCAATAGTTTGCGCTGTAGTTTGAAAAAAAACACAATATTATTTACTTTTTGCTATAATAAATATCCTAAATTAAAAAAATAAAAATGTCCTCAGTTTAGGCAGATTTGTATTCTTCTACAAATTTTTGGTAAAAAAAATAAAAATATTGCAATAAGTGTATATTGATTGGTTTGCGCAAAAGTTATAGCGCCTACAAAAAAGGTTATTGATTTATGGCATTATTATTATTATTATTTTTACTAGTAATGGCGGTGATCTGATTTTTATCATGACTGCGACATTACAGGGGACAGATCGGACACTTTCGACAATATTTTAGGACCATTGACATGTATACAGCGATCAGTGCTATAAATTTGCACTAATTACTGTATAAATGTCACTAGCAGGGAAGGAGTTAACACTAGGTGGCGATCAAGGGGTTAAATGTGGTACCTAGGGAGTGATTCTAACTATGGGGGGATGGGACTGACTAGGGGAGGAGACCGATCTGTGTTCCTATATACTAGGAACACACAATCTGTCTGCTCTCCCCTGACAGGATATGGATCTGTGTGTTTACATACACAGATCCACGCTCCTACTCTGTCACAAGGGGCTGAACGCGAGGTAAATAGAATGTGGATATCTTTTCTGTAACCACAGTCTTCACCAGATGTTTATAGTATGTGTTTGTACACTTCCTGTTTCAATGGTTTAACAAGTATTACAGGAGACCTGTTTTTTGAACATAGTATTTATGTAGGTAAAGAGGATCCCACAATATAAAACATATAACAATGACATTGCTCATGGCAGTTTAAAGTTTACTATAGCATTCCCATTTGAAAATACAGTCTTGGTGTTCAACCGAAAAAGGCTGCAGTCTTACACGAAATATCAGAAATATCAGAAATGTCTATAGAATCCCTGTACAGACTCCACAACTGATATTTATTATTATGGGAGGATTGCACCTAAGAGAAAATGGTTGTATTGGGCAAATTTTACTACGCTAAGCAATATAGAATTTGGGGTTAATGTTTTCAAGTGTATACATTTTAAAATGTCATTATTATTTATTAATTTACAAATAAACATTTAATCAATGACAAAGAAGTCCCAGAGCACTATGAGTTAGCTACATATGACAGCTTAGCAGATGTTACCTGCCTTGGCCCTGATTTATCTTACTGACATGTAATTTTTTTTACTATAATAAGAAATTATGTAAATACTTAATATTCCTTTTATAGAAGTATTGTAAACTTTCCAGTGCCTGTGTAGAGCCAACTTCCCCCAACCACCAGCTTGCCTTACCCTCTACTTAGCTAAAACCTACAATGGATGAAACTACGATTAGACCTTATGAGATGGGTATATTTACTAAAAATGCATTTTCTACCTAAACTATTGCTTATCCTGGCAAACTCCCCCTGAGCTATTGCCCTAAAATATTTCTAACAAGTACTGTAACTCCATTTGTAATATTTGAAATGTGTATCCCTATCTTTCCACCTTCAACTGCCCCCAGAGGTAGTTGGCTTAGTGTTTCCCAACTTTCAAGTCTATTTCTTAGCTGCACAACTGATACCCATTCATGATTGGCTGAGACTGACAAATGACAAAGCCTGTACTGCTTTGGAAGCTGCTATTATAACTTCATTCAAATCCCTACATAATAGTGCATACAAACAATGGGTAACTTACCAGGCATGAACTCAATTATAGCTTCACTAAAACACCTTTGCTTTGTCAATCCTATATGAGGCAATCCATATCTACATAGCTCCTATTGGCCCCTAGTTCAGGATTCTGGCCCTTTTTAATTTTTTAATTTGTTCATCAGCTTTTTACTGCTGGTACATTAAAACGTTCCAAGCTATGCAATCAGAGCATGTAATCCCTGCTGACAAATTCTTATTCTGCTATCAAAAATGCAAGCCTACTGCCCCGTTAAAAAACAGCCCTGTAACACCTATGGAAACTCCCTTAGAGAAACTGCTTCTGTTGCTGGACAACACTAATGTGAGGAACCCTATATGTCTTCCCTGATTTCCTCTAAGGCCTCGTACACACAACCGGTTTCCTCGACAGAATCCATCAATAAACTTGGTGGGGGAGTGTTTTTTCCGAGAAAAACAGTCATGTGTATGCTTTTCATCGAGTAAACTGTCGAGGAACTCGACAAGGAAAAAAGAGAGTCGTCATGTTCCTCGTCGGGCTGGTTTTCCAATGAAAAACAAGTTGGTGTGTATGCTTAGAAACCCGCGCACCATCGGTAAAAGTAATATTTGTAATGGAGATAGCACATTTGTCACGCTTCCAGGTTTTAGTGTCAAAGCTGAAAGTGATATTAAAGTTTGGCACAATGACTTTTATTGACGGCACCGGGAGTCCATCGCACCTGCTGCTTTCTCAGACAATGAGGGAGTGTCCCCGGACAACCAAAGCTCTTGTGCATAATCTCTGGATCGAGATGGGGCTCAGGTAAGTATTATGCCGCGTACACACAATCACTTTTTGTGATGAAAAAAAAAAGTTGTTTTAAAAAACGTAATTTAAAATGATTGTGTGTGCAAAATGACGTTTAAAACAACATTTTTAAACCTGCGCATGCTCAGAAGCAAATTATGAGACGGGAGCTTCAATGGAACAGAGTGCCGTCGAACGTGGTGTACGTCACCGCGCTTTGCTAGAGCTTTTTGGAAAAACGATGGTGTGTACGCAACGTCGTTTTTGAACCACTTAAGGACCGCCTACTGCACATTTACGTCGGCAGAATGTCACGGCTGGGCACATCAACGTATATATACGTTGATTTTAGTACCCAGCCGTGGGTCGCGTGCGCGCGCCCGCGACCCGGTCCGAAGCTCCAGGACCGGGACCGTGGAATTCGCGGACCCGATCGCCGCTGGAGTGCGGCGATCCGTCCCTGGAGCGGAAGAACGGGGAGAGCCGTGTGTACACACCGCTTCCCCGTGCTTCTCTGTGGCTGTAGCATCGATCGCATCATCCCTGTAATAGGGGGACGCGATCGATGATGTCACACCTACAGCCACACCCCCCTACAGTTGTAAACACACACATTAGGTCACACATCCCCTACAGCGCCACCTGCAACTGTCATTTCCACAGTAAACAATGCAATTTAAATGCATTTTTTGCTGTGAAAATGACAATTGTCCCAAAAATGTGTCAAAATTGTCCAAAGTGTCCGCCATATTGTCGCAGTCACGAAAAAAATCGCTGATCGTCGCTATTGTAGTAAAAATTTTTTTTTTATAAAAATGCAATAAAACTATCCCTTATTTTGTAAACGCTATAAATTTTGCGAAAACCAACCGATAAACGCTTATTGCGATTTTTTTTGCCAAAAATACGTAGAAGAATACGTATCGGCCTAAACTGAGGAAAAAATATGTTTTTTTTATATATTTTTGGGGGATATTTATTATAGCAAAAAGTAAAAAATATTGCATTTTTTTTTAAATTGTCGCTCTATTTTTGTTTATAGCGCAAAAAATAAAAACCGCAGAAGTGATCAAATACCACCAGAAGAAAGCTCTATTTGTGGGGAAAAAAGGACGCTAATTTTGTTTGGGAGCCACGTCGCACGACCGCGCAATTGTCAGTTAAAACGACGCAGTGCCGAATCGCAAAAAGGGGCAAGGTCCTTTACCTGCATTTTGGTCTGGGTCTTAAGTGGTTAAAATTAAGTTTGAAAAACTTTGTTTTGTTTCGTGAGATAAAATTACGTTTTTTTTCATCACAAAAAGTGATTGTGTGTAAGCAGCATTAGAGTAACTGAGGAGGGCTGCTGCACACAGAAGTTTTTTTTTTATCCTAATGCATAGAATGTATTAAGATAAGTAAAACCTTCTGCCTTTAGAACCACAAGCTGAAGTTAGAAGCAGATTGCCTACCATGCACAGCTGCACCAGACTTTGTGCTCTCCAGTTTATCAACCTAAGGGCCCTTTCACACTAGCGGACGAACGGTCCGCTAATTACAAGTCCATTATGGGAGCGGATCCGTTAGCGGATGATGCATCCGCTAACGTCCGCTCGATCCGCATCCGTTTTTGCGGACGGAAGAATGTCCTATTTTTCTTCCGTCCGGCCAAACGGTTTGGATGCAAACGGACAGACGGTCCGTTTCCATCCGACTCCCCATAGGGGAGAGCGGAGGAGAGACGGGGCGGTCCCTGCACAGTGTGCGGGGACCGCCCTGTCCGCCCGACAGCTCAGCGGAGACCCCCCGCTGAGCTGACGGACACACGGAGCGGACCGAAAAACGGACCGCTCCGTGTGTAAGGAGCCTTAACGTGTCTGATTGTGAGTGTCTATTAGTAAGTATGAGAAAGCATAGCATGTCCTTCATAGGAAGAAATAAGTAAACCATTTCTTAACGCAATCCTCCATTTTCAAGCAGCAAATGTATGGTAGAGGATTGTGCAGCTATAGAATTTACCAAATTAGAAGAATAAATGATAGGAAATCTAGATGTGCAACAAATAGTAGCAAATGCAATCATATCCAGCAAACAAGATTGAGCATTATAAGTACATGACCCGGTGGAAAAATGTTTAGTAAATGGGGAATGACTGACAAACCGACCGTTGGGCGCATTACTGTATAACTATGCATCCTATTTATATAACATACAATAAAGGGCCATAAAGCATATTACGTATTTCCACTCTATTGAATATTTTATTTGGACTGATCGGTATAACAATTTTACATCACAAGTCTGCAAAACAGAGATGGTGTATTTACTGTATTTATGTGACAATATACTATATATCTGTTTTCTATTGATTTGTTTTCCTCTCAATTGCAGCAAAGTCAGCTTGTGTTTTCCAAGAGCAAATGAATGTCATTTTCTCATCTTATAACTTTAACAATATTCTTACCTGGAAACCTCCAGAAAATTCAACAGGGCTACAGTATACAGTGAGATACAAAAAGTAAGTCAAAGCAAGTTTAATTTACTATTGTGTCAGATGTTTGGGGATTGTTTGGAGATGGGGAAAAATTGCACGGCAATGCAACACAGTACACAAATTAACTTTATATAATTTTTTCACGCAAATAGAGCTTTCTTTGGGTGGTATTTTATCACCACTGTTTTTTGTTGTATATAAACGCAAACAGGCTGAAAAAAAAAATCTACCTTCTGTTATACAACATATGGAATAAAATCAAATTTCTTCATAAGTTTAAGCCAAAATGTATTCTGCTACATGTCTTTGGTAAAAAAAAAAAAAAGTGTATATTAATTGGTTTGTGTGAAAGTTGTTTACAAGCCATTATATATATACATATATTTGAAAATTGATCAATCCTGATGTACTGAAGATCTAATTTCTTGAGGCCCTAAAATGCCAGCATAGTACACATATCCCCCAAATTACCCCTTTTTGGAAAGTAGAAAGTCTGAGGCAAGTTTTGTGAAGTTGTACTTTTTTGTAAGAAGGTTTTGGAAAATAAAATTAAATAAAATGTTTTTTTTTTTTTTTTCACATTTTTTTTTTTTTTTTACATACTGTTACCAGTGCAGTATAGAATCATGACTGGTGACAGTATGCTAAAATAATAGTAATAATAGTATTACTAATAATACTTTTTTGTATTCTTATTCATAACAGGTGGTTTACACTGCTTAATGTGTCGCTATGACCAATCATAGCGATCACATGATACCCAGTTACTAGATACTGGTAACACTAATCACTAGTTGCCTGTATTTATTAACCTATTAAATTACATAAACATCTACTCTTAGAAATGAATCAGATCAGAATACATGGTCAGTGCTAGCAGTCATTGGCTGCAAGCATTGATCAAGTGCTTGTTTTCCCCATGGTCTGAATGCTGTATACATGGTCTTAAAGTCATCCAGTTCCTGCTGAATAGTGTTGCTCACGAATATTCGCATTGCGAATATTCGTTACAAATATTGCATATTCGAGTATTCGCGAATAAATAGAATATCGAGGTGAATATTCGCTATTGCGAATATTCGTATTTTTTCAAATTTATTTTTAAAACAGATCACATCCTAGTGATCTCCATCGACGTCTAAAAGCATTGCTGGTATGATTAGAGACCTTGGGCCGA
This sequence comes from Rana kukunoris, assembly GCA_029574335.1. NCBI lineage: Eukaryota > Metazoa > Chordata > Amphibia > Anura > Ranidae > Rana > Rana kukunoris. Next base: position 159,949 of record JAJQKJ010001342.1, on the reverse strand, counting down.
GTAGCTGAGGCGATCCTTTTATGTTGCCGAATATTCGCAATGCGAATATTCGTATTACGAATATTCGCGAATGCATTCTCTGCCCTTCTGTGTTTTGTGTATAAAAAAAAAAAAAATTAGCTTTAGTTTAGTCATATAAGTTTGTGTAAGTAGAGTTAGTGTTTAGTGCCTATTAGTTTAGTAATCCAGGAAATGATCTCCGTTTTTGCGTGTTGACGAGAATTTCGCAATCAATTTCGCATTCGCACTAGTGAAATTTCGCTAAATTTTTTTTTGATAAAATATCACGAATATTCGATATTAACGAATATTCGCGAATACGTTCTCTGCCCTTCTGTGTTTTGTGTATAAAAAAAAAAAAAAAAATTAGCTTTAGTTTAGTCATATAAGTTTGTGTAAGTAGAGTTAAGCAGGCCATACACGATTCGAATTTCGATCGAAAATCGCATACGAGCGTGAAATCGGACGATTTTCGTATCATTAGTGTGCTTGTTCGACACGCGATTTTCGTACGACAGGCGAAATTTCAAAAACCAACATGTTGGTTTTTTTTCTGAAAAACGTCCAAAAATCGTATCGTTAATGGTAGAGTTGGACGATTTTTCCTAAGAAACATAACTGCGCATGATCCGAGTTGGCGCGACCCGACTTTTGACAGTAGGGGGTATGTTTAAAAGGTCACAGAAGATTACATCACTTCCTCTATGGTATGAAAACATTGTGTTTTCTCGCTTGATTTTCGTACGTAATTGATGGTACACTCGCATGCTTTTGTGAGCGCCGCGTTCGTTTATCGCTCGACGGCTCGTTCGAAATTCGAATCGTGTATGGCCTGCCTTAGTGTTTAGTGCCTATTCGTTTAGTAATCCAGCAAATGATCTCCGTTTTCGCGTGTTGACGATAATTTCGCAATCAATTTCGCATTCGCACTAGCGAAATTTTGCATTAGCGAAATTTCGCAATTTTTTTTTTGATAAAATATCACGAATATTCAACATTAACGAATATTCGCGAATATTCTTCTATATATTCGCGAAATATCGCGAAATCGAATATGGCGTATTCTGCTCATCACTACTGCTGAACCGGCTGATTTTCAACTGGTGTGTGTACCAGGCTTTAATTTCTCATCTTAAATTATACTGTAACTGTACTATACAACTTTATTTTGTAGATCACTGCACAAACTGTTGGCACTATGTAAAACCTGTATAATAATAGTAATACAAATAATAATAAAGGACCAGATTCACGTACCCGGGCGCATCTTTGTGCGGGCGTAACATATCTTCTTTACGCTACGCCGCCGCAAGTTAGAGAGGCACGTGCTGTATTCACAAAGCACTTGCTCCCTAAGTTACGGCGGCGTAGCGTAAATGGGCCGGCGTAAGCCCGCGTAATTCAAAGTAGCAAGGCAGTGGGCGTGTTTTATTATAATGAACCGTGACCCCATGCAAATGATGGGCCGAACGAACGGTCAGAATCACGTCGGATAGAATGCCTAAGTGACGTTGGCGCGCAATGCCTACGACGTGTGAACGTAACCAACGCCCAGCCCTATTCACGTACTACGTAAACGGCGTAAACAACGTAAAATTCGACGGCGTCGTTCCCTGGCCCATACCTTTGCATTAGCTGCGCCTCATATAGCACAGGTAACTTTACGTCGGACGGCTGAAGCCATGTTTTTCGGCGTATCTCGCTTTGTGAATCTACGCAAAGATGCGACGGGGCACATTTGAAATTACGACGGCGTATCTGGAGATACGCCGGCGTAAATGCTTCCTGAATCTGGCCCATTATGTCTAAAACTTCTGCTAGGCTTTAACTATCCTAGGTTTAGGTATTCCTAATGTATTCTCTTACTCTGTCAGACAAAACATGAAGGTTAGTAATAACACTACTTTCTACAAATTCATTCTGTATATTGATATAACTATTCTTGATGCACAGATATGGAGATAAACCCTGGAAGAAAAAAATTGAATGTACAGAAATCACATTAACCTGGTGCGACTTAACTAATGAAACAAGTGAAACAAATAAAACAACAGAATATTATGGCAAGGTCATTATAAATAGCAAAAACTGTTCAGTCGAAACAAGTCGATTTCATCCTCTATTGCATAGTAAGTATGCATTTGTTTATTTGTCATTTGTTTGTTTTTTGTAGTTGAATGACAGTGAGTTTTGTATTCTTCATCATGTGAATCCATATTTTTTCCCACAATGGACTTCATATATAAGGCCTCGTACACACGATAGGATAGCCAGAGGACAACGGTCTGATGGACCGTTTTCATCGGTCAAAACCGATCGTGTGTGGGCCCCATAGGTTATTTAACCATCGGTTAAAAAAAAGCCAACTTGCTTTAAAATTTAACCGATGGATACCTAACGATATGTCAAAAACGATTGTTAGTAGGCACGACCATAGGTTAAAAATCCATGCATGCTCAGAATGAAGTCGACCCATGCTTGGAAGCATTGGACTTCATTTTTTCAGCACGTCGTTGTGTTTTACGTCACCGCATTCTAACACGATCGTTTTTTTTAACCAATAGTGTGTAGGCACATCAGACCATCAGTCAGCTTCATCGGTTAACCGATGACAACGGTCCATCAGACCGTTCTCATCGGATGGACTGATCGTGTGTACAAGGCTTAAGAGTATTTTAACATGAAACTGTTGCCAGCAGAAGCCAAACATATGCAAGGTGTAATGGAAAAATAACAAATCAATTAAATCAGAAGTACAGTATAGTGTTCGGTTTTGTGTGGACTATGGCAGGAACAGTTACTCTTTCAGGTTACCTTGGAACCATGTGTTGGAGATCATCATGCCACTGTTTTTGCTATCTTCTGTATTTTGTCTTTAAACATAGATAGAATGAGTGAGTGAGTGAGTGAAAAACTTATATAGCGCAACACATGCAAACTGAATCGCCTCGGGGCGCTTGGTATCCATTCCCTGAGTGAAACTTTTTTTGACCTCAGAAGAATGGAGAAAGACTTGATATTTCTTTGCATAAAGGTGAATATGGTTTATCACAGCTGTGGTAAGGTGGGTCAGGATCTCCACTCTGTTAACAATATGGGATCACACCTATAAGAAAAAATGCTTTTAGACGCACACTGCAGTATAGTATTCTTTAATTTGATATAAATGTCTTGTCACATCTATCAGTCACAGTTAGCATAATTCAGTTTTGAAACACATGAAGTGTAGAGATGAGCAAAATTGCCCAGCTTCTGTTGATAAACATTTTTGCAAACTTTGCTCCAGGATTGAAGTGTGCAAACTTTGTGGTGCACCCCATTGGAAAAGTCTTATTATTCAAATTTGGCCCTTTATTAGACTTATGCTGCGTACACACAATCACTTTTTGTGATGTAAAAAAAGTCGTTTTATCTCATAAAACAAAACAACGTTTTTCAAACTTAATTTTAAAAAACGATGTTGCATACACACCATCGTTTTCTGAAAATGCTCTTGCAAAGCGCGGTTACGGAAGACACTTTCGACGGCACTCTGTTCCATTGAAGCTCCCGTCTCATAACTTGCTTCTGGGCATGCGCGGGTTTAAAAACTTTGTTTTAAACGTCGTTTTGCCCACACACGATCATTTTTTGTGAAACAAAAGCCGACATTCTGAAAAACGACATAAAAAATTCAAGCATGTTCGAATTTTTTTTTGGTCGTTTTTTTGAAGACATAAAACGACGTTTTGCCCACACACGATCATTTTAAATGACGTTTTTTAAAACGTTGTTTTGTTTCATCACAAAAAACGACTTTGTGTACGCGGCATAATAAGTAGGGATGAGCCGATAACCCCCACGTTCGGTTCGCACCAGAACCATCGAACAGACCGTCCGTTCGCGCGAACATTTAGAACCCCATTGAAGTCTATGGGACTCGAACGTTCAAATTAAAAAACGATAATTTTAAAGACCAATATTCAAGTTATTGTTGGAAAACGTCTTTGAGAACCCGGGTCTTGCCCCAGGGAACATGTATCAATGTAAAAAAGTTTAAAAAACCTTCGTTTTGCAGGACTCCTGAAAAAAAGACAGTTTTTAAAACTTTTTTCCATTGATACATGTTCCGTCGGGCAAGACCCGCGTTCTCAAAGACGTTTTCACAGGCAAACTATAGACCCCCAGCAGGTACAATATTTAAAGGAATTTTTTTTTTTTTTTTTTTTTTTTATTTAAACATTATTAAAATCACTGCTACAGGAGCAGTGATTTTAATGATGCTTAAATAAAAAATCAAAAAATGAAAAATTCCTTTAAATATTGTACCTGCTGGGTGTCTATACCTGTGATAACATCTTTAAATAGCACAATCACCTGCCTGCCAGTAAATAAGGAATAGCTGATCTAGCTAAGCTATACAGTGTATAAATATATGTACAACTCCTAGGGATGTATATATATCCTCTACACACTGTAAATTAAGCTAAACTGACTAGCCTGCCTGCTCTATCTAGCTATATAAAAAAGACTATCTCTCTGTCTCTCTGACTGCTCTCATTAACAACCGCAACACACTACACGAGGCCGCCTAGCAGGCGGCCTTATATAGTGTGGGGCGTGTGCTAAAGCCCTGAGCCATAATTGGCCAAAGCCACCCTGGCTTTGGCCAATTATGGCTCTCCGTTTTTTGTGCGCTGTGATTGGCCAAGCATGCAGGGTCATAGTGCATGTTTGGCCAATCATCAGCGCGCAATGCCGCAGTGAATTATGGGCCGTTGCGCGTCACTCGAATTTGGCGCGAACGACCCGTTTTGTTCGAATTTCGTCGAACGTACGAACAGACAATGTTCGAGTCGAACATACGTTCGTATCGAACGCGGAGCTCATTCCTACTAATAAGCAGACTTTAAAAAAAAGTAATGAGTAGAAAAAAAAGTATCTATCTCTACACAGCATTATCAGCTCTCCCTAACAACACACACACTAGAAATATGAGCCCACCCTTTTATAGAAAGGGAGCTGGTTTATCCATACCCTGAAATAATTGGCTTGTATGACTAGGGAAAAAACTATGCCTTATATTATAGGTTGTTCCTTATTTTCCTGCAAAAGGAAACCCTGTGAATCCAATGGATTTGCCACAAACTTATGGCAGTGGTGAATTTGAAACTACAGTAATCCCTAATGAAGAGAAATGAAACTTGAATATTCAGCAAACAGCCTTGTCAAGTTTGATGCACACATTTAAGGTTGTTTGAAAATAAGTAACCACAGGTTTTGACCCAAATGGGATGTTTAAATAAAGCTATTAAAAAACTATAGCCTGACTCGACATAATGTACCTCAACGCATGGAAACTTACGACTATCGTGCAGCCCTCTGGATCTTTTCTAGCTAGTAATTTATCCTTGTTTTCATTTTGTGTGGAGCATGCACCAACATAACATTAAAGAGATGTGTTTTCTGTTTCCTTTTATATTTTTTTTTTGTTAGCGGAAATTGGTCCTCCCACAGTCAATTTGAATTTTAGTAATGCATCCATTGAAATTCAGCTGACTCACCCTGTTAAATCACTTCATGAAATTTTAAAAGGACTAAAGTATCAGATATACGTGAATGATATAAAGAAAGAAACTGAGGTACGTTTTTGAAAAAGTAGCTCTTTTTTAAATATAACATTTTAAATGTAAAAATGTACAATACATTTACAACAAATCAGCAATGGTTAGAACCTTTTAACATGGAAACGGATCTTGGTGTTAGTCCTAACCCTGGAATATACATTTCTGACTCAATTGAAAGGTCCATTTGAAATCCTTAAGCAAGTCAGGGAAGTTGACTATAAAGTATTTCAGCTCCGAAAGCAGAGGCCATGTGATCCTCATCAAACCATGGAAGGATAGATTGTTTGGATTGGTCTAGCTAGCCCACTGCCCCCAACTGTTTTTTTCTGTGACAAGTTAATGTGGCTTATTCAAAGTTCAAAAGTACAAAGCAAAATAGTTCCTGCAGAAAAACCAGGAGGTCTTCTCAGAGCTCCCAGGTTGTTCATCCTTGTTAGACACAACATAATCCCTGAACCCCAGGCTTGTATTTACCTCAAGATTTTCGAATCGAATTTCAGAAGCCCAAAGACAGGCTATAAGAGATGAAGTGAAGAAAATTTTAGATCTTAAAGCGGATGGTTCACCATAAAAAAATATTAAAAGCCAGCAGCAACAAATACTGCAGCTGCTGACTTTTAATATTAGGACACTTACCTGTCCTGGAGTCCAGCGGCGTCCGCAGCAGAGGATGAGCGATCGCTCGTCACCCTGCTGTTCTCCCCTCCATCCACGGCGAGGGAACCAGGAAGTGAAGCGCTCCGGCTTCACTGCCCGGTTCCCTACGGCGCATGCGCGAGTCGCGCTGCGCCCGCGATTGGCTCCCGCTGTGTGCTGGGAGCTGAGAGTTCCCAGCACACAACGGGAAAAGCCCGTCTTTTGCCCGAGACTGCGGGCCGGAAGTGGGTGCGGATACCTGTCTTTAGACAGGTATCTGCACCCCCCTCCCCCCTGAAAGGTGTCAAATGTGACACCGGAGGGGGGGAGGGTTCCGATCAGCGGATCTTCACTTTAGGGTGGAGATCCGCTTTAAGATAATACAAGTTCAAGAATGAATGGTCTAGCCTAAAAGTACTTGTTACCAGACCTAACCTTGTTCTGTTTCTGCAATGACTTTAGAAAGCTAAATTAGGTATCAAGGTTTAAAGGGTCACTAAAGGAAAACATTTTTTTTGCTGAAATTACTTTTTACAGGGTATAGAGACATAAAAGTTTGTGTAGATCGGCCTGAAAATGAGGGAGTGGTCGCAGTTTGGAAATCATGTAATGATTTTTCAGTTTTTGACAATCTACACATATAATGTCTAAGTTTCACTTTCAAACTTCACCATACAGAACAAAAACAAACAAATCATTCTGATTGGTTCTGTGGAGTTTTAGACACACAGTAATGACAGCTTGGACCACAGTTAAAGCTGCCATGAGATTTTTCATAGGGAGCCAGACAAGCAGGAAGTGTGGAGATCAGAGCAGAATTACAGCAACTTCAAAGCAAAAACAAACAATGAGGACATGAAACCAGGACTGCAGTAAGATAAAGGAAGCTATTTAGCTAAAAAAAAATCCTTTAGTGATCCTTTAATGCCTATCCCATGTCCTGGGTAGAATAATTATTAGAGAGATTAGCGCTGGCCTGGTTCATATCCAGCATGGAACCGATTAAAGAGTGTCAAAAATATATTGTCTGATGGCGCAAGGGGAGGTGGATAATAGAACTACCTTGGCAAGTGGTCTAGATATCAGAATGAGTATTCATGAAAAACAAAATATATGATAAGTTCATTTTGTCAACCGATTAAAGAGTACTGGCTAATCCTAGCATTGACAGCATCAAAGAAAATACTTTTTTTGTCACTCCAAAGAGCTTATGGCAGTATGTCTGCATGCTGTTTATCTTTCAAGCCCCCCCCCCCCTCTTCCAACTTTTCAAAGAGCTAATAAGATGCTTTGGCCACACCAGAAATATGCAGTCGTCTACCTAGACAATGTAGTCATTTTTAGTACAGACTAGGAAAGTCATCTCCCCAGAGATTACGCTTGGTTGCTGTACGGGAGGCAGGGTTGACAGCCATTCATAAAAAATGTGCTGTAGGCATGGTATTTGGGCTACATCATTGCAAGAGACCTTATTAAACCCAAGACAAGCAAGGTTGAAGCTATCAAAGAGTGGATGCAGCCAGTGACCAAAAGACAGACAGGTGAAAACCTTCTTGAAAATGGTCAGCTACTATAGGAGGTTTTTGTCACCATTGCAGCCCTTTGACGGGTCTAAGGAAGGACCAAGAATGATTAACTGGAATCCTGAAGCAGAAAGTGCCAAAAACTGAATACAGCTGTAAAGAATTATAGTATAGAAGAGCAGGTGTGTCTGGAAATCAAGTGGGCCTTGTAGTCCCTTAGGTACTACCTCTTGGGAAGGAAATTCTACCTGATGCCAGATTACTCACCACTCAAGTGGATGTGCCAGGCAAAAGAGAAACATGTCTGAGTAACATGATGGTTTCTAGTGTTAAAACATTTAAATGTTTTCCTTAACATTGGTGCACAGAGCCATCATAAAGATGGTCGATGGGTTTGAATGTGTGTGTGTGTGTGTGTGTGGGGGGGGGGGGGGTTATGTGACAGAGTCTGGGTTTAAATGGAACACAAGGTGGTAAATGGAAGGTACTTTGCTCAGAATAAGGATTGGGACAGTGCTCCTTTGCTCCTTACCTCAGAGTTTTGACCCATACAGGTTAAATACAGCCTTTTCCCTATTTCCCTATAAGAGATGTATTCACCATGGTACAATTCCACTTCACTTCAAGTCAGTCTCAGGCTCCCTGCATAATATCCCATATGACATAAATGTCAGTCTCAGCCTTCCCTTTTAAAGGGATGAATCACAAGTATATTGCGCCACTCTCTTGCAGCTCAAAACAATACATTCATAGTTCCATAAAAACATATTAACTTTATGAAAACCAATAAAAACACTCACGTTGTTCAGTGCACTAACTCCGGTGCACAGTGTTATATTCCTTTTAAATAAGTATAGCATTTGGCTTTGGTTCCCTCCATGTCCAGTCACTTCCTGGTAGTGTGGTGATGTCACCTGGCCCTGCTCTACGCCAGGTGGCTTCCTCAGGGAAGTGGAAGTGTAAACAGGTGAATACATCCATTAAAGACGTAAGGCTATATTATACTTGTATGTGGGCAAAAACCTGAGTTGAGGAGTTAAAGAAGCACTGAGGGGTGGTCACGTGGGAGTGCACAATGAAAAGTTTGCAGTGTTTCATGGAGAATAAATATTCAGCAAGCACTGTTTGGGACTTATCTGTAAACATTTGGTTTGCACTCATTTGCACAAATTTGGTTTATTTTTATGAAGAGTTGTATTAAATTTCCATCACGTTGGAAAATGTATATTTAAGCATGGGGGGGGGGGAGTGTTATTAATTTCGATTTAGTGCTGCACTTGATTATATTGGATATTGTGTCGATGTGCGAACACATGACAGTGTGAGCAAACTGCATTATTATACTAATAAAACACAGATTGTAGGAGTATCACATGCATATTTCATTTACTGGGTAAACAGTGCTCCCTGGCACCACCTGGGCAGAACCTCATAAAAGGGACCTATCCCCATTTCAAGAAGATTCAAAAGGTGCACCATGGTTCTTTTAGAATAATCATTGCAAAAAGAACAGTCATTTCAGCCAAATGTGTATAATAGTAAATTAAATGGACAGCCCTGGGATTAGCCTTTTTTAATGAAAATGCCTCAGACAGGGTGTCTGCATAGGTTGAAGTGTATATACAAACATGAGTGCATTTATTATCACCTTTACCTTTTCTGCTAGCATTCCCAAAGCAGGTTGTTAGAATTATCTGAGAAGACTTTTCTCTCTTTTCCATCAAATACCTCCATTGTTTTTTTCAAAAATACCTAGTCCAATTACTTGGCAAGCCAAACACACCAATAATGTTACAGACTTGTGATATTATACAACAAACTGTACAAGATTGATAAGGGAATGGCAGAGCAGAAGTCGTAGATGTGACTGGCTAGCCTGCATGCCTCAATGTGTAATGGCTTCCTGTATACCTATGAATCAGAACCTGTTGAGCTAAAGACAGCTTCTCTTTGAAGAAAGAGTCCTGTAGCTGAAATAAGGAATTGTTAGTACTTTAGAGAAAAAATATTTTCAAGTCAGGTGATATGTCACTTACTCCTTTGCGGTATTCCAAATAACTTCAAGGGCACTGTGATCCCACAAAAATGGCTGGCATGCAGTAAGCTTGTATCTTGCAGTCAAGAACACTTGTCCAATTTCTGTAAAAATCACAGAAGACAAGTGAATTGACTTAAATCCTGTACTGACTTTCTAGAACCCAGACTTTGCAACTGAGTTTACTATGTAAACAGATTAACCCTGGACTAAGACACCATGGAAACCATTATTTCTGCAGTGTTTTTTTGCTGATCAGGTAACATCTTACTTGAAACAACTTAGAACACATCTGAAAAGGTAAACAGGTACTGCCACCCAGGTGTATTTCAGTTAATGTAAGAAGAGCTTCAATGACCCACGGATCCGGAGAGACAAATGACACAGAGACAGATGTGTGCTGTTCATTAGATCTCTAAAGTGTATTCTCTCAAAGTGACTTATATACAGAAGAAAGATAGGAGGGGCTGCATATTATTGCATATGTCTGTAAATATTACACAAAACTCAGTATATTCTTATCAAGATTTAAACCAGCTGAATTTAGTTTTAACAATGGCTAAAAGATGACTTTGCTTATACAATCAGGCTGTTCAATGCTTAACCACAATGACTTAACAGTAGCAGGGTGTGACTCTATGCAAACTGTTAGCTAAGCTAATTATGTCAAAACATATAGAAATGCTCATTTCTACATAAAATGGAGTCAGTTATTTGATACATTCTATTAGAACATCCACATCAAAGAAATAGTGTAATTTAATCCTGTTGGAGAAAATTTGATGGCTTTTCCTGGTTTGACTTTACCATGGTTTGTTAAACATTATTGGATCAAAAGTTTTTGTAGGAATTTTAGGAAACAAAAGATTTACACATTTGTTTGTAAAGAAGCCACAAATAAAATATAAATTTAACTTTCATGGCTATTCTAAATGTCTAAATTCTCTTCTAGGAGCCATATTATATGATTGAAAATATAGAGCCAAATACAAAATATTGTGTAACTGCAGAAGTATCCTGGTTGTACAAAAAGAGTAATCGTTCAGAACAAACATGTGTTACAACGAATCCAGGTAAGAGAGATGAAAAATGATGTATGTTGGATTTATGGCATGCAAATTTTCATGATTATCTGGTGAAACATTTGAAAACCAAGAGGGAGTTACTATTAAATTGGGAGATTCCGTTTTCTGTTAAAAAATAAATAAAAAATTGGGAGATTCCCATTAAATGTACTTGAAGTGCTGGGGAAAGAATAGATTAAAGCGGAGGTTCACCCAAAAATCAACTCTCTGACATTAGATCCAGCATACTGCTAACATCTGCAGTATGCTGTTTTTTTTTTGTACTTATCGTTTTATGAGCCGTTGTTATCCGGCTCTGAGCGGGGAATCCTGTGGGGAATGGGCATTCCTAAGCCAAGAGGAGTCGATTGACAGGCTGCTAAGTGTCACTTCGGGTATTTTCGGAAGGCGTGACGCGCCTTAGCAGCCCGTCAATCAACTCCTCTTGGCTTAGGAACTCCCATTCCACGCTCGGAGCCGGATAACAACGGCTCATAAAACGATAAGTACAAAAAAAAAATTTTAAAAACCCCAGCATACTGCAGATGTTAGCAGAATGCTGGATCTAATGTCAGAAAGTTGATTTTTGGGTGAACCTCCGCTTTAAACTTATTCAGCTTAGACACAGTGGCCCAGATTCACAGAGCGATTAAGCCTGCGTAACAGGAGATGCACGGAGTAAGTCTAAATGTGCGCGTGCGTTTCGATGCACGGCATCCCCAAAACGAGATACGCAAGAAATCTACTTTTTTTTGTCCAGCGTAATTTCGTTAGACAGGCGCATCCGTCCCGCAAAACTGCGCTAGACAGACCATTGATTTGCTAGTCAAATATGCTAATGAGGGACTTACGGGGATCCACAAAAGAACGTTGGGGCAGCGCAGGCTACGCAGTGTGCGCAACAGCAAAATGTCCTGTCTAAAATTAGACCATATAAAAGCTGGTCTAAAAAGAGAAAAATCGTCTACATGTCAGATAAAGCAACACTGTTAGTGAGGAGCTCAGCAGTCACACGTGTTGCCCAACAAACTGTATGCCAACATGCCAGGGGCATCGTCGCGCATAGCTATACTACTGACTTTAGATGAGCAAAGAAGGAGGAGGGCACTGAGGATGGCACGGGAGAGGATATACCGCATACGCATAGACCTCTTTGGCATGAGTGATTCTGAGGTGTATCGCATCTTCAGATTCACCCCTCATGCCATCCTGGAATTAACCACAACCTTGCAGGAGGACATCACCAGCCCAACACACCGCTCACATGCAGTGCAGCCACTGGTCAAGGTCCTGGCAACACTCCATGTCCTTGCCAGTGGCTCTTTTCAGCGTACAAGTGGAGTGGTGGCTGGGATGTCACAGTCCTCCATTAACAGATGTGTGCACTAGGTTGTCCCAGCAATCCTCAGACGCATGGCCAACCAAATCATCAAACCCACCACTGAGGACCTGCAGCTGAAGGCAATGACAGATTTCTACAGAATTGCCAGATTTCCACGCACCATCGGGGCCATTGATTGCACACATGTGGCACTCCAGCCCCCCCATGAGACAGAGCACATGTACCGCAATCGGAAGCATTGGCATTCCATCAACGTACAGGTGATAGTCGATGCCCAAGGCCTCATATGGCACGTCCGTGCCAAACACCCCAGATCCAGCCATGATAGCTACATCTACAATCAAAGCCACATCCGAATGGAATTCGATCAGAACGTGTATGGGGCCACCTGGCTGGTTGGTGAGTGACATGGGTGGCAGGCATGACTGTACCCCCCCATGATGCACACATCACAAGGGGCACATGCATGACTAACATCCTCCTGTCTTTTCCCTTACAGGTGACTCTGCATATGCACTGGGACCCCATCTCATGACTCCTATCCGGAACCCCCAAACCCCAGGAGAGGAAAGATACAATCAAGCACATGCCCAAACACGTGCCGTGGTGGAGCGCACCTTTGGCCTCCTGAAGTCACGTTTCCGATGCCTGGATAAGTCTGGGGGGACCCTCTTGTATTCCCCAAACTTCGTATGCCATATCATCGGTGCATGTTGCATGCTGCACAACTTCGCAGTAAAAAAGGGCCTGCAGATTGACCTACGTGATGACCTGACCCCTGAACCAGACAATCCCCCCCCTAACCGAGGGTCCCCCGTCTTCTGAGGGAAGAGCAGCCAGGAGACAGCTCACATTGGGCATCTTTGCACGTTAAACACACACATTAATCATGGCACATTGAGAATGCATGCATGCACACCACTGTGGTCCCTAGCACACACACCCCACATCCTCATCAAATTGGATTGGCACCAGTCCACCATGCAGGACTTGTGAGCAGCAACGCCACGCCAAGGCTCCAATTATGTCACTGTACATTCATACACCATTCACACGGACCTGGGGATCACTTCTCCCTGGTCCTGGGAAACCCTACTCCACCAAAATTGAGGGTAACGCCCCTTTTCCGGCAGGAATGTCACCCCCACATTCAAATAGCATTCACAACCCAAAAAAATAAAAAATAAATAAAAAAAAACATTACCAGCAAAATCAAAAAATTTCCAGCAAAAAATAAAAAAAAAGGCCCAAAAAAAAAGGGAAAAACAAATTAGTGCCCTTGACGTGAGCCACGCCTGGGGCGCCCCCGACCACGGCCCCGGCTCCTCAGGGGAGACTCATGGGGAGGGGGAAAACCGGGGAAGGAGGAGCAGCCCCTGATCTCTGCCCACCTGGCGGCCTGCCCTCCAAAGCCACGGCTATTCTGTCCAGGGCACCACCTAGTGTTGCCGTGTTGGCCTGGATAGCCTGGGTGAGGGCCCTCACATCCTGCCCAACGCCTGCTGATGTAGTCTGCAGGTCGTTAAGGCAGTTTGTGAAAGCCCGGGAGTGGCAGTCCAGGTTCCCATGCGTATCCTTGATGGAGGACAGGCTCTCCTCCATCCGCACCAATGTCTGGCTGACCTGTCCCAGATGGCGGGTCTGGAGTAACTGGTCCCTTCTCAGAGTGGCGGGCAGGAGATCGGCCACCCCCCTGGTCTTCTGGGTCACCTTCCTGCCTCCAGCTGATGCTTGTGGCCGGGGAGAAGGAGAGGCCCTTGGGAGGGGAGCCATGTTGGGGGAGGAGGGGGGGGCTCCCCCTTAGGGAGGGCTGGCTGCGGCCAGCCAGAGGGGAACGGTCCTCCAACAACAATAGGCCAGTGCCTGACATGGACTCCACCTCCTCCTCATCAAACTCCTCCTCCTCAACCACCTCCTCCTCCTCCTCTTCAACCTCCTCCATGGACTCCGGCCTTGTCGGGGGGCCTCATTAGGCTGCTGTCCTGGGGATGGTGCGGTCAGGCCAGATGGCCCTGCACCCTCCTGCACATCTGTGGATGACACAAAACATTCACAGGTTGGAGGATCCACACACTTGCCACATATTCCCTTTCACCCCCTCCCCCACACATGCTACACACCTGATATAAAAAAAAAAACTTACCTGGCACCACGGGCTCCGGACTTGAGTCAAAGCCAGGCAGGCCCTCCACTTCATGCCGATGAAAGGTCCGGGCCACCGCACGCTCCTCCGCTGTCAGCCTAACACGGCATGGTGGGCCCCCTCCTGTGCCCCTGGCATGGGCAAGCATTTTGGCCAGCTTCTTTTTGACCAGACACCGGAGGTCATTAATGTTTTTATCAATCCCAGACCGGTTCCGTGTCTCCCCCTCCCCCGCTGAATTCACCTGGTCAGTGATGATGTCCAAAATCTCTCTCCTCCTGGCCGGGGTGGTGTTGGCCCGGGCAAGAATTTGTTTCTCCCCCAAAGTGAAATTTAGTTTTCTCTTTCTCTCTGTCATACTCATACAAAAACTCACTCCCAGTCAACAAAAAATAGTCACAAAAACAAGCACAACCAATCAAGCAAGAACACACACAAAGAGAAAACTAACACCCAAAAAATCACACAAGCACTCAGCAAAAATCAGTCAAAAAGACAAACAGCAACAATTAAGCAAGAAAACAAACGACCAGAAATATATCAAACAAACAGTCTCTCAAACACTTATCAAAAAACACTTTCAAAGATCTACTAACAAACACTTGATCACACAGTACACTAATCTGACAAATACAAAACACAACGCAACTAACAACGGAACTTTAACAAAAAAGTTGTTTATTGATGTAAACATACAGAGCAATAAAAATAGTTGCCAGACAGTTAGTCATACATTAATCAACAGTTAGTAAAGCATTAGGTACAAGATAAAGACATATTGAGTTAACAGACAAGATGAACGTCCATGCATGGGTGCATACCCCTGCACTAAATCCAGTAGCTGACCTTAGACAATACATGCACTGTAGGACCCCAGAATACCTCACCACCTCCCACACCCGGGAACCCACATGACGGGAGCGATAGCAGTGTACCGGAGTTTACACTTTGGACGGGGCCAGTGACTCCCTTGAGGGCGAGAGGAAAGACCTCCACCACGGGGCAAGCATCCAGGAGGGTAGGTACCGGGCGGAGGCAGTGGGGGGGGGGGGGAGAGAGAGGCCCATATCATCAGACCTCAAGAAGTTCGTGATTCAGGCTACTACCGCAGTGAGACCTCACATGGCTCCCCCTACATCCAGCCCCAGGGTTTGCGTGGGGCACCCAGGTCGTCCCGAGACACCACCCATTAATCCAGCTCCAAACTCTCAGCCCTCACCCAGGCCGCCCAGACTTTATCAAATTTCCCCGGACAGTTGCGACCCAGATAATTGAGTTTGTACAGGGGAAGGGCCGCGTTAATCAATGCTCGCCATTGCCGCACCGTGGGGGGAGGGACCTCCTTCCATTTTAGCAGTATTGCTTTCCTGGCATAGAAAGCAGCAAAAAAAATAAACAGTTTCTGGGCTTGGGTACCGGGTAGTGTGTCAACTACACCCAAGAGCAGCGGCAAGGGGTTGCAGGGTACACCTATCTTACTCACAGACTGAATCACCCTCACCACCCCCCGCCAGTAGGCCTGCAACGCAGGACACGACCAGACCACATGAAAGAACGAGCCCTCCTCTGCGCCACATCTTGGGCAGGAAGGACTCCGCTGCGGGTATATGTTGGATAGGGCGCTGGGGAGAGAAATAGGCCCTGTGCAGGAATTTGAGTTGGATAAACCTATCCCTGGCCGACACCACCAGTGTAAGATATTGTTGTATCCCTTCCTCCCAGTCGTCATCCGCCAGCGCCGGGATATCCGCCTGCCAGACCGAGTACAACTGTGAGACCTTAGATGTATCTAGGCCCACCAAAAGTGAGTATAGGGCGGACAGGGGCTTAGTCTCGTCCGCCGCACTCAACAAGCGTTCCACCCCTGTAGTCTCCAGCACCACCAGACCAGGGAACTGTGCACCAAAGGCATGACGCAGCTGAAGGAACCGAAAGAACATCTGGTTCGTCAGTCCCTTCCTCTGCTTCAGCTCATCAAAGGTGAGTAACCTGCCCGACGGTGCCACATCCATCAGCGTCTTAACCTCATATCGGGCCCACAGGGCCGGGTCAGGTATGGACTGAAAGTGCGGGAGACGCGGGTTCCCCCACAGCGGAGTACGCGGGGACCAACGGTCAGGGCCTTGAACCTTGGTCCTAACAACCTCCCACACCTTCAGGGTAGTGTTCATAGAGGGGGTAACCGCGGTACTAGACCTGGGCCCCCTGTGAATAAGGTTGCGAAGTTCGGAGTAAGATCCCAGAAGCGCAGCCTCCAAAGTAGCCGCCGGGTTGGCCGGCTCCTCCGAAAGCCACCACCTGAGTGTGACAAGGACTGCAGCCCAGTAGTACTTCTGGAAGCATGGCAGTGCCAGACCGCCCAGAGTAACCGGTAGCTGCAGGGTGTACCTGGCTATTCTAGGTGTACCTCCATTCCAGATGAAGGACGTGATTAGGGAGTCCAGTTTCTTAAAGAAGGTGTTGGGAATGGGGACGGGGGTCTGTCTAAAGATATAGAGAAACTTCAGCAGAACGGTCATCTTGACCAGATTGACCCTCCCAACAGGGGTAAGGGGCAGTGTCCTCCAAGCAGCACACTTCTGAGTCAGGAGGGACAAGACCGGGGTCAGGTTGAGGGGGATGAACTGCTTAAGGTCCCTATGTATCTCCACACCCAGGTACCTAAACTGTGTGACCTGTCGCAAGGGGGTACCCATTGGAATTACCGTCTCCGGTGCCTGGAGGGCGAAAACGACCGACTTCCCCCAATTGATGCGGACGCCTGAAAATCTGCCAAACGTGTCAATAAGCTCAAGGGCAGCTCCGAGAGAACGTGAGGCATCCCGCATGTACAGCAGCGTGTCATCCGCGTACAGGGAGACTTTTTCCTGAATCGAGCCCATAGGAATACCGCGCACCGCCGGGGAGGAGTGAAGGAGAATCGCCATAGGCTCAATAGCCAGCGCAAACAGGCCGGGAGACAGCGGGCATCCCTGCCTCGTGCCCCTGTGTAAACGAAAGGGTTGGGAAAGAGTCGACCCGGTACGGACCCTAGCAGTAGGCGCCCTATAGAGAGCCTGTACCCACGATACAAACCTGGGACCGAAGCCGAACCGACGCAGGACCTCCCACAAGTACGACCACTCAACAGAGTCGAAAGCTTTTTCCGCGTCTAGGGAGGCCACCACGTCGGACTCGGCCAGGGCCCCCTGAGCCCCCAGTACTGTGTACAGTCTACGGAGGTTTATATCTGTTCCCTTCCCGGGCATGAAGCCGGTCTGGTCTTCATGCACCAAGGATAGAATGACTGAGTTCAAACGTCTGGCCAGAACTCTGGTGAGAATTTTAGCATCTGCGTTGAGAAGCGAAATAGGCCTGTAGGATGCACACAGCTCGGGGTCCTTGCCTGGTTTAGGGATCACCTCCGCCATAGAGGGAGGAAGGCCACCATCTTTGAGAGATGCGACTACCATATCGTGAAGCCTGGGGGACAATACATCCCCATGTTCCTTATAAAATTCCGGGGGAAGGCCGTCCACCCCCGGGGTTTTCCCCACCTGCATTTCCCCCAGGGCCTGCTGCACCTCCTCGAGGGTAACTCCACTGTCCAGGTAAGCACGGGCCTCATCCGAAAGGCTCGGGAAGGTCATTTGCCCCAAAAAGGAGTCCAGCTCCTCACCCGTGTAGTCCACCCTGGACGAGTACAGCGCCCCATAGTAGGAGGCAAAGCACGCATTAATAGCCCCCGGATCAACCTCGACCGCCCCGTTTGCGTTTTTAATCCTAGCAATAGTAGTGACGGGTTGTTGCTCTCTAGCCAGCCAGGCCAGGAGGCGTCCCGTCTTCTCCCCCTGCTCAAAGATGCGCTGTGACTGGGCCAACTGCCTCTTCCCCGCCTTGGCCACCCGGAGAAGCATAGCTTCCCGGTATGCCGACTGCATATCTGCATACGTGACGGGGTTCTGGGTAGCAATGTACTGTTTTTCTAACACTTGGGCTTTAGCCTCGGCCTCCTCCAGACAAATAGTGGCAGCCCCACGCTCTCGAGAGATAATAGCTTTGTAGCATCTCCGCATAAATGCCTTAAAAGCATCCCACCTATTGCCCACCTCCGTGGAATCCTCATTGTCCCCCCAAAACTCAGAGATGCGTTCGGGGATCTCCGCCGCCACCCTCTCATCCGAGATCCAGTAGCGAGAAAGTCGCCACAGCCTCTCCGATGGGGGCGTTTGGGTTTGTAACCCAAGAAGCACGGGGGCATGGTCCGAAATGCCCCTGGGGAGAATCTGCACCCTGCTGACCCTGGAGAGCATTCCTCCACTGACATACACCAAATCTATCCTGGACATAGCTCTATAAGAGGTGGAGTGACACGTATAGGCTCTGTCATCTGGGTGTTTCCAGCGCCACTCATCCGTAAGGCCATAAAGTGAAGCCCATCGCTGCAGTGGAGAGTCAGTGGCAGCATCAGATGACAGCCTATCCAGGGATGGGTTGGGTAACCATGTTAAAGTCCCCCGCAATAATAATTATATCAGTGGGATAAGTGGCCATTATAGGGATCAGGGATTTCAGGAGAGATATCGTTGCTGGCGGCGGGACATATAAGCCCAGGATTAGCATTTCAACCGTATCCACCACAGCATGGAGGAGCACGTATTTGCCCTCGGGGTCCAGCTTAACGTCTAAAAGGGAGTAGGATAAGGACTTATGAATTAGTATGCTAACCCCCCTGGCATAAGTGGAATATGTAGCATGATAAGAGTGACCTATCCACTGCTTTCTTAAGCCCAGAGTCCTACACCCCGTCAAGTGAGTCTCCTGAAGGAGGCATATATGGGGAGCATATTTCTTAAGGTAGGCCATAACCAATGACCTCTTTATTTTATCATTGAGCCCGCGGACATTCCACGATATTAACCTGATGGGAGACATTGAGATCCTAGCATTACAGGGCAGTTAGAGCAATGATGATGGAGCCATCGTGAAGAAGGATACCCCACCGACCAAACATAGGCATTCACCTCAAAAGCGTTGGACACCCAGCATAAACGCCCGAACCAGGCCGGGCCAGGCGTCCAAGGCAGCATATGGCATACATTAGTCTGGCAAATAAATCGGAAACGTATAGGAACAACAAACAAAAAGGAAAAAAACCTGAAAACAAAACAGAACCTCCCCTTCCCCCCACCCCGCACGCCCGGAAAAAAGACCGGGGTGCTTTGTCCCCAAACCAACCCCATCAAACCGTAGGAAAGTCTCCTATGGGAGCGACTGGCACAGCGGCCCGACCTAAGGCGCCAAAAGAGCAAACACTCGGTCCAGCAATCCCCCTAGGAGAGGACCCCACCTCCCAAGCCCCATATGCATCACCGGGTAACATTGGATCCATCCATAGCATATTGCTTCAAAAAATGAGCAGCATAAAGTAATCAAACTATAAAACATAAAACATAGAACAGTTCACCTAGGCCTTGCTAGGGGCGCAGACTTAAACATTATAACGTTGCAGTTCCAGACCCGGGCATCAGCAGCCCCAGGAACCCGGATCAGGCCCGGATAAACCCCCTCAGGGCCCCCCCATGTATCATCCAGCACCCAACCCAAAACCATCCTCATGACCCCCCCTCTCGTGCGTACCCCTTGCAGACCTGCAGTCCAGCTGGCGAGCAACAGAAAATATCAGGTGATGTCCACGAGTATCAACTGGGTCGGGTCTGGAAAGGTGACAAGCAAAGAAAAAACGGAGGAGATGGGGGGGGGGGAATGGAAACACAGAGGCACAGTCCTGCCCTCCCCTCCATGTGGCTTTTAACAAAGGGAGCAACGTTCCGGTGCAGCCACATAACAGAGATACAGTGAGCCAGGGGGCCCAAGGCAGCAAGCAGTGTAATTACCGTTGTCGGGGCAAGGTGTCCAGCCAGTGTGAGGCATCTTCCGGGGATGTGAAGTAGCGGGTAGATTCGCCGTCGATGACCCTCAGTCGAACGGGGAACAGCATGCTGTATTTCAGGCCCCTGGCGCGGAGCAGTCCCTTGACATGATCAAATGTCCTGCGGAGCCTTTGGGTGTCCAGAGAGTAGTCAGGGAACATCATGAGCCGCGTGTTGTCAAAGCGGAGCTCTCCCACCCTCCTGGCCTCCCTCAAAGCCAGATCCCTGTCACGGAAGTTAAGCAGGCGAAAAATAAAAGTGCGCGGGGGGGGGCCCAGGTGTGGCCCGGCCCGGCGGCATCCTATGGGCCCTTTCTACTACAAAGTGTGGGGAGAACTGGGCCTGCGGCAGTAGGTTCAGGAGGATCGTTTCAGTGAACACCGTCGGGTCCTGGCCCTCTGCCCCCTCCGGGAGACCGACAACCCTAAGGTTATTCCTCCTGCTGCGGTTCTCACTGTCCTCTGCCCGTGACTCCAAGGCCTTCACTCTAACCTGCAGGGTGTGTATGGAGGCCCGCTGGTCCCGGATAGAGTCTTCCGTGTCCCCCACTCGCCGTTCCGCCTCCCCCAGCCGCTCCTGTATGCCATCCAGGTCCCTCCGAAGGAGCCCAAGATCCAGCTGAAGAGTGTCTATTTTACCCGTGAGAGTGGTCTGGCATCCCTGAATCGCAAGCATGAGAGCCTGGAAGCGATCTTCCTCCGACGCATTCGCCACGGGAGGCGGTGTCTGGGACGCCATGTGCGCGCGGCCTACAGGAGTCGGCGGCGGCCTCGGCAGGGGACTCGATTTAATTGCGGAGCCTCCTTTCCGTCCAGAGCCGGACTTGCCCCTACGCATACCCGAGAGTCCCTGGTGTCAAACAGGGTGAAAAGCGGTGGTGGATCCCACGGATTAAGGGTGAAATAGGTCCCGGAGAGAGCGGAGCTCCTCTCACACACGTCCGCTCAAGCCGCCATCTTGCCACGCCCCTCGGAACAAAAGCACTTTGTTAAATGGGAAGGGACAAAGGGATGTACTTTTGCAATGAAAGTGCGTTTGTGTCTGTCTATTTATGCTGTCTGCGTAGTCCTTAGTCCATTTCCAATTTCACTGATTGCGCCGTTCCCGAGTTGTGAGCATGCGCAGAGAGGCGCTGACCATGGTCTCCTTCAAGCGCGCATGCGCGAGCCGGCCGGCCCTTCATTTGTATGGGGTCACGGCTCATTTCAATGTAACACGCCCACGTCCTTCCCAATTTGTATTACTCCGCCTTACGCCTCTGAAATAACGTTACGCATGCGCAATTTTCTGCGTAAAAGCTACGAGAATAGGGTGATTACGTGGCTACATTGCGCAAGTCTAACGTAAAGGCGGTGCGCTACGCCGATCCAATAATTCGCAGATGTACCTGAATCTGGCCCAGTATTTTCAATAAAAATTTATATGTTCAACCATGTGATTACTATTTTAATCTATCATTTGCTCTCTTTGCTGAATATGTGTTATCTTGTGTACAGACAAGATAAGACAAGATAGTATGGAAAGTAGGCTTCATCTCTTTTTAATTACCCACTGCTATTCCACTGTTCAGGTAATATGCAGTGATGAGCTCAGGTGTGTTCAGAGTAGGATACAAATCCATGTGTGTAAGCCTCCCAAGAAGCTGTCATCTCTATGGCATTGAGAATTCCTGGCCACGCAGCCACCCCTCATATTAGTGTGCCTACAGGGCAGGGAATGTACCACCCACAGATGATTGACCCATACATCAAAGTCTTTACCAAGTAACTATAGACCTGTTAGTTTAAGTTCTATAGTTGGGAAGATACTGGAGAGTTTAATAAGAGACCATATAGATGAGTTCTTGTTGGAAAAAAATATTTAAGCAACAGACAGCATGGATTCATGAAAGACAGAAGTTGTCAGACAAATCCGATTTTTTTTTAATGAGAAGGTAAGTAAAACCTTGGACAGAGGGGTGGATGTGGACGTGGTATACTTGGATTTTGCAAAAGCATTTGAGACAGTTCCTCATACATGGCTAATGTGTAAGGTAAAGTCTACAAGTTTGGAAAGATCAGTTTTTAAATGGATAGAGAACTACCTAAAAGACATAATTCAGGTAGTCATGGTTAATAAATCTTACTCTGAATAGTCTAAGGTTATCAGTGGTGTGGAATAGGTTGGAGGAATCCGCGCTTAGGAAATAGAGTGTGGCTGCTGCCTCCCTAGGAATCTCCTAGGAGACCAAAGAATAGAAAGCTGTTATAGGGATGATGGCGCTGCCAGCCCAACGAGGGTAAAATTATTAATGGGTGCCTAAATAGTAAGATGGAACAAGTGTTGGGTAACCTATAGAGGGCTCAATCCAATGAAAATGGATTCCCTCAGGTGCCCGCTTAAACCAAGAAAAACGTGAGAGGTTACCTCGTTACTGGTGCTAAAATAAACTGATTCCACAATGTGTGGGTGCTTGTGGACCTCCACCACTGGGTGGTGTCCCTTACACGTGGTAGTGATACAAAAGCTAATATCACAAAAGACAAAAGAAATGTCAAATGTAAGACAGGCCTCTGTGCAGGTCACTGATGCAAAGGACCCTAGAAGCCTTCAATAAGAATGTGCTATAAATGCATGTAGCTAATTCCTATAAGTGGAAGACACTAAGACAATAGGTCCTCTAGAGCATGAGAATGTTAATAAGTGGTAGAAATGAAAGTATCCCGTGATCAGTGTAACTTGATATGTGGTGGGTATGCAATTGAATTTTGGGAGTAATCCCAGTATCCGTGTTGTACCCTATGTGTGTCTGTCCTGATATTGGTACCCAGGATGTATTACAGGTCAATTATTATGGATGAGCAAATGTCAGACAGCGGCAACTGAAATGGATTTCTTATAGATGTCTCCTTATCTAAATTGCACGTGGCAAGTATTAGCATTAAAAGCAAAAGCCAACAAGCTAAATGGAACCAACCAAAACAAAACCAAAAGGAAAACACAAAAAAGCAGAACACAAACAAGTTTACTAGACTCCAAGCCCAAATACCCATGCCAGCATAGGTTCCTTTTTGTGTTTTTTAATATGGTGAGCACTCATCAGATGACACCCTTACTAATACACTTAATTTATTATTAACTTATTTCACATCACACCTGATCACGTACACCAGGTCATGGTATTTTGGACATCACAATAAGAGATCTGTGGCTTTACATGCATATGCGGATGCTTCATGTACATACCGATCCTTCAACACAACATATACACTTTTTGGGAAAAACCGGGATCTAAGTTATCCACCAATAGCGAGGTACTTAGCTCTTATGAAGCATCCCCATGCAACACACTAGTACACATCAATACATGTAAGTTATCAACCCCAGTTTAGGGTTCCCCGACCACCCCCACTTTATATGGATAACTAATTTTATCCACTTAATTTTATTTATCTAACACACTAAACTAAGGTCCCCAGAAATGACGGGATATAGAATCACATCACATTCACCACAGTATCATGGGGTGGTAGGGGTATCTGAGGACACTACCATTAATCATTTATAAGGTCTCTAAAAAATAAATATCACATCACTATGCACGTAACCTATTTCCAGTACTTATCACTGTTACATCAGCAATGGGGAGAATCATTAGAGGTATACAACTTAATTATTTAGCAGGCACCTTGATGAAATAATACGCATTCTTCTCCTTTTTTACATACATTCACAGAGCCCTTACTCCTGTCTAACTCGCGTTAGACTGGAGTACTTTCAAATTACGTGCGTTTTTTCACTACTCTGAAACCTCAAACCATGAAAATACGGCTGCGGGCTTCAATCCGATTATTATTGTTATACAGCCATGTCGTTTTGTTTGTGTACTCCAACAGGCTTCATTGTTGTATTTATACTATATTATTTTTTCTTAGAACCTATGCCTGCAAATTTACTTCCCCCTAAGGATGACCCACATCAACTCAAGGGTCGAAACGCATCGGGGTCTTTGCACATAAGTTTATTTATTCCTTGTTATTGTTCACAAATGTTTTTACATGACTGTCTACAACATATGCTTTAAAAAAAAAAATTTTTATTGAAGGATCTGTTTTACTTTGTAATTTATTTCCTTTTGAATAAACCCATTTCAATCAATTTTACACTCCTTTAATGTAATTAATACTTTTGTTTCTAGGGGTACTTTTCTCTTCTTTTTTAATCCGACTGGCTTACGTGTTCGTACGCCTTCGGATCTACGCTGCAATAAATTTGCGGGCTCTGGGTGGAGTTCCCGTCGTTTTCCGCTTTGGGGCATGCAAATGAGCTTTTGCCGACGATCCATGAAGTTACGAACGTCAATCGCAATCTCTTACGGCATCTTTAGTCACCTTTTTGCTGCGTAAAATTATACCAGCTTTTTGCTGGTCTAATATTAGACAGCCCATATTAAGTATGGCCGTCGTTCCCGCGTTGAATGTCAACGTTTTTTTTTATTTTTTACGTAAGTCGTCCGGGAATAGGAATGTCCGGAAACGACGCTACTCAAACAACGAATGACTTAACGACGTTATTTCGCGCAATGCATGGCGGGAAATTTCTGAACGGAGCATGCGCAGTTCGATCGCCGCGGGGACACGCCTAATTTAAATGCTTCACGATCCCTAATCGCGTATTTCGATTACGCGGCGAGAAATACACTACGCCGCTGTACCACAAGGGACAAAATCTACCAGAATTCGGCGTATAGCCTGGTAAAATACGGCGGCGTAGTGTATCTCTGATACTCTGCGCCAATGTAATTGTATCTGAATCTGGCCCATAGTTTTTTCCATTTACCTCTCTACAATGAATTACTATATGCACTGGTGCTGGAGATGTTAACAGATACAGAATATCTCATTTTCATCCTTATCTCTTAATATACTGTATGAAAATCCAATCATCGGTAATTTAAAGTATGATTGACTTACACTTAGAATCTGTCATCCAGATTTAGGCTCTCCTATAGCAATTGTATAACCACTTTTGTATACAGCGGCACATCGCACACACCCCCCCTCTCATTTGGCACTGACAGGGGTTAATGGAGGGGAGGACCAACTAAGGGAATCAGTAATCACACCAGCGCAACACAACCCCTAAGGGGGAGGAGACACGTACTTGCCGCTGCATACAAATAGGGCTTCAAAACGTATGGAGATTACGTCACCTTTGAGAAAGTCACATGACGAAACGCGTCAGTGACCACTACGCAAGCCTGCACACACGCTCTTGCCTGCCAGCTGATCCGCACGCCAAAGGACCTGGATACAAGCTGTTAGGAGACAACACCGGTACGGACGGATCATTCATCTACACGGTGTCAGCGTCTCTGTCTCGTATACCTCCCTTGGGACTGGCGGCCATCAGGGACTTTGCTTGCATTTGCTTTTAAATGTTTTATTTTTATTTTACTATTTTTTATATCTTTGTAGCGCCAGTCTACCCAGGTGTCTCTGGGTTACTGCAGTACAACTGGCCATTATATTTATTTTATCTGCACTACCTATAATAAATAAGATCCAGAATCTGAAACATATCACGCTATGTGGATACTTAATTTTAATTTTTTTGAGTGACACCGGAAAGGATTCATTACACATCACCTTGAGTGCCCCTCACACAAACGGGAAGAGCTGTGACGCTGACGGAGGGATCCACCACACAGGAGGAACCACAGGTACCACCACCTACCGCCTACTGCCCTCTGAGGGTAACAACATTTGGTGAGTGGGGACCCAAGTGGTCACTCCTGGCACAAAAGGCAGTAACAATCATTATTTCCATTGGATCCCGAAGCGGGGGTGAGCACAGCAAGTAACAGAGAAGTTTCCATTCTGAACTCTTAAAGTCACCATACAGCAGTTCTAATGTTGCATATCTGAACTCTTAGGCCTCGTACACATGATCAAATCTGTCTGCTGGAAACGGTCGGCCCGACCGTCCCAGCAAACAGATTCGACCGTGTGTACGGGCGAGCCGACGGATTTGGTCACCCGACAGATTTCAAAGCATGCTTTGAAATCTGTCGGCTGGGAACCCGTCCGCCCGACATGTCTGCTGGTTAGTATGCTAACCAGCAGACGTGTCTTCTCGCACACGCGCCGAATGATTTCGACGCATGCGCGGAAGTGTTTTACTTCCTGGTGCGGTGACATGGCGGCGTCAACGTCACCGCCACGTCACCGACACGTCAGCGCGCTGTCTGCTGGCGGGGATTTTGGTTTGCTCGTGTGTACACGCGAGCAAACCAAAATCCAAGCAGACAGATCTGTTCAAATCGGTCGGTCCGACCGATTTGAACAGATCGATTGCCTCGTGTGTACGAGGCCTTAGTCTAGCTGGAGATTGGAATTCTTTGCCTATATCCAGTGCTTTAAGTGGGCCAAAAGAGGTGCCGGTACTCTATTAGGCACCGGTGACCCCCCCCACCCCCCCCCCCACCCCCGGGCAGAACGTTTTTTTTCACCCCCACCCGGCGCTAGCGCATGACCACATACGCCCAATCACAGGGCGCCATGCCATCAAATGCAGCCACTGTGTCATCAATTGTCACCACTGTGCCATGCCATCAAACGCAGCCACTGTGTCATGCCATCAAATGCAGCCACTGTACCATCAATTGTCACCACTGTGCCATGCCAACAAACGCAACCACTGTGCCATCAATTGTCACCACTGTGCCATGCCATCAAATGCAGCCACTGTGCCATCAATTGTCACCACTGTGCCATGCCAAACGCAACCACTGTGCCATGCCATCAAATGCAGCCACTGTGCCATCAATTGTCACCACTGTGTCATGCCAACAAACGCAACCACTGTGCCATGCCATCAAATGCAGTCACTGTACCATGCCAATTGTTACCAATTGTCACCACTGTGCCATCAATCGTCACCACTGTGCCACCAATTGTCACTGTCCAGACATCTATCCACCTCGGAGCTTAATATTATAACCTGCTGGGACTTGTAGTTCTCCATTGTCTCCTGGGGCTCAGGTGCATGCGATCCACCATCTTTGTTCAGTTTTACTTACTGCTGGGACTTGTAGTCCCATAGATGGTGGATCGCATGCACCTGAGCCCCAGGAGATGGAGAACTACAAGTCCCAGCAGGTTATAATATAAGGCTCCGAGATGGATGGGTGTCCGGACATCCATCCACCTCGGAGCCTTATATTATAACCTGCTGGGACTTGTAGTTCTCCATCTTCTCCTGGGGCTCAGGTGCATGCAATCCACACCCATCCACCTCAGAGCCTTATTGTATGTATAACCTGCTGGGACTTGTAGTTCTCCAATCTCCATGAGCCCCAGGAGAAGATGGAGAACTACAAGTCCCAGCAGTCTTACTAAAATGACAGGCTCTGAGGTGGATAGGTGGGGATCAGGCAGTGCACCCCTTTAGATTTACACCGACCCCCCCCCTTCTCTCTCTCCCCTGTGGTACAGGAGAGTGTTTTTCTTACCTTGCTGGAGATGGAGAAACTTGCCGAGAAACTTGTAAAAACATGATTCCAACTTCCAGGCCAATCAGCGCAGCACAGAGGTACAGCGCCTCCCACTCCACCGCCCGCCAATCTCCTGTGCCGTTATCTGTTTTTTTTAGCCCTTCTGCCAACCAGGCGGAAGGGCTGAAAAAAAAAACTCATCGCGCGCCGCCGCCGGGTGTACCAAGATGGCCGATAGCTCCAGAGCTAGGCCAAAGCCGCGGCATTTCCTAAGGCGGCGCCGGCGGCGGCGGCGGCGCATTCCGCGGACGCCAGGATTTTGCCCCCCTGCAATTTTTCGCCCGGTGCAGGAGCCCCCCCCCCCCTCTACGCCAGTGCATTCCGGTACGGGAAATCCACGTACTGGGCGCACGGAGAGGTGCTGGTACTCTCCAGGGCCATTTTTGGAAGTGGCGGTACTGAGTACCGCCGCGTTCCGGCCCACTTAAAGCACTGCCTATATCTATACTAGCAGGACTTTTAAGTCATCTGATTAGTTGTTGCTGGATATGATAGACACCTCCTGGTGACTTTTTTGTGTTCTGCTTTTTTTTGTTTTCCTTTTGGTTTTGTTTTGGTTGGTTCCATTTAGCTTGTTGGCTTTTGCTTTTATGTTAATACTTGCCACGTGCAATTTATATAAGGAGACATCTATAAGAAATCCATTTCAGTTGCCGCTGTCTGACATTTGCTCATCCATAATAATTGACCTGTAATACATCCTGGGTACCAATATCAGGACGGACACACATAGGGTACAACACGGATATTGGGATTACTCCCAAAATTCAATTGCATACCCACCACATATCAAGTTACACTGATCACGGGATACTTTCATTTCTACCACTTATTAACATTCTCATGCTCTAGGACCTATTGTCTAGTGTCTTCCACTTATAGGAATTAGCTACATGCATTTATAGCACATTTTTATTGAAGGCTTCTAGGGTCCTTTGCATCAGTGACCTGCACAGAGTCCTGTCTTACATTCGACATTTCTTTTGTCTTTTGTGATATTAGCTTTTGTATCACTACCACGTGTAAGGGACACCACCCAGTGGTGGAGGTCCACAACCACCCACACATTGGGAATTCGTTTATTTTAGCACCAGTAACGAGGTAACCTCTCACATTTTTCTTGGTTTAAGCGGGCACCTGAGGGAATCCATTTTCATTGGATTGAGCCCTCTATAGGTTACCCAACACTTGTTCCATCTTACTATTTAGGCACCCATTAATAATTTTACCCTCATTGGGCTGGCAGCGCCATCATCCCTATAACAGCTTTCTATTCCGTTATCAGTGGTGTACCCCAAGGTTCAGTGTTGGGACCCTAACTTTTTAATATCTTTATAAATGATATTGGGTCTGGGATTAAAAGTACTATTTCAGTGTTTGCAAATGACACAATGCTATGCAGAGAAACAACGCCCTTACAGGATGTCTCCAACTTACAAGCCAACCTCAATGCACTTTCATTGGGCAACTATGTGGCAGATGAGGTTTAATGTAGATAAATTATGCACTTAGGGGCTGCTAAGAATATGCATGCATCGTACATACTACCGTGGTGGGAGTACAACTGGGGAAATCCATAGTGGAGAAGGATCTGGGGGTTCTGTTAGATCATAAGCTTAACCGCTTAAGGACCGCCACATGACTAAATACGTCGCCAATATGGCACGGCTGGGCATATGGACGTACAGGTACGTCCCCTTTAAGAAGCCCCCGTGGGTCGCAAAGCTCTATTTGTGGGGAAAAAAAAAACGATTTTGTTTGGGAGCCACGTCGCACGACCATGCAACTGTCAGTTAAAGCGACACAGTGCTAAATCGCAAAAAGGGGCCTGGTCCTTTAGCTGCATAATGGTCTGGGTTTAAGTGGTTAAAGCGGAGGTCCGCCTACAAAAAAATATTAAAAGCCAGCAGTTACAAATACTGCAGCTGCTGACTTATATATGGACACTTACCTGTCCAGGGCATCCGTGATGTCGGCAGCCGAAGCCGATCAGGCGTTTGGCTCTTGGCTGTCCCTGCCTTGCAGCTTCACTTCCTGGTTCCCTACTGTGCATGCGCGAGTCATGATGTGCATCCTCACTGGCCCCTGCTGTCTTTTGGGACCTTTGTGTCTCCCAGAAGACAGCCGGGGGACCGTGTAGGCGCAGGAAGTGGCTTAGGTCACCACGGTCACTGTGGTGATCTATGACAGGAAGTGAGAGCAAATACCTGTATTACACAGGCATCTGCTCCCTCCTCCCCCTGAAAGGTGCCAAATGTGATGCAATTTGTGATGCAATTTGTATGCAATCAGGCACGCCCTTGTACTACATAGTTAAAAGAGAAATTTAAAGGGAATTGAATAAGAAAATTGTATAATACATGGCTCTGTTTGTAAACAAAGCAGCCGGGGATTATCTGCAGCTATACCAGACCCTTATCCTTAATTGTAGACTGATATAGATGTTAATTAAGCACTTCACACCCCAAAAACATGGTGTGTGGTGCCCTAAAAGTACAAAAAGACATACCAGACTCTTATTCTTGAAGAGGTACCTGAGCCAGCCTGGGAGGTCAGAAAAAGAGTGTAG
Source organism: Rana kukunoris (assembly GCA_029574335.1). Lineage (NCBI taxonomy): Eukaryota > Metazoa > Chordata > Amphibia > Anura > Ranidae > Rana > Rana kukunoris. The sequence continues at coordinate 129,585 of JAJQKJ010001342.1, read as the reverse complement.
GGGACAAGTGTGTCTTTGCCTCTCCCTAAACCATAGCAGGCCACATGACCTCAAAATGCGAGGTGGGTTTCTTGCAAAGGGGACAGCCTTGGTAAAGCACCTATTTACATGAGGACAAGGGTGTCTTTCTCACAACCTCTGAGGGTGGAGGGCTTATCTGGAAGCCCTCTTTATAAACAAGAGGACCTGCAGATACAATGTACAATGTAAATAAGTAGGGGGTTTATGGTACCCCTACTCATTCACACAAAAAAGTGAAAGGTAACTAAACGTACTTACACTTACAGTTTTTGACAAGTTCTTTATTTAACTCCTGGAAGCCAGCGCCTATTGGCCCTTTAAAGAGTTTAGGATGCTGGGAGACGATGCAGGATTTATAATCATGTGACCGCTGTTATTGGCTGTCATGTAGGTTACATCAACCAATTGATAGACATAACTATTTCAGTCAGTACATTCACTGAAAAGTCCCCACTGCTAAATATAAACAAATGTAAATGTAAACTAAGAGACAGGTAATGTCAATGACCCTTTGTTTACAGGGCCTGGGTTTCCCAGCCAGTAAATGAACGGGGCTGGGTAACATCACTGGTTGTTAACAACTGTTAACAAGAAGCTGTCATATATAGTAGTGTTTGAGTCCGGCATTAAGACGAATGCTCAAAAGGCAAAATTCAGTCTGATTATACAATCAGATTGTATAGATTTGGGCAGTCTTAAAGCAGAGTTCCAGACTTTTTTTTTTTTTTAATAACCCCTGTGACAGTCGCTGATTATACATTAAAATTGGCTTGTGCTGTATATTATAAAGTTTTCGGTCTTTGTATCCGCCTTAAGACTTACTTGGAACTTCTGATAAAGCAAGCAACCATCCTGATTGTGGGCATCTGAAGCCTGCTGGGACTCTCTTCAGGGAAATAGGTGCAACTGGCTACCCAGCATGTACCTCCTGATCTCACGCATCGTGTGTGTGGAGGATGCCCATTGGCTCCTGAGATTGATGACATTGCTATCCCAGGAGCCAATAGGAAAAGAGAAATGAGGTACCTCACCGTGGCGAGGATGGATGTAAGTACAGCGATTACCCGCAACAAAAGGTAGAAGATCAAGAAAAGACTTTCCAAAAACGAATAGGAATGTGATCATTAACAGTTGATGTAAATTAGGGCGGAACTCCACTTTAAAGTCTTACTAAACCCTGAACCCTGCATTCACTATATCTGGTCTTCCAGAGTACAGAGAACATGAAAATGCAATTATTATGTATTAAATATAAACTGCCAAATACCTTTTCTCATCAGCAGTATATATATGTGATCTCTATCAGTGTCTGGCTAAGCACTGGTTAAAGCTTATAGGAGGCATTTTCATTTTCATTTTCCTCTGACTGTCATATGAGACTGCATGACCCGTGACCCTCTGTCTGGAGAGTGCTAATTGGCCCTGTGCTGATCACATGCACCTTCTGGAAAATAAAAAAAACTCTCTAGCAGTACACACCAAACTGAGCATGTGCAGAGTGCCCCCAAGGCTCTGTATTATCAGGAGATGGATTGGGTACAGTGCAAGAAGGGACTGATCAGAGAAGACAGGATCAAACAGCCTTTTTACACAATGCAGAGGATTAACCTCTTAGGTTCCACAGTGAGTATAACAGGCATGCTTTTTCCTGCATATACAGGCTGATCCAACTGTTGTGGGTTTAGTAACACTTTAAGCTTGCCATACACTATGCACTTGTTTCTGGCGAGTAAAGGAACCCCATTCTGTGCAAGTAGCTTGCAAAAGATGAATCTCTTAGAATAGCAAGAAAATGTCTGTAACCTGGTCTAGTCTGTGCAGAAAATTAGGAAATGCAGTGAACCAACTACCAGAGTAGAGGGATAAAGAACTCTTGTCTGTAAAGCACAGTCCTAGAGTTACAAAGAAACACAATTCTGCATTAACACATTTTTTTTTACATGTTTTAACAAAACAGGAGTTTACCTTTAATTGTGTACAGAGTCTGTAGTGTTTAAAAGTTCCTCAGTATAATGGATGTGTACTGTATATTACAACTGCAAGACACAGAAATGTATTGATATAACTAAAATGCATTGATTTCTTTGCAGATCACACATCTGAACAAACCGTTAAAGGGATGATATATATTTTGCCTGTGACAGCTATCTTCTGTACATTCATTTTATTAGGATATGCCACACACAAATATATTCATGGAAGCAACCCCACACAACCAACAATTCTGGTAAATGATTTGTCTTTTAACATTTCAACGTTTTTTTTTTCCTTTTAATTGCTTGTGTTCTGCTTTGTCCAGGCTGAGGTTGCCACTTATCATTGAACTCTGGGATGATAAGAATGTGCAATCACAGGGATACTTTCCTTCACACTGGCTAAAACAGATGCCACTTAAAAGCCACCTGACAACAGTCAGAAGGGCCATTATTGGTAAAGGTTTATACAGAGGTGAATGCATGCAATAGTTCACCATTTTCTTGAACTGCAAACAACTAGAGTTTGGGTTGAACTAATGGTCTACCTGATCCCTATCATATCCCTAAAGCCTCGTACACACGATCGGTCAAAACTGATGAAAACGGACTGAAGGTCCGTTTCATCGGTCCAAACCGATCGTGTGTAGGCCCCATCGGTCAGTTATCCTTCGGTTGAAAAAAAGAGAACTTGCTTTAAAATTTAACCGATGGACGGCTAACCGATAGGTCAAAACCGATCGTTAGTATGCAAAAGTATTGGTTAAAAGGCCGCGCATGCTCAGAATCAATTCGACGCATGCTTGGAAGCATTGAACTTAGTTTTTTTTAGCACTTTGTTGTGTTAAAACATATAAACGTCACCGCGTTCTGACACAATCGTTTTTTTAACCAATGGTGTGTAGGCACGTCAGACCATCAGTCAGCTTCATCCGTTAACCGACGACAACGGTCCTTCAGACCGTTCTCATCGGATGGACTGATAGTGTGTACGTGGCCTAATGTGTACTGTCACAGTCTGTGGTAGTCACATTGTTTAAAGTCTACAATGAAAAATAGCTTATCACAAAAAGTAATTACATTTTTTTTTTTTCTTAATATATATTGAAAATGTATTTCTTCTCTTTGTTTTAGAACATTACCACCAGACAGAACATAAATGCAATTTTAGTTGATGCACATACTGTAACCATTAACGTCATCACCATTGAACCTGGAAAACTTAACCTACAAGACACCATGATGTCTGGCGAAGAAGATCAAGAGTTTCAGAATCAGACTCATCAGCATATCACAAAGGATAAAGATCACATAAGCTGTGATTCAGGTGTTACAGAAGAAGCTGATAAAGAGTTTTTTAATGACTATGGATATGTCAGTCTTCGGGAACAAGTAATAACTCCAAGACCCACTATTTCGCCATATGATATGCCCCATCACCTTCAAGAAACAATTAGACCACTCTCTACATCAACAAATAAATGTGAAAAAAGAGATCCTTATGGATACATTAAAAGCAATGGAAGTGTTTCTCCTGTACAAGAAAATGATGAATTTGATGTTGTGCCAAATGTATATACATCAGAAAAGACTATGGTTAGCTATCCCTATTTCCCACATGGTGTTTCAGATTTTTCCAATGTTGACACAATAAAAGAGGACCTTTGTGAACCTGAGGACTTGTTTATGGAAAAATTAGATACACTAAATGTAATAGAAGATACAGATGATTCTAGTACGCTGTTTGTAGATTGGAGTCCAGAGGATCCTCCCTTCTACATACCAAACCTATCTAAGAAAAGAGAGCTTGAAAACTGCATAAAACAATGCCAGAAAAAGCAAGAAGGCCTTTTGTCTCAGCTTTACTTACCAACTGAAGCACAAGAAACTGCTAAAGACGATGAACTTGGGCATCTGGAAGAAAGATGGGGACTACTTGTAAAGGACACAGAAAAATAAGACTTAAAAAAGTGTTTACAGGTTACTGATAAGACAGCACAGATAGTCTTGGTGGTCTCAGCGCCGCGGCAAAACATATTTTCAAGGCTGATATACTGTATACTGTATGTATTATGTAAATTATGTATTATAACCCTCAAATGACAGATTTACATTTGTTATATTATCAATCAGTTACAAACACACTTCCATACATCCTGAGGTTACACACATCTTCAAACCCCTCAGCTGATGTAAAACAATAAATAAATTAAAAAACAATTACGGTATATATTTTGGGCCTTCAACAGGAACAAATCCTACATTATTTATTTTGCTAAAGGAAGTAATCTCTGGATCAATGCTCTACTTTTTTTTAACATATAATTTATAAGTAATCCTTTATATATTTTTATTTTAAAGGGGTTGTTTTTTATTTTCTAAATAGGTTCCTTTAAGCTAGTGAATTGTTGGTTCACTTACTTTTTCCTTCGATTTCCCTTCTAAATGTTTTTTTTTCTTTGTCTGAATTTCTCACTTCCTGTTTCTCCTCAGTAAGCTTGCCACCATCATCCGAGTCGTTTTTAGTAGGCCAGAACAGCTTACTGAACAGCTTACTGAGGAGCATAGTCATGCGAACAGGGTGTGCCTGGGCACACCCTTATCACCCCATGCAGTGCCGATTCCTCCTGTCTCCTCCCTGCAGTGCTGCCAGCTTCCCTCCTCACCTGTCCCGCCAGCTGCTGCCAGGAGATGCTTCTGGATGGGGAGTGTGGGAAATGGTAAAAAAAAATTATAAAAATCTTCTGACACCGTCCCCTGCCCTACTAGCACCGATCTCTTCTCTACCAACACCTTCCTGGGGTGCACACCCTAATGCAATAGGCTGTGCACACCAATGCTGAGGAGGAATAGGAAGTGAGAAATTCAGACGAAGAAAACAAAGAAAAAAAAAACATTTAGAAGGGAAATGGAAGGAAAAGGTAAGTGAACCAACAATGCACTATCTTAACCACTTTACACCCAGGCAATTGACAAAAGACGGCCACAAGATGGCTCTCAATTGCCGGCAGGACGTCTATGGACGTCCTCCGCTCCTCCGGCCACTGGGGGGCGTGCGCGCGCCACCGGCGGCGCGTGCCTGCAGCGCGTGCATGCGGCATCACTGAAATGCCAATGCCCGCCAGGTACCCGCGATTGGTGGATACACAGACAAGGACGTGGATCTGTGTGTAAACACACAGATCCACGTCCTATCAGGGAGAGAGGAGACCGATGCTGTGTCCCTTGTACATAGGGACACAGATCGGTCACCTCCCCCAGTCAGTCCCCTTTCCCCACAGTTAGAAACACTATGCAGGGTACACATTTAACCCCTTCCTCGCCCCCTAGTGTTAACCCATTCAATGCTAGTCACATTTATACAGTTAACAGTGCATATTTAGAGCACTGGTCACTGTAAAAAAGTAAATGGTCCCAAAAATGTGTCAAAAGTGTCTGATGTGTCCGCCGAAATGTCGCAGTCCCAATAAAAATCGCAGATCACTGCCATTACTAGTAAAAAATAAAAAATATAATCATAATTCTGTCCCCTATTTTGTAGGGGCTAAAACGTTTGCGCAAACCAGTCGCTTATTGTGATTTTTTTTTTAACAATAATACGGAGAAGAATACGTATCGGCCTAAACTGAGATTTTTTTTTATACTTTTTAAAAAAAAAATGGGATATTTATTATAGCAAAAAGTAAAAAATATTAGCCCAGATTTACAGACATCGGCGCACATTTATGCCGCCGTAGCGTATCTCTTTTACGCTACGCTAACGCAGCGCGGAGAGGCATGCACTGAATTCAGCAAGCTATTGCTCCCAACTCTGCGCCGGCGTAGCATACATTTCGAAGGCACAGGCGGGCGTAAGTGGAAGCAGGTGGAAGTGGGCTGGAAGTGGGCGTGATTCATGCTAATGAAGCGTGACCCCAGGCAAATGATGGGCCGGTGCGCCAGACAAGTACTTAAACTGCGCATGCGTCGAGATGTGGACGTATCCCTGTGCACATGCGCACAACCACGTTGGAACAACTGCCTAAGATACGCCGGATCACTGTGTACACCGTTAACGTAACATACGCCCAGCCAGACTCACGTCGGCCCATATTCACAGACGTCCAACGTACAATACGTAGGCTTGTGTTCCCTGGTACATACCTTTGCATGGGTTGCGCCTCATCTATGGGGAATAACTTTACGCCGGACGTAAAACTTTCGCAAACCGCATATATCATGCGCCGGGCGCAAGTACGCTCGTGAATTCGCCGTATTTCCCTCATTTGCATATTTGAATAGAAAATCAATGAGAGCGCCACATGTGTCCAGCGTAAATATGCACCCACTTTACGCCGGCGTAGGCAAGTTACGTCGGTGGGATGAAGTCTGTTTTTAGGCGTATCTTAGTTTGTGGGTCCGGCGCTCAGATACGACGGCACATATTTGCACTTACGCTGCGTATCTGGAGATACAGGGCCAGATTCTCAGAGGCGCTACGACGGAGTATCTCAGATACCCCGTCGTATCGCCGTTTTTTTGTCCGGGTATCTATGCGAGTAATTCGTTGAATCACTTAGGCATAGATACGGGTGAACATCCGACAAGTGTAATACAATTACACTTGCGGATCGTAGTTGTAATGACAACTCCGGCCACTAGGTGGCCTTTACATTGTTTTCTCATTTGCCTATGCAAATGAGGCTACTACGCAGATTCCCGAACGCTTTTACGCCACCCCGTCGTCGCTTACGTCGTTTTAGAACGCGTAAGGTTACCCCTGCTAATATGAGGGGTAACCTTACGCAGTACCGTCGGATGCCGTCGGGTGCCGTCGGATGCCATGTTAATTATGGCGTCGGGTCAGCGTCTGCTTTTTCCTTCGCTTACGTCGTTTTACTAAGTCGTTCGCGAATAGGGCATTGCGTAGTGACGATCACGTCGTTTTGACGTCGGTTTCAACGGCGCTTTCTGACGTGAGCTGGAGCATGCGCACTGGGCTTTTTCCCCGGCCGGCGCATGCGCAGTTCGATCGACGCGGGGGCGCGCTTAATTTAAATACAAGCCGCCCCCTTTGAATTACGCGGCCTTACGCTGGGCCATTTACACTACGCCTCCGCAAACTACGGAGCAAGTGCATGGAGAATACGGCACTTGCTCTGTTAAGTTGCGGTGGCGTAGTGTAAATGGCTTACGCTACGCCAGCGAAAATCTATGAGAATCTGGCCCATTGGCGCAAGTGCTTTGTGAATCCGGGCCATTGTGTTTTTTTTTCAAAATTGTCAGTATTTTTTTTTTGTTTATAGCGCAAAAAATAAAAACCACAGAGGTGATCAAATACCACCAAAAGAAAGCTCTATTTGTGGGAAAAAAAGGAAATCAATTTTGTTTGGGAGCCACGTCGCACGACCGCGCAAATGTCAGTTAAAGCGACACAGTGCCGGAAGCTGAAATTTCGCCTGGGCACAAAGGGGGTTTATGTGCCCAGTAAGCAAGTGGTTAAAGGAACCTATTTAGAAAATAAAAAACAAACCTTTACAACCCCTTTAAGAAAATATTCTGTATTTTGAACTTGAATTAGAACTAATTGCTAGGGAAGGCTATTTCATATTGTCACATGTCCTATAATAAAGAACTGTTTTCACAGGCAGTCGGGCACTTGAGCAGAGATGCAACTTTTTTTTTCTTTCAATCAAAACTGGAGACCTTTGTATGAACATAAAGTGAGCTCATATTTTCTGTATTTGAAATATAAGCCACCAGGGCCGGAGTGGGACTCATTTTCAGCCCTGGAGTTTCATGCCTTAGACCTGCCCACTTTAGTTCATGACATTATGTTTAGGAGTGCGTTACGTACAGAGTGCGAGGTTCAGGAGTGCGTTACGTACAGAGTGCGAGGTTCAGGAGTGCGTTACGTACAGAGTGCGAGGCTCAGGAGTGCGTTACGTACAGAGTGCGAGGTTCAGGAGTGCGTTACATACAGAGTGTGAGGTTCAGGAGTGCGTTACGTACAGAGTGCGAGGTTCAGGAGTGCGTTACATACAGAGTGCGTGGTTCAGGAGTGCGTGGTTCAGGAGTGCGTTACGTACAGCGTGTGTGGTTCAGGATTGCCTTACATGCAGAGTGCGTGGTTCAGGATTGCCTTACATGCAGAGTGAAGGGTTCAGGTTTGCTTATGTACAGCATGGAGGTGTGCATAAATCACAGGCCAGTTTATAACTTCCCTGTACCAAGCTCTGTCCCCAAATTTCTGCCCCCCACAGTGCAGAGCGCCCCTCTCTCTCTCTCTTTTCCAGACCTTTCTCCTCCTCCCTGTCTAGTGCAAAGCAGAAGAGAAGTACTGTACCTTACCCCATGTCAGGCTGCCGGCGCGGGCTTCGGGAGATGCTGCAGGTGCGAGGCTGGAGTGTGCATACCCCGCCCCTCCTTCTCTGACGCCCGCATTAAATGGCCGGTGATTGGCCAGACCAGGTGCATGTCATACCAGAGGCCGCCTCTTTCTATCAGGAGAGATCGGTCGATCAAGAAATTGATCATTTATTGAAGCATGTATGGCTACCATTATTCTGCCTATCCCCCTCTGGTATCTAAGCCATAAACAATACAATCTGGTTGTACAATCTCATTCACTGAAATTATCCAATAGGAGGACAAACCCAAACCATCCAATCATTTTCTATACAGAGACCACAGATCTAATGGTGGCCATACACACTTCAATCTCCATTTCTGATCCGTCTTTCCTGATAGGAATAATTAATCTGTAGTGGACAACTCATTAATTCGATACGCCACACACAGGGGTGAATTGAGAGTTGAGATAGAATTGTAACTTATCACATCTCTGTTTCCACCATGTCACCCCCATAATCTGATCCTTAGGAATACGATTAAGGTGTGTGTGTGTGTGTGTGGTCACCATAGAGCAGATTGTAGAATCAGATTGTATGGACAGCTGTAGACATGTGTGTATAATAGAGGCAGGACCGGCTGTCAATCTCCTGTGTGTGTGGGCGCGGCCAGCAGTCAGCGTGCCGCTTGTTGTGTGTATGGAGGAGTGATAGTTCTGTACCGGCCCAGCCCGCCCCTGTATGTAGCGTAAGTGCAACGCTACAGGCCACCGCGCCGGGGGGTACATTTATAAGGGAGCCGGAAGGCGGCCGTGGGACCGGCCCACAACCCGACCAGCCCACCGGGAGTTGTCCCGGTTCTCCCGATTAGCCAATCCGGGCCTGTAAGCCACATATTTATTTACTGTATATAAAGTCATCATAACTACCTTAAAATAAATACAGACATTGTAATTTCCATCTAATAGTTCCCATCGTAAAGCAGTAATCTATGGATTGCTAGAGAGCTGTGACACGAAAAAAGGAACAGTAAACAAAAACTATAAAAACATAAATGCACAAGTACTGTTAGATAGAGTAGCAAGAGGAAAATGGGTCACTTTCATTGCCTTTTCTCAAATATGTATGGGTTTCCCATGTGTGCTTTTTACCTATAAAATGACATGTATTGTAAGATGCATTCTGTCAATAACAATAACATAGCAGTTTTTGTTTATTTGAGTCCACCATCTAACATAACTTCATTACCTATTGAGGGTCAATATAAAATGAAGGTTTATGTGTGCAAATAGAGTCCAAACTTCCATTTAAAATAAAAAACAAAAACAAAGGATCGACAAAGATAAAAACAAAAAAAACAATGATTTGCAGATATAGTGCCAGATTCAGGTAGATGGTCGCATCTTTTGGTTGGAGTAACGTTTCTCATTTACGTTACTCCGCCGAAACTTTAGGAGCAAGTACTGTATTCACAAAGCACTTGCTCCTAAAGTTGCGGCGGCGTAGCGAAAATTAGCCGGCAGAATTCAAATTGGGCGGGTAGGGGCGTGTATTATTATAACTAGGCGCGATCCCGCGGCGAACGTACTGCGCATGCGTCGAATGTCAGTGCGCATGCTCCAAATTCTGTCAGTGAACGTCAATGACGTCAATCCCCATTCACGGACGTTTTACGCAAATGACGCAAAAAAAATTAAATTCGACCCGATGACGACGGCCATACTTAACATAGGATACTCCACTAGGGGGCTGGTTTTTCTTTACGCCACGTATCTCTTACGGAAACGTCGGAAAGTCACTGCGTCGTGCCCGAATACGATCGTGAATTGCCGATTCTCGCTGATTAACATATTCTCGGCGTTAATCAGCGGGAATGCCCCGAGCGACCATTTTTAAAATTGCAGTTCCGATACGACGGCGAAATACAATTATGCCGCTCGTATAGGAACTCCAACCCGGCGTTTCTTGTTTTCTACTTACAGAAAACAGAAACGCCGGCTCAAAGTGAGAGTTAGGCTGGAGTATCACTGATACTCCAGCCTAACTCTACCTGAATCTGGCCCATAGTCAGTTCAATCCACTTGCTTGTCATGAAAACACCTGCCATCAGTAAGGGTGAAAATAAACACTATTGGGCCAGATTCTCCAATATTTTCGGCGGCGTAGCGTAAGCCAGTTACACTACGCCGCCGCTGCGTACTGGAGCAAGTGCTTTATTCTCTAAGCACTTGCTCCGTAGGTTTCGCTTACGTCGCGTAAATCGCGCAGCGTAAACCCGCGCAATTCAAATGGGGCGGCTTGTATTTAAATTAAGCGCGCCCCCGCGTCGAACGAACTGCGCATGCGCTGGCCGGGGAAAAAGCCCAGTGCGCATGCTCCAAAGGACGTCACATTTTCTCAATGTAAACGACGTAATCGCAGCATACGCCAGCCCCATTGAGAATCGACGTACGCAAACGACGTAAACGACGCACAACACGACGCGGTCCCGAGGCCATACTTAACATGGCATCCGACGGGACACGACGGCATCCGACGGGACCTCGTAAGGTTACTCCACATAGAAGCTGGGGTAACCTTACGCGAACGAAAACGACGTACGCGACGACGGGGCGGCGTAAAAGCGATCGAGAATCGGCGTACTACTTCATTTGCATATGCAAATGAAAAAACAACGTAAAGGCCACCTAGTGGCCGGAGTTGTCATTACACCTACGATCCGAAAGTGTAATTGGATTACACTTGTCGGATGTAGAAGCGTATCTATGCAAAAGTGATGCACAGCATCACACGCATAGATACGACTAAAAAAAAAAGGCGATACGACGGGGTATCTGAGATACTCCGTCGTAACGCCTCTGAGAATCTGGCCCTTAGTCAGTAGACATGTGCACAGAAAAAAATTTCGTTTTTTTTTGTTCCGTTTCGTATGGTCCCGTCTGTTCGTTTCCGTTCGTTTTTCGTAAGACGCCCGTTTTCCCGTTCGTTCCCGTTCGTTTACTATTGTTAAGCCCCATAAAATTGGTCAGACTATTTTAACAACACACATAAAAACGATCGTTTTCCGATCGTTCTCAGAAAATTCGTTCGTTTTTAAACTGCATCAGAAAACCATTTTTGGGTTCAGAAGTCTGGCCAATTGATCTCCCCTCAGATGAAAATCCACAGAAAAGTTTATTAGGCTTTACTATACAAGTGTACTCACTACTCTGCACAAAAGAGAAGCTGCTTTCAGTCACTGAGGCTGGCCATACATGTTCAATTTTCTTGTACAATTTTCTTTTAGATTTACCAAAAACCATATATGAGGTCAAACTAAACAACACTTTCAATTGTATGCAATCAGGCAGGCCCTTGCACTACATAGTTGAAGGTAAATCTAAAGAAAATTGCACAGAAAATCATGTATGGCCAGCCTAACTCTCTGGCCATTAAAAAACCCATAAACAAAAGATTTGCATTTGAACCTGTTTCTTTTGTTATTTTCGTATGTTGATATGACACCTATAACATAAAAATTGCATTCAGTATTTTGAATACACAGAAAAAAGAAAAAAGAATTCATTCAATATACATAATGAAATTCTTTTGTTATAGATGTCATTGAACAATGAACATACAACTGAAAACGAACACAAAACAGATTCAAACAAAATACGCAATGCAAACCTCTTGATACAGATTTAATTTTCGTTATTTTGCCATTTTCGTTTTGTCGTTTTTTCCCGTCGGATCGTTCGTTCGTATTTGCGGTCGTTCGTTATGCGGCTCATCCGTTATCCCGTCGTTTTCGTATTTTGGTGCTTTACCGTTTTCGTATGTACACATTATCCCGCGGGTACGAAAATGAACATTTTCTTACGAAAATAACATTCGTACGAACGGGAATGCACATATCTATTAGTCAGTACGAGGTAATATTCAACATACAATGCAGGGGTCAGGTCTATATCAAGTACTACACAGCACATGTTGTGTAGCAGTTAAGAAAATGTAATGTACAATACTGTACTAGCTATAGTAATAAGAGTAAAGTAGTAAGAATTAAGTACAACATTGCTGCTCATTGGAAAGAAAAGTGCCTAATGCCGTGTACACATGATGGGAAATTCTGACAAGAAAACCGTGGATTTTTTTAGACGGAATTTTGGCTCAAACTTGTGTTGCATACACACGGTCACACAAAATTCCAAATGTCAAGAACGCTGTGACATACCACACTGCAACGAGCCTAGAAAAATGTAGTTCAATGATTCCGAGCATACGTCAAATTGATTCCGAGCATGCATGTTCTTTTTTCTGCGGCGGAATTGCATACAGACGATCGGAATTTCCGACAACAACTTGATTGGAATTTTCAACCAAAAGCTCACATCGAACTTTTCTTGTCGGAAATTCTGATCGTGTGTTGGTTGTGGAAAAAAGACGCTCATGGTCAGTGTGGGAAATGGGGCAGGATGCAAGAAAATCTGTGTTCCAGGATTTCGTACATAATAGGGACAATGGTGATATTCCAGATTGCATGGCAACATGTATTTGAGTAATAAAATGCAACAACAAAAAGCTGTCCATGTGCTAGAGACATGCAGGAAAGGTTCAGAGACAGGCGGGCAGCTATATCAGTGTCTCTATTCATGTAACACAGCAATGTGATGGCCCTGTGTATGGCAGAGGAGTCACAGAACATCCTGTACAGTTAGGAAGTCTCTTTTTATCACAGAACTGTCCAGTAAACGGCCCTTTATCCTGGTCAGTAGATCCTCTCTAATTACTACAACCAGCTCAGTCTGCCGTCAGTAACTCATTACACGCTGGCTTTTGGGGCAACAGCGATTTACCTCTGTGTATGACATGACTAGAAGCAATAAGAGATAGTAGACTCCACTCTCCCGCATGGGCACCATGCTGGACAGAGGTCTTGTCTTGTACACGCAGTGGATGTAGGTATAATGGGGTCAATTCACAAAGCTTTATTTTCAGATTGCGAGTGTTATTTTAACGATTTTGCACGTTATTGAAGCTAGTTCAATTCACTAAACGATTTAACGCTTTGAAAAATCATCAAATAACGTTTCCCTACACAGAACCGATATTTTAAGGTGTGGATCCTTATTAAAGAGTCAAATCATTGTTTTAAACATTCAAAACGTTATTTTAAAGAGTCAAATCGTTAAATATGTACAGAAGTGCAATTCACAAAGATTTTTTTGACAGTTATCAATCGTTAAGCAATCGTTAAATTAACACCTCCCTCAGGGTAGCGTTATGACATTTCCCAGGCGATATTTTGTTGTAAGAGGAAGCTTTTGGCGATTTTTGTAGTGTAGTGTAGTGTTGGGCAAGCTAGAACCGTGCTCTATTTGAACTTAAAATTATCCAGAGGCGAAGAAGAACATGTTAGAATATTGTTTAGATTTATAAACGTGTATTCCGTTCACGTACTATTTTGGATGACTTTTCTGAAACCCAGGTGATAGCTAAATTCCGATTATCATCTCCCATGATTTATTCTCTGTATGAGGAAATACACATGGCTTTAGAAAAGCACACACTAGAAGTTTTGCACATCACATGCTCAATCTCCATGTGTATTGCTTGTGTCTCCCTCTCTCTCTCTCTGTATCTGCTCTTTTCCACATGTAGCTGTTCTCCTCCCCTTCTGCTCCCAGAATGCATCTCTCCAGCATTATTTAACGATCTGAAGAGTTATTTTAACATCCCAAATGTTAATAATAACGTCTGAGTAGTTAGCATAACGTTTGGATAAAGAGTCAGTTGAAAACCATAACGACTATGTTAAATAACGATTATAGCTTTCGTGAATACCATGTTTGCTAGCGTTAAATAAGGAGTGCTAATTTAACACCTGAAGAAAACCAATAACGTTTCTCTTTGTGAATTGACCCCATTATGTGTTCCAACAGCCTGACCAGGGACATGTGGTGGGTCTGTGGAACCCTCAGATTTAGTGCAAATACAGGGACAGTTCTCTTCCCTTGCAAGGTTCTGTATTGTAGACTTGTAAATTGTCTGTCTCCCTGTACTGTAAATTTTTGTTTACTAAAAAATGTAAGGTTAAGGGTTACTCGCCATCAGTTGCACAACCCAATCCCTACCCTGCTCTGCCCCTAATCACGCCCCAGAAATTACCTCATGAAATGACACTTAAATGTTTTATGCAGAATTAAGTTATGGAAATAAATATTAACCACTTGACCACTGGGCACTTAAACCCCCTTCCTAACCAGACCAATTTTCAGCTTTCGGTGCTCTCACAATTTGAATGACAATTACTCAGTCATACAACATTGTACCCATTTGAAATTTTTGTCCTTTTTTTCACACAAATAGAGCTTTCTTTTGGTGGTATTTGATCACTTCTGGGTTTTAAATTTTTTGTGCTATAAAAGAAAAACGACTAAAAAAACAAAAAACAAAAACTTGTTTCTGTCATATTAGCAGGTTGTTTCCCACACACAGCATATGCATACCACAAATTACACCCCAAAACACATTCTGCTATTCCTCCCGAGTATGGCGATACCCCATGTGTGAGACTTTTACACAGCGTGGCCACATACAGAGGCACAACATGCAGGGAACGCCATCAGGCGTTCTGGAACACCCAGACCAATTCTGACATTTCTCTCCTACATGGAAAAATCATCATTTATTTGCCAGAAAATTACATAGAACCCCAAAACATTATATATGCTTTTTTAGCAAAGACGCTAGAGAATACAATGGCGGCCGTTACAACTTTTTATCTCGCACGGTATTTTCGCAGACATTTATTGAACGCGTGTTTTTTTAAAAAACTGTTTTGTGCTTAAAACAAAACAAAGCAGTAAAGTTAGCCCAATTTTTTTCATAATGTGAAAGATGAAGTTACGCCGAGTAAATAGATACCCAACATGTCACACTTCAATATTGCGCACACTCGTGGAATGGCGCCAAACTTCGCTACTTAAAAATCCCCATAGGCGGTATTGCAGAGTATTGGGGTATTGCAAAGTATCATGCAGGGTATTGGGGTATTGCAGAGTATTGGGGTATTGCAGAGTATCGTGCGGGGTATTGCAGAGTATTGGGGTATTGCAGAGTATTGGGGTATTGCAGAGTATCGGGGTATTGCAGAGTATTGGGCGGGGTATTGCAGAGTATTGGGAAGGGTATTGAAGAGTATTGGGGTATTGCCGAGTACTGGGGTATTGCCGAGTACTGGGGTATTGCCGAGTATTGGGGTATTGCTGAGTACTGGGGTATTGCTGAGTATTGGGGTATTGCTGAGTACTGGGGTATTGCTGAGTATTGGGGTATTGTTGAGTATTGCGGTATTGTTGGGTATTGTTGGGTACTGGGGTATTGCTGGGTACTGGGGTATTGCAGGGTATTGGGGTATTGCAGAGCTGGGATGGATGGAGGGATGGCTGGATCTGTGACTGCATTTGTCACAGATCCAGCCACAGCGCTGCTGCTGACACCCCGCTCCCCCCCACTCCTCGCACACTGTACCGAACGGTACACAGAGGAGAGGGAGGAGAGGGAGGAACCGGCGTCATCAAATGACGCCGGTTTGTTTACAAGTGATTGCGCCGTCATTCGACGGCGTGATCACGTGGTAAACGGCCGCTATCAGCGGCAATTTACCGTGATCCGTGATGCGCCGGGTCTTCTAGACCCGGCGAGCACGGACACTTCCGCAAACGCACCCCAGGGGACGCGCAATCGCAGAAGTGAAGGACGACGTCCCAGGGACGTCGTGTCACAGTAGCTCGACCGCGCTGTAGCAGTATTTTTGCTATAGCGCGGTCGGCAAGTGGTTAAAGGGGAGTTCCAGCCAAATATAATGTTTATTAAAAGTCAGCAGCTACAAAAAGTGTAGCTGCTGGCTTTTAATAAACATTCACTTACCTGCTCCACGATCCAGCGAAGCGCCGGCCGGGGGGTCCGCTTCTCTCCCCCCCTCCCCTGCCGGCATCTTCATTCTCACTGTGGGCACGCAGCCGTGACAGCCTTCGGCTTTACGGCCGGGCACCCACTGCGCATGCGCGAGCCACATTGCGCATGCGCGCGCTGCGCTGCTCGCCGCTGATTGGACAGGCGATCGCATGGGACCTGTCAGTGTCCCATGCGATCGCCTACAGGGAGGGGCTGCTGAAGCCCCCACTCCCCCCCAAAAAAATTACATGCCAAATGTGGCATGTAAGGGGGTGTGGAGTGGATTAAGCAGAAGTTCCATTTTTGGGTGGAACTCCGCTTTAACAACAACTTTATCAGTTCCCCTCAGCACAGCCTCACCTGTGCTCATCAATGCAGCCTCACTGTGTCCCACATTGCACCCTCACTGTGCCCCCATTGCAAACTCATTGTGCCCCATTGAGGAGTCCTTGTGCCCCCCATTGCATAGTCATTGTGCCCCCCATTGCAGAGTCATTATGCCCCCCATTGCAGAGTCCTTGTGCTCCTCTTATTGCGGAGTCATTGTGCCCCCCATTGCAGAGTCCTTGTGCCCCCCATTGCAGAGTCCCTGTGCCCCCCATTGCAGAGTCCTTGTGTCCCCCCCATTGCAGAGTCATTGTGCCCCCCATTGCAGAGTCATTGTGCCCCCATTGCAGAGTCATTGTGCCCCCATTGCAGAGTCACTTTGCCCCCCATTGGTGGCCAGACCATGACAGGAAGAAGAGGAGAGCCGCGGATTGCAGAGCGGTATTGCCTGCTGTTAGAACTTACATTGAAATTTCCTTCACTCTGTGCTCGCTCATACAGCACCACCTCTTCCTGTCATAGACAACACGTATCAGCATTGGACCCGCATTCTGTCTATTACAGGTGTGGGGTCAGGAGGAGGCGGGGCTGTGTGAGCGAGCAGAGAGGAGGAAATTTCAATGTAAGTTCTAACAGCGGGCACTACTGCTCTGCGATCCGCAGCTCTCCTCTTTCTCTGTGATCCCTGCCATCAGGGCGATCGCTGGGAGAACAGCTCCTGATCAACCCAGCCCGCCGCGTTGCTCGCCCCCCACTCCCAGGGAGCCCAGCTCCTCACCAGACCTCATTTTCCATAAGTAAAATGCGAGTGGAAAATTTTAGGTCTGTATATGTATATGTATAGTATATATATATATATATATATATATATATATATATATATATATATATATATATATATATATATATCATCAAAAAGAAGCTTACTTCACTTAAGGTTATCATAAACAGAAAGCAGAATTTTGGTCAGAACAACACATATTTCACTATTAATATTATTATCATTATAGTGCTCCCTGCACTGTAACGCCCAATGAACCCAGGAACGGGCAGAACCGAGAGCTCCCAGCTCCAATGCGCATGACTAGTATAGTGGGCAGAGCTTAGGCAGTGGGGGCCTGCCAGGTAAATAAGGAGACAGAAAGTGTGATAAAGCCAGGTAAATGATAGTTGAGTTGCTTAGCCTTGTTTCCATATCCTACGCAGGAAAACATAGAAACTGGGGTGTAGGAAAATGGCAGCAGGTGCTCTGGACCGATGAGTAAAAATGTGAAATATTTGGCTGTTGCAGAAGGCAGTTTGTTTGCCAAAGGGCTGGTGAGAGGTACAATAATAAGTGTCCGCAGGCAACAGTGAATCACAGTGGATGTTCCTTACAAGTTTTGGGCAGTATTTCTGCAAATAAAGTTGATTTGGTCAGAATCAATAGTGTCCTCAATGCTGAGAAATACAGGTAGATACTTATCCATCATGCCATACCATCAGGGAGGCATGTGATTGGCCCCAAATTTACTCTGCAGCAGGACAACAATCCAAACATCAAGCCATGTCATTAACAACTATACTCAGTGTAAAGAAGAACAAGGAGTCCTGCAAGTGATGGTTTGACCCCCACAATGCCCTGATCTCAACATTGTCAAGTCTGTCTGGGAGAACATGAAAAGACAGAAGGATTTGAGGCAGCCTACATCCACAGGAGATCTGTGCTTAGTTCTCCAAGATGTTTGGAACAACCTATTTGTTGATTTCCTTCAAAAACGGAATTGATGCTGGTTTGAAGGCAAGGGATGGTCACCCCAAATATTGATTTGATTAGGATTTCTCTTCTGCTCATTTATTTTACATTTTGTTTAAAAATGTATTAAAATAACCTATTAACGCTACTATTTCATTCTTTTTTTAATTAACAGCATTTACAGGAACCATTGTGTGTTTAAGGACTTTGAAGTTTTATCAATTTTAATTTGCCTGTCTTATGGTGAATAATCAACACTATGGGTCAGATTCAGGTAGTCCAGAGCATCTTTGCTCTGGAGTAACGCTTCTCATTTGCGTTGCGCTGCCGAAATTTTAGGAGCAAGTGCTGTCATTCACGAAGCACTTGCTCCTAAAGTTGCGGCAGCGCATCACAAATGAGCCGGCGGAATTCAAATTTAGCGGGTACGGGGCGTGTAGTATGCTAACTACGCGCGATCCCGCCGCCAACGTACTGCGCATGCGTCGAGTGTCAAAACATCCCCGTGCGCATGCTCCAAAATCTGTGAATGAACGTCAATGACGTCACATTCCCATTCATGACCGTTTTACGCAAGCGACGTTTTTTTTTTTTTTTTTCCGACGCGATGACGACGCCTATACCTAACATAGGATACTCCAACCCCATGTAGGTATATCTATGCGCCGCGTATCCCGTCCGGAAACGTCGTATCGTCATTGCGTCGCGCCGGATTTCGATCGTGAATTGCCGATTTCCGCTCATTAACATATTTTTTGAGCGTAAATCGGCGGGAACGCCCCCGGCGCCATTTTTAAGTTGAAGTAACGATGCGATGGCGAAACTCAGTTACGCTGCTCGCATCGGAACTTCAACCCGGCGTTTCTTGTTTTCTGGTTACAGAAAACAGAAACGCCGGCTCAGAGTCACAGTTAGGCTGGCGGATCACTCGATCCGCCAGCGTAACTGTTCCTGAATCTGGCCCTATGAGCCTTGATTTTGTTAATTTTTTGATTATATGTTAGCGCACCTTTTTCCTTTTTCTATTTTATATATATATATATATATATATATATATATATATATCAGTGGCGGCTGGTGCTCAAATTTTTTGGGGGGGGCGCAAAAAAAAAAAAAAAACAATTGCAGCCTCACTGGGCCCATCAATTTTATCACCACTGTGCCATCAAACGCAGCCACTGTGCCATGCCATCAAATGCAGCCACTGTGCTATCAATTGTCACCACTGTGCAATGCCATCAAACGCAACCACTGTGCCATGCCATCAAACACAGCCACTGTGCTATCAATTGTCACCACTGTGCCATGCCATCAATTGTTACCACTGTGCCACCAATTGTCACCACTGTGCCCATCAATTGTCACTGTCCAAACATCCATCCACCTCGGAGCTTTATATTATAACCTGCTGGGACTTGTAGTTCTCCATCGTCTCCTGGGGCTCAGGTGCATGCAATCCACCATCTGGTGGATTGCATGCACCTGAGCCCCAGGAGATGATGGAGAACTACAAGTCCCAGCAGGTTATACATACAATAAGGCTCTGAGTTGAATGGGTGTGGATTGCATGCACCTGAGCCCCAGGAGACGATGGAGAACTACAAGTCCCAGCAGGTTATAATATAAGGCTCCGAGGTGGATGGGTGTCCAGACATCCATCCACCTCGGAAACTTATATTATAACCTGCTGGGACTTGTAGTTCTACATCGTCTTCTGGGGATCAGCTGCATGCAATCCACCATCTTTGTCCAGTTTTTCTATCACTGCTGGGACTTGTAGTTCTACATCTTCTCCTGGTGCTCAGGTGCATGCAATCCACCATCTATGAGACTACAAGTCCCAGCAGTGATGTACATGTAGAATAACAAGCAGAGGGGAATGTACATGTTACATGTACATTCCACTCTCTGCTCCTCTGCTCATTATTCTTATGTGCCGCCGAAATAGTGGCCACCCCCCCCCCTTATTAACTAAATGTCTTTTACAGTAAAAGCGGGGGGGTGGGGGGGGGTGACGACCATTATTTTGGCAGCAGATAAGAATAATAAGCAGAGGAGCCATGATTCAGTCAGGAAGCGAGGAGGGGGGGGGGCTGGGGTATCGTGGCAGCTACTATTTCTGCACTCAGATAACAGGCACAGGAGCGGAGGGAGGAGGATGCATACCTTAATGTCCTGGGAGTCGGGACCACACGGGCGCTGAGCTGCAGAGTGTTCCGATGTCACTTCCTGTAAATCGAGTGGCATCGGATCCCTATAGCGTGTGCACCCGCTCGGCCATAGTAAAGTCCATCTCCCGGAAGTTTGTGGCGGGATGGAGAGTGCCACAAAGGCATTTTTTGTAGCGCCTCGTCTGCAATCTTATGATTGTACAGACGTGGCGCTACCCGTACTGGTGCCGGCGCCGGGCACAGTGCACAGTGCACATAAGGACCATTTTTGGGGGGAAAAAAAATCTTAAAGGGACATGTTTTAATAAAAAAAAAAAAAAAAAATGGGGCCGCCACTGGTATATATATACATATATATATATATATATATATATATATAGTTATATAGCAAAGTCCCGGGGCCTCAAAGGCCTAATGGTGACCTCCAGAGTGGGTTACAAGGCATAGTGGGTGTACTGCAAGATGAAATGGTGGGCTCCAGACACTTTTAGAATGCAAAGAGATTTATTGCCCCTTGAACAGAACTGGGGGAGAGGGGGTTAGGGCCAGGACACCCTTGAGTAGATGCAATGATAATTAGCAGAATAAGACTTCTATAGAAAGACAGCTATACAGGTGAAAGCCTCCAGCCGGACACCACTTCTGTAAAGGTAGGACCCAGTTGCGGCTGGTAATAAAATTTTTTTGGGGGGGTGTAAACCCCTCCAGGTCCTTACCTGCCCATCCTCTGCTGTCACAGCTCCCAATACCCGAACACACTATACACAGAGCACACACAACACAGAGCACACAGAACATACCGTGCATACACAGAACATACCGTGCATACACAGAACATTCACAGAAAAGACTGTGCAAATACACAGAACACACAGTGCATACACAAAACACACCGTGCAGACACAGAACATACACAGAACACACTGTACATACACAGAACACACCGTACACACACAGAACGCACCGTACACACACAGAACGCACCGTACACACACAGAATGCACCGTACACACACAGAACGCACCGTACACACACAGAACGCACCGTACACACACAGAACACACCGTACATACACAGAACACACCGTACATACACAGTACATACAAAGAACACACTGTACATACAATACATACAGAGAACACACAGTACATACAATACATACAGAGAACACACAATACATACAGATAACACACAATACATACAGAGAACACACAATACATACAGAG
Source organism: Rana kukunoris (assembly GCA_029574335.1). Taxonomy (NCBI): domain Eukaryota; kingdom Metazoa; phylum Chordata; class Amphibia; order Anura; family Ranidae; genus Rana; species Rana kukunoris. The sequence continues at coordinate 107,862 of JAJQKJ010001342.1, read as the reverse complement.
AACACAGCACACTATATACAGAGGTGGAGGGGATCCAGCAGCACTCACATTAGTTATATTGGAACCTGAGTCAGTGAGGATGCATTATCCTGTAATCTGATGGAGTCGGCATGTTCTCACCTTCCCCCACAGACCATGCTCTCTCTCTCTCTCCCAAAGCTATAGGCAAAAAAAAAAAAAAGTTTTGTAACTTCTTCCCTGCCTGAATGCCCGTTTTTAAAATATTTTAAAACAACCTGTTGCTGTGAAAGGGGGGGGGGGGGAAGCAGCAGCATGAGATTCAGACTCTAACTACTCTGACTGTCAGATATGCAATCTCCTTACTGGAGATTGTTTCTGTAACTGGGAAATAACGGCACTTACTGTAAGCCTTGGTCTGTGGAGGAAAGACACATTACGATCACCTTGCCTCATGGAGCCGACATCCCACTGGAACAGAAAGTGAAAGTGGCTGCCCAGGAAAGCACTTCCCAAGTCCTACAGCGGTTGCTAATGGTCAGATAGCTAGACAGCTATGAAGACTGACCCAATGAGAGTGCTGGGGCTATTCCCTGAGCACCTCAAATCAACACAAAACTCTGTGAATGTAGTGTCTCGCCCGCAATCGTGGGATTGCAATGGCATGACGCTCCCATAGAGCAATGGGGCCCGCGCCCGAGCCCAGTGAATCTAAAGAACTTTTTTTTTTTAAAGGCCCTTTTTTTGCCTATAGCTTTGGGGGCAGCGCCCATGCGCCCCCTATGGACGGGCCACCACTGGTAGGACCGCTGTCTTTTATGGCAACAGTCTAACGGTAGTATGTTTAACTATTGACAACACAAACAGTTCTCTGTTTACTCACTGTGGATCTTTGCTCAATGCGCTCCCAGTTTTTCACTAGACTTCAGATCCAATAGCCACTGTATCCCCTGAGCTCTTTCACTGTTAGCACTCAGTATCTTCCTCAAGCATCACCCCCACTTCCTTGCTGGGTCCAAGGCTTGGCACTCACAAGCGTCAGCTCTGCTGTCCTGCTGGGTCCCTGACTTGGCACTTGCTGAAGTTTCCCCACTTCTTCACTGTCCCCAGCTTGTGAGAAGTCTGCTCTGGTCCTATGCTTACTCACAGTGGTCTCCGGTAACAAGGTAGATGGTCTCTTAGTGGTGACAGCTTCCCCTTCTACCTCCAACCACAGCTGGTTCCCCGGCCGGCAGGACTACTACTTCTGGTTGGACTGCAGGCCCTCAGTCCCAACCCTATGCTGCTCTCCTGCGTCTGGATAGGTCTCAGACAGCCTAGCAGCCAGATGCCCCTGCGATAGGCCTTAGGCTTCCGGCCTAGCAGCCTCCACACGTCCACAAAGACAGCCGTCCAGGTGGCAGTGAACTCCAATCACCTGACTCTACCCAAATAAATAGGCTCTCCCAGCAGGCCAAGGGACAGAAAGAAACCCCTACCAATTGGCTGAGACACCCCATTCATTCATAATCTGCCCTAGCTATGCCCTTGTCTTATCCAATGTCTACCATGCCACCCAGTGACAGAAGAGAGAATTGCAGAAATTCCAGAATTAGGGGGAAATCAATTGGCCAAGGCAACTATCGCCTTGCAACTAAATTTGATAGAAACTCTGCCTGAACTTCAGGGTGCTACATAATATATATATTTTTTATATATATATACTAACTTAAGTTAATAAAGATGAACCTATTATGTCTCTTCCTTCTTCAAGATGTTCTGAAAATGGTTCAGTAGAACATAACAAAGTACATATCTTTTAGGTTTTTGCTGTCAAAAATGTAAGCATTTTTGCACAATGTGCAATTTAAAATGAATGTGATCCAGTTTACCAAACAGTATAAAATTACATTAATTTTGTTAGCATTAGCCAATAAAAATATACAGAAATAATTTCATGTACAGTATGGAGAAAACTATTTAATACAGATATGTACCTTTTCAATTTTTAGTAAAATTGTTCACTTTAATTATTTTCTTTTGTATGGAATACATTTTCTGTTGTTCAATGATCCTCCTTTATACCAGTACTACTATGAAAAAAGGAGTTGGCTTAAAATTTTGATTCCTTTGGAATAAACCAGATAAATGTACTTATTCTGAATTGCCTATTATTGTTTTTTTATCCATCCAATTTGGTCTTTGACAGCAACCCCGCTTAAACCTTTTATTTTCCATTACACTGCGTTACCATTACCATATCCGGCCCCCAGCCGACTCCAGCTCGAAGACACCCTCTTTTACACCGCAGTGTACCATAACCGTATTCCAGCAGGCAACGTTCCACTGGAATAACACCATACGGGGGCTATCCCACCGATGAGCCCCCCCACCATTTCCATTCCATCTGTTAACTGTCACCACTAAAGACCAAAGGACACCGCCACAGGCCAGAAGGGGAACCCCCTTTCCCTTACGGACCCCTCCACACCCGCAGGGCCCTCTAGATCCCCTCCTGCAAACCTAGTACCCACAAAACCATACCCACAACAGTTAGGTGAACACCATCTCCAAGCAGGTACAGACCCACATTAACCTCCAACTCCGTGTGACGAACAACCAAACCCCCGTGCTTAGCCACAAACCTCCCCACCACCTTGTTCCCCTTGATAGCCACTGACCTTGCAATGCGCCAGGTGGTCCGAGCGACTATGTCAGACCACACCTGCAACATCCCTGGAAACGCTGCCCTGAACGTGAGTACGTCCGCCTTAACGGCGGAGATCAAATCCCCCATTGGCCGAACCCCCGGTCGAGCCGGGCATAGCGCTGCACCTCCGGCAGCACCCTGCCCCACCCCATCCCTGGAAACCCCCAGCCAACAAATTCTCACCTCCCGCCTGGAAATCCCCAACTGTCTACCTTCGGGCCTAGCATCCGCTCTCCTTGCCCCCCTTACAAACAAAAGAATGCCCCATGATCCACACGAGGCGTGAGTGACCTCCATCTGAAAACAAATAACAACAGTGATAATCATACCACGACCCTCCGGAATATCATGAACCCACATCCTCCAGTCCATACCTCACCACCACACCTCAATCCAGCGCCATGTGTGGGCACACATAAGAACGAAATCTTCTAGATTCCCCACCACCCGATCCTTTTGACCGCCACCTCATCCAACCCACACCGGGCCGCCCCGATGCGGAAGGAGTGTGAGGTAAATTGTAACTCAGCAAACCCAGCTGTTTTCAGACATTTCTTAAACACTTGTCCCAACTGAAACCGTGACACAAACGAACCATCCCCATGCATAAAGAAGGGCCCCTCCAACCCAGGGCGTATCGTTAAAAAACTCCCGCACCGTCCGCACAGGGCAGACCCCCCGAACCCGGCAACGGATACAAAACCGTTTAACCATTTTAACACAGACCATTTGTCCCCTACCTTCGTGTACGCCGCCCACGTCGGCCCACTCACCAACCTCCTGATCCAGCTTGCGGCAATCCCAACGCAATGCCCCACATCCACCCCGGGCCTGGGGCCCCTTCTGTCTGCCTGTGGAGCCAGTTCTCTGACTTGTCCCACTGAAAACCGAGACAAGGCTTCAGCTAGTCTGTTGTCTACCCCCAGAATGTGCCCAGCGTACAGAAAGATGTTCCATTGTAAACAGCGCAACACGAGGTGGCGCAGCAACCGAACCACCGGCAACGAGGATCCGGAAAATCGGTTGATAACTTGCACCACCCCCATATTGTCACAGCTCCACCTGATTATTATTTTTTTACATCCCTGCACTCCTCCCCCCACAGCTCGATCGCTACCACCACATGAAAGAGCTCCAGCAGCACCAGGTTCTTTTTAAAACCCGCCGCCACCCGGGGCTCCGGCCACGCCTCTCCGCTCCATTGTCCCTCGAAGAAAACCCATGGAGCCTGCCACGTCCGTGACGAGCTACAAATCAAAGTTACTCACCGGCCCCAACATCCAAAGCTCCCGCCCGTTGTACTCTGCCAAGAAGGTGTGCCACACCTGCAGATCTGCCTTCAATTCCCCTGACAAGCGAATGGAAGGAGTGGGGGACCTTGCCCCACTGTAGCCGCCGACAGCCTTTGGCAGAACACCCTGCCCATGGGAATGATACAACAAGCAAAGGTCAACTTACCTAGCAGTGACTGCAACTCCCTTAGCTGAACCTTATTCCGCCCCAACATCCCCCCCGAACACCAGCCAGAGGTCCTCCACCTTGTCCCCCGGCAGCCTACATTCCATTGCCCCGAGTCAATCACGATCCCCAGGCGCCTTCGACAAAGAACAGGGAATGACAAATCCCTCGGAAAACTCAGCCGCGAGCAGCCGCACCGCCGCCCTGTCTGGGTATCTATCTAGAAAAGGTCCCATCCCTTCCCCCCTCACTGGCGTTGTCCCCTTTGCTATCAGCATCCCCCTGCCCGCTTTCCTTTTTTGAAGCATCGCGACAGGGGGTGAGAACCCCCGCATCCGGAGCACTCGCGTTTAAAACGACAGGTTCCCCCAAACTTGCAGGAACCCCCGTTAAAACTGCCAACACACCCCCCCATTTTTTCCCGGCCGGCGATCCAGAGGTGGCCGTACCCCCGGCCCCACCCTGAAAAACTGAGTATTAGTCCGGGGCACGGAGATCATCCGCATCCACAAACTGATATCTTTGTGGTCCCATCGCAGCGTAGGGCGCACAGCCCGCCGCTGGCGAAACTGCTCGTTATACCTTAACCACCCTGACCCCCCATATACCTGATAATCTTCTCCTATAGCGTCCATATAGCAGAAAAGCGCAGAACAGTGTTCCGTGCTCTTCTCCCCTATGACGCTGGCCATGATCGCAAATGCCTGCAACCAATTGCTGAACATATGAGGAATCAACCTATACCTTCTCTTCTCCTCGTCATGTTTTTTAGAACTGTCTGGCTTCACCCTATCCAAATTAAACTTCTCTAACGGCAACAGGGAAACAATATCCACATACTCACCTTTCTCGATTTTCTCCCTGACCTCCTGCTTCAGATGAGCCCCCAGCGACCCCTCAAAGGATACATATATACCTCACCTTTTGCCGCATCAGCCATCCGTACTACGTCCGTCCTGACCCCCCCCCGTCTTCTCACACCCCCGTGTCACTTCCGGAACTACTGTCCGGCACCACCCCCGTATTCCCCCCCCACCATGGCAGGTACCCCATCAGCCACGGGAACCCCCCCCAGCCGATCCCCCAACGTTATTTTGCGCAATGCACGGCAGGAAATTTCTGAACGGAGCATGCGCAGTTCGATCGCCACGGGGACGTGCCTAATTTAAATGCTTCACGCCCCCTAATCACGTATTTTGATTACGCGGCGAGAAATACACTACGCCCGCGTACTGTACGGGACAAAATCTAACCAGAATTCGGCGTATAGCCTGGTAAAATACGGCGGCGTAGTGTATCTCTGATACTCTGCGCCAATGTAATTGTATTTGAATCTGGCCCTATGTGTCTAAATTATATAGATCAAAAATTTAGTTGATTGGGATTTTTAAGGTACTGATAAGAAGGCATGTATCAGGTAAAAAAGTATATTTATTACATATAAAACAATACAAAAAATAAAAATTAAGACCATCAGGGAATTTCGCCAAAGAATGGATGACCACTTGTATGACTCAAATAATGGCAAATTAACTACTATCGGACGTCATGTCGGCTTATACCATCGCTATGACCTCTCCGTTTTATGCTTTCTGATACTACAAGTGATCCCACCAAGTCCACGAGGAGGTGACTGGACTAGATCTATTTTACAAAATGAGTGTTTCTGAATAGAGCACCTCAATGCTACAGTCCCTCCTGGCCTCAATGAGGTCAATTCTTACAAATGTTTTCTTTAAAATTGTGTAGTCATTTCCCCCTGGTCTATCCCTCCCCTCCCCCTTTCTCCTCTCCCTTTCTCCTCCCCCTCCTCCCCCTTTTTCCCCCCTTTCGCAAATGTTTGTGCTTTCTCCTTCTTTGGCCCCTATTTGGGGCACTAATAATACCAGAGAAATACCATTTGATTGTAACTGTTTGTTATTATGTTTCAAATTTTTCTTCTTTACAGTTTTTGTCTTTTTTTATATATCATTTTTTTTTTGTATTCCTATAAAATCATGTAATGAATCCATCTAATTCATCTGTATGGACAGGATGTATATATGTTCTCCCTTTCTTTCTTCCTCCCTTTCTTTCTCTCTCTTGTGATTGTTTTAGACGTTGAAGGTCTTTTCTGCCTGTGATACATGATATAAGAAATATCCGTTTTTGTTTTAATGACATTGTCTTCTTAACCGCTGACCATATCTGTAATTGAAATGTTGTTATATTCCTCATACGTTTTGTATACTAGCAGCCGACCTGATGCAGCCTGTCGGTGGAGACCATTCTAGCTCCCAGACGGCCGTTCTGCCTTGAGCTGCTTTCTCCTCTCCCCCCCCCATATTGAATCAATGACTCACTCTAATCTGTCACATGGGCGGGGGCTCCAGCTTGAGTCCCCTCCTTGCGACTGACGACCTGGCTCTGCCATTGGGTCCTTAGATCGCACATCCCACGTCCATCATACGTGGGATGTCTTGGGACGGATGATCACATTACGCCGCGCCAGCGACGTCATACGGGCGCCGCCGTCATGTGACGCCCCATGTGACCGGGGAAACCTCACATAAGCAGCGTTCCGTTTGCTTATGGCGAGACATGACAAGCTCTCCCTGGGGATGCACATCTGCCACCACAAAAAGGTATGATACCTCTAGCAAGTTACCTCGTTTGACTACCCTAAGCCTTGCTAGCATTTTGTTAGCCGGTTGGTTTATATTGTCCTTACATCCTATGTTGCAGCTGTCTGCTTACCAGCGTCACCGGCTTTTTCCATACCATATTAGGCTTCTACCTGCGCCTATTACCCTGTGGTGTTACTGCCTTTTATGCCCCCAGTGTACCTAATTAACCCTTCCTATTGTGGTAAGAACTACTAGACTACCCCCCCCTTATGAATATTCTTTGGTGTATCCTGGGTTCCCTCGATCCTCTCTACCTATCCCCCTTCTGGGCACACACATCACTGCCCCCCCCCCTTCCTTATGGTTCGTTATTCACACATTCCTTTCTCTCTCTTTTTCTCACTTTTACATCTCCCCGCCTACCTCCCTCTTCTCTCCGACCTGCCTTTTCCTTTTTTTCCCTTCCCCCCTCCCCCTCCTGTTTTCCCCCCCTTCCCTCTTTTCCTGCAAAACCCACCCCCCCGCCCTTTACCAATTAACAATCCCCCCCCTTTTCCCTTCCTTTTTTGTCCTTCTTTTTCCCACTAGTCCCCTCTTTCTCTCTCTTTTTTATTTAATTTATTTCTTACCCCCTCTTCCCCTTTTCCCTCATGCTTTTCCTCCCTCTATGTCTCTTCACTTCCTTGCTGCCTGTTTCTCTCTTCCTTTCTTTCTTCTCTCTCACGTTTTTCTTTTCTTTTTTCTTGCTCTCCCTCACTTCTTTACCTCCTTTCCCTTCTTTTCCCCTCTTTTTTCACCTCCTTCCCTCTACTTCTCTATGTCCTCCTTTCCTTGTTCCATTGTTCTCTTCTTTTTCCCCAGTTTCCCCCCCCCCACCCTTCCCCTTTCCTTTTCCCTCCCCCTCCTCTCATCACTTCCCTTTCCTTCACACTCGCCCTTCCCTACGGTGTCCCCCAATAGTTTTTCCAGTATTGGTAAACCGAAATTGTTTTTGCAAAATTTTACCCCCAGAGCTTTTGTCAGCTTCCCCGGCGTGAGCCATTTAGTTTCTTTTCATGGGGGGGCGCGATCGATAGTGGTTCATTCCAGGCCATCGGCCGCCACAGGTGAGTGTGTCTTTGCCTCCAGACTAGCATCATGTTTTGCTGTTTTCTAAATGCTTTTTAAACCTTGCTTGTTTTCTTCTACAAATAATGCATATGTATATAGATCCTCCTGAAGAAGCGGTACAACACCGCGAAACCGTCGAGGTCGCAAATTGGCTCCACGCATCTGACCCATATGGTTTTGTTGTTTTTGTTATGGCAAATACCTGACACTGTGTCCGAATTGTGGGGCCTGTCCCATTGTTTTAATTTTTATTTTTTGTATTGTTTTATATGTAATAAATATACTTTTTTACCTGATACATGCCTTCTTATCACATAAGTGAATATATTGCGCTAAACTGATAAAAATGTGAAGTGAGTACTCTAGGCAGCCAACACAACAGTGGATATGTGAAAAAATAATGTGGAAAAAAGTGTAGCGCCCATAGAAATTGCGCAAAAAAACACATCAATCAATAAAACATATGTGACAAATATGTAATAAATAATAGGTGAAAAGTAGATAGATAAATTAAAATAGAAATAAAAGTCCATATGTGTTAAAAAAGTCCATATAGTGCAAACGTGCAGTGCACAAAAGTTGCTCTCAGTGAAGCTGTAAAGCTGACAATAAAGTGCTAGTGCTCCTCCGTGCATTCAGCCTCTCAGGCCTCTCACCTTAATGGCATATATAAATGCCGTGATACTGGGTCAAACTAGCCCGTGCCACTCCAAACACACAGCCTCACAGGCCTCTCACCTTTCAATAGATCAATAAAAGCCTCCAAACAAATCCTCTGGGTAAATTCAATGATAGTGGGCGACACCAGGAGCTATTCAGTCATCTCTATGTCTTGTGGTACCCCTTTGCATATATATGTGTATAAAGTGCACTGACATCTAGTGAGACTTCTTAGTATTGCAGCCAATAATCCAATCATCCCATCATCCCAATATGCAGTTTAGTACGTCCCCAAAGAATTGCCACATTCGACCAACTTTGAAAAAATTGGGTTTAGCAGCGTTTTTTACAGTACTGTGTGGGGAGCTGTCCTTATGCTGTGGGCTGGCGGAGAGCTGAGGTGCCAGGACACTTGCTGTATACAAACAGTTCCAGAAGGATATTAGATTTCATACTACTCTTCGTACAGAAACCACTTCACTCTGGGCTGACGAAATTCACTAGACACATAAATAACATAAAGCTCTTGGAACCGAATAAACAGTTTTGTTTTCATACGCCACTAACCTACCTCGCATGACGTATGAAAACAAAACTGCCCAGAGTGAAGTGGTTTCTGTACGAAGAGTAGTATGAAATCTAATATCCTTCCGGAACTGTTTGTATACAGCAAGTGTCCTGGCACCTCAGCTCTCCGCCAGCCCACAGCATAAGGACAGCTCCCCACACAGTACTGTAAAAAACGCTGCTAAACCCAATTTTTTCAAAGTTGGTCGAATGTGGCAATTCTTTGGGGACGTACTAAACTGCATATTGGGATGATGGGATGATTGGATTATTGGCTGCAATACTAAGAAGTCTCACTAGATGTCAGTGCACTTTATACACATATATATGCAAAGGGGTACCACAAGACATAGAGATGACTGAATAGCTCCTGGTGTCGCCCACTATCATTGAATTTACCCAGAGGATTTGTTTGGAGGCTTTTATTGATCTATTGAGAGGTGAGAGGCCTGTGAGGCTGTGTGTTTGGAGTGGCACGGGCTAGTTTGACCCAGTATCACGGCATTTATATATGCCATTAAGGTGAGAGGCCTGAGAGGCTGAATGCATGGAGGAGCACTAGCACTTTATTGTCAGCTTTACAGCTTCACTGAGAGCAACTTTTGTGCACTGCACGTTTGCACTATATGGACTTTTTTAACACATATGGACTTTTATTTCTATTTTAATTTATCTATCTACTTTTCACCTATTATTTATTACATATTTGTCACATATGTTTTATTGATTGATGTGTTTTTTTGCGCAAATTCACTTTTATATTTATGCTTCACTTGTGTATGGTAAACACTATTAGTTTTTGCTGCAATCTGAGCATTATTATTGTCATATTGATTGTTTTAGCGCGAAGGATTTCACAATTATAGCCCATAGAAATTAGTCCCTTTGGAAAGAGGGACCAATGACCTTAAAACACCTTCAGGTCATAAGTGGCCCGTGTGAATAAGGTAGGTGAATACCTATGGCCTTAAACACCTTCAGGTCATGAGTGGCCCATGTGAATAAGGTAAGTGAATTAAGCAAATCAAAGTGAATCAAAAAATGAATCAACTACAATGAGATAAAAAATTATTTTCCCCAAATGTATCACATAAAACTTAATCCTTGTAAAATAACATTGGAGTGATTGTGAGCATAAGTGCATTCAAACAGTTAAAATAACAAGATGTGATTCCAAAAATACTCCGCATGTGAGTCCATTCATATGGAGTGTTAACAAGAGATACACATGTATTCAAAAGTATTCCATATATGTCCATACATATATAGCAATGGCTGGTAAGGAACGCTGCATCTAACAAATCAATTCAATGAAATGATGGCATAATCTCCAGTGAAGAAGTCCATATATATGCTACATATATCTCAGATAGATGCATTTACAATTCTTGAAAGATAGGTTAGGTACTTCTTACAAGCTGTTGTAGACCCGCAGCTCACCTTACAGTGGGGGGTCCTATGAGCATTAGTAGGCCAACCGCCTATCTGGATCTCTCTTTCTCCGAAAGAATGGCTGGATGGATGTTTCGAATGCAGCAATCAGCCGTCAGGCAACAGATGTAAATTCAGCAATCCACCATATAGCCAGGGAATTCCAGTGATGATTGCAGGGGTTGGCTCACAAAAAGACCGATCATAGATGTAATGAAAAAAGAGAGGATGCTCCTCATAGTGTAAAAATGTTTTAATGTATCCAAAAACACATCAAAAACAACAACTGAAAAGTCAATAGATCCCAAACTTGCATGCAGACCGCAAATGGTAAAACAGAAAAAAAGTCCAAAGACCATATCCTCAATAAACCAGATATGAACAAAATGCAAGCAGAAAAAGTAAAAAATCAAATCCAAACAAAATAGCAATTGCGCATGGAGTGGTTGGGGAGCAAAGAACCCGACCGGTTTCGTCTTAAGAGACATCAACTGGGGTGTAACTCTGTCTCCTTCCCCTCAATGCGCTTAATATATACTAGCCACCACTCACCCAAATGAAAAAACGTGTCCAATCCTTTCCTGAATCCCGGTGTGCGTTCCAAGAGGTTTACCTTGTTGTATCCACTGCGCTCCAGGCGCCAGGATATGACGCCAATGTATTAGGTTGGCGCTTCGAAAGGTCACATGACCGGGCCGCCAGACCAATGGAAAACGCCAACTGTATCCAAGGGAAATAGGAAACAGGACATCCGTGTGCGGGGCGGCGCCATGCGCTCCACAGCCGTGCACAGATCGCGACGAGGACAGGAAGTCATCATCGGGGGCGGCGCCATGCTTTCCAGCGTGCGCTTCACCGCCGTACGTCTGCGTTCCAGCGCCAATCTCTGTCCTTATAGACCGTGTTGGACAATAAGGCCCAGGAACATTGGTAAAACCTATGAAATGGAGCATCTATACCCCTTCCAACCATGGTCTAAACCATATATCAAAAAGGCTGGAAAAATAAATACAAAAAATTGATACAAAAAATTGATGTGGAACCTAATTTCATAAGGGATGAGTGGAGGTCAGAACCAACATCCAGACTAATAAAGTTAGTATGGTTAAAGAAATTTATAGGACTTCCTATCTTAAATATCTATATATAAACATTTAAATATTGAGGAAGAAGAAGTATGCGTGTCTGGTGACAAAAACGAAAAAAATATAAATAAACACCTAAAAAATCTATATATATAAAACTCAGCTCAACTAGGACTGATTTATGAATGAGTTGAGATCCCACTCAACATTCATTCCAAAAGGGGCGTAACATTTAAGCTGGTATATCCAGAGGACCTCTAATTTAGATACACCCCGAATGCTCGGTTCCCGAAAGGGTTAGACCTATCCAAAATAACAAATATACGACCTCTTTTTTTACTACGTTCTCTACCCAATACAAACAGATCAAGTCCATTATCAAGAAACACTGGACAATTTCGAAAAATTACACGATATTAGGGCCTACTCTCCCTGACAATGCAAGTGTCATTTATAGAGGGGCCTCCTCTTTAAAGAATCAAATTGCACCAAACATTCCGGACCCACCAATTAAACCAACGTTTTTTCCCTTATCCAAGGGATATCATCCATGTAAAAAATGTAAAGTTTGCTTACATAATATTTATGGAAGGAAGAAAACATCTGAATTTAGGTCTACGGTTACGGGCATAACCTACCCGATAAAACAGTTTGCCACATGTGCCACCAGGTACATTGTGTACCTTATCACCTGCCCTTGTGGGAAACAATATGTCGGTCGCACGATTCAGAGTTTTTCCATAAGGGTGGGTGAACATATTTCCAAAATTAAAGGTGGATGTACCAAACATACAGTGCCTAGGCACTATTTGGAACATCATAACAAACAAGTTACAGGCACCAGTTTTCAAATTATAGATCATTTTGTCCCCCATTGGAGGGGGGAACCGAGCATTCGGGGTGTATCTAAATTAGAGGTCCTCTGGATATACCAGCTTAAATGTTACGCCCCTTTTGGAATGAATGTTGAGTGGGATCTCAACTCATTCATAAATCAGTCCTAGTTGAGCTGAGTTTTATATATATAGATTTTTAAGGTGTTTATTTATATTTTTTTCGTTTTTGTCACCAGACACGCATACTTCTTCTTCCTCAATATTTAAATGTTTATATATAGATATTTAAGATAGGAAGTCCTATAAATTTCTTTAACCATACTAACTTTATTAGTCTGGATGTTGGTTCTGACCTCCACTCATCCCTTATGAAATTAGGTTCCACATCAATTTTTTGTATCAATTTTTTGTATTTATTTTTATAATTTTTCCAGCCTTTTTGATATATGGTTTAGACCATGGTTGCAAGGGGTATAGTTGCTCCATTTTATAGGTTTTACCAATGTTCCTGGGCCTTATTGTCCAACACGGTCTATAAGGACAGAGATTGGCGCTGGAACGCAGACGTACGGCGGTGAAGCGCACGCTGGAACGCATGGCGCCACCCCCGATGATGACTTCTAATTTAGATACACCCCGAATGCTCAGTTCCCGAAAGGGTTAGACCTATCCAAAATAACAAATATACGACCTCTTTTTTTACTACGTTCTCTACCCAATACAAACAGATCAAGTCCATTATCAAGAAACACTGGACAATTTTGAAAAATGACACGATATTAGGGCCTACTCTCCCTGACAATGCAAGTGTCATTTATAGAGGGGCCTCCTCTTTAAAGAATCAAATTGCACCAAACATTCCAGACCCACCAATTAAACCAACTTTTTTTCCCTTATCCAAGGGTTATCATCCATGTAAAAAATGTAAAGTTTGCTTACATAATATTTATGGAAGGAAGAAAACATCTGAATTTAGGTCTACGGTTACAGGCATAACCTACCCGATAAAACAGTTTGCCACATGTGCCACCAGGTACATTGTGTACCTTATCACCTGCCCTTGTTAGAAACAATATGTCGGTCGCACGATGCAGAGTTTTTCCATAAGGGTGGGTGAACATATTTCCAAAATTAAAGGTGGATGTACCAAACATACAGTGCCTAGGCACTATTTGGAACATCATAACAAACAAGTTACAGGCACCAGTTTTCAAATTATAGATAATTTTGTCCCCCATTGGAGGGGGGAACCGAGCATTCAGGGTGTATCTAAATTAGAGGTCCTCTGGATATACCAGCTTAAATGTTACGCCCCTTTTGGAATGAATGCTGAGTGGGATCTCAACTCATTCATAAATCAGTCCTAGTTGAGCTGAGTTTTATATATATAGATTTTTTAGGTGTTTATTTATATTTTTTTCGTTTTTGTCACCAGACACGCATACTTCTTCTTCCTCAATATTTAAATGTTTATATATAGATATTTAAGATAGGAAGTCCTATAAATTTCTTTAACCATACTAACTTTATTAGTCTGGATGTTGGTTCTGACCTCCACTCATCCCTTATGAAATTAGGTTCCACATCAATTTTTTGTATCAATTTTTTGTATTTATTTTTACAATTTTTCCAGCCTTTTTGATATATGGTTTAGACCATGGTTGGAAGGGGTATAGATGCTCCATTTCATAGGTTTTACCAATGTTCCTGGGCCTTATTGTCCAACACGGTCTATAAGGACAAAGATTGGCGCTGGAACGCAGGGCGCCGCCCCCGATGATGACTTCCTGTCCTCGTCGCGATCTGTGCACGGCTGTGGAGCGCATGGCGCCGCCCCGCACACGGATGTCCTGCTTCCTATTTCCCTTGGATACAGTTGGCGTTTTCCATTGGTCTGGCGGCCCGATCATGTGACCTTTCGAAGCGCCGACCTAATACATTGGCGTCATATCCTGGCGCCTGGAGCGCAGTGGATTCAACAAGGTAAACCTCTTGGAACGCACGCCGGGATTCAGGAAAGGATTGGACACGTTTTTTCATTTGGGTGAGTGGTGGCTAGTATATATTAAGCGCATTGAGGGGAAGGAGACAGAGTTACACCCCAGTTGATGTCTCTTAAGACGAAACCGGTCGGGTTCTTTGCTCCCCAACCACTCCATGCGCAATTGCTATTTTGTTTGGATTTGATTTTTTACTTTTTCTGCTTGCATTTTGTTCATATCTGGTTTATTGAGGATATGGTCTTTGGACTTTTTTTCTGTTTTACCATTTGCGGTCTGCATGCAAGTTTGGGATCTATTGACTTTTAAGTTGTTGTTTTTGATGTGTTTTTGGATACATTAAAAAAATTTTACACTATGAGGAGCATCCTCTCTTTTTTCATTACATCTATGATCGGTCTTTTTGTGAGCCAACCCCTGCAATCATCACTGGAATTCCCTGGCTATATGGTGGATTGCTGAATTTACATCTGTTGCCTGACGGCTGATTGCTGCATTCGAAACATCCATCCAGCCATTCTTTTGGAGAAAGAGAGATCCAGATAGGCGGTTGGCCTACTAATGCTCATAGGACCCCCCACCGTAAGGTGAGCTGCGGGTCTACAACAGCTGGTAAGAAGTACCTAACCTATCTTTCAAGAATTGTAAATGCATCTATCTGAGATATATGTACCATATATATGGACTTCTTCACTGGAGATTATGCCATCATTTCATTGAATTGATTTGTTAGATGCAGTGTTCCTTACCAGCCATTGCTATATATGTATGGACATATATGGAATACTTTTGAATACATGTGTATCTCTTGTTAACACTCCATATGAATGGACTCACATGCGGAGTATTTTTGGAATCACATCTTGTTATTTTAACTGTTTGAATGCACTTATGCTCACAATCACTCCAATGTTATTTTACAAGGATTAAGTTTTATGTGATACATCTGGGGAAAATAATTTTTTATCTCATTGTAGTTGATTCATTTTTTGATTCACTTTGATTTGCTTGATTCACTTACCTTATTCACATGGGCCACTCATGACCTGAAGGTGTTTAAGGCCATAGGTATTCACCTACCTTATTCACACGGGCCACTTATGACCTGAAGGCGTTT
This sequence comes from Rana kukunoris, assembly GCA_029574335.1. Classification (NCBI taxonomy): domain Eukaryota; kingdom Metazoa; phylum Chordata; class Amphibia; order Anura; family Ranidae; genus Rana; species Rana kukunoris. The sequence continues at coordinate 92,345 of JAJQKJ010001342.1, read as the reverse complement.
TAAGGTCATTGGTCCCTCTTTCCAAAGGGACTAATTTCTATGGGCGCTACACTTTTTTCCACATGCCTTCTTATCAGTACCTTAAATATCCCAATCAACCAAATTTTTGATCGATATTATTTAGACACATAGGGCCAGATTCAGGTAGATGGGCGAATCTTTATGTTGGAGTAACGTTTCTCATTTACGTTACTCCGCCGAAACTTTAGGAGCAAGTACTGTTATTCACATAGCACTTGCTCCTAAAGTTGCGGCGGCGTAGCGAAAATGAGCCGGCGGAATTCAAATTGGGCGGGTAGGGGGCGTGTATTATTATAACTAGGCGCGATCCCGCCGCGAACGTACTGCGCATGCGTCGACTGTCAGTGCGCATGCTCCAAATTCTGTCAGTGAACGTCAATGAGGTCAATCCCCATTCACGGACGTTTTACGCAAACGACTCAAATTTTTTTTTTTCGACGCGATGACGACGGCCATACTTAACATAGGATACTCCACTAGGGGGCTGCTTTATCTTTACGCTGCGTTTCTCTTACGGAAACGTCGTAAAGTCACTGCGTCGGTCCCGAATACGATCGTAAATTGCCGATTCTCGCTGATTAACATATTCTTGGTGAAACCAAGGCTTGGCTTTGCGTATGCGCAGTGCTGCGGCAAGGTTAGAGGTCGCGCATGCGCAGTACGGCTGGTCCCTTTGGCGCAGGCACGCATCTGAGGACCGGCCGTGATGTCATTCCAGCAGGGAATTCAAACCGCCGAGGTGGCCTATACAGGTGGGATAACCTGTGGGCAATAGCGGCAGAATCCCAGAGCCCTGGCGTTACTAGGGCAAGGTAAGCCCTGTTATCTAGGGATCTTTCCTTTTACCTTCTTAAAGGAGACAGGATTTGTAAAAAAAAAATTGTAATAAAGGGGGAAGAATATACATACATAAATTATATATATATATATATATATATATATATATATATATATATATATATATATATATATATATATATATATATATATATATATATATATATATATATATATATATATATTAAATTAAAGGGACTGTGCAATGTAATTGTATTTATTTATTTTAGTCTTATTTTATTCATCTATTTTTGGTAAATGCATTCCTTAGCCCTAAGAGTCTCTGGTATCTTCGGATCCTGTCACCATTTTGGTTTTCCCTCATCATGGACTCATCTCCACCGCCGTGTGGCCACTCCTCCCGCACAAGGTATGTGTGGAGGGGGTAGGGGGATAGTGTGATCATGTGTTTTAATTGGTGATTGCTAACGGTTGTATTGGTCACCTTCCTTCCCCCTCCCTCTGTATGTACTGTTTTTCGTTACAGTCTGGCTAGATCTGTTCATCACAATACAGGGACCTTGCCAGGCCGCAGCATAATTTATCTTCCAGGTCCAGATGTGACACTCCGTCTGGGTCCCGCCATCAAAGGGGATGCTCACATTCCCCCTCTAAGTATAGAAAATGTTCCTATTCCTCCACCGCTACCACCACCGCGATAGTCGCTCTGACCATAGAGCATGCTGGGAATGTACTGTAAGATCAGAATCCCGGAGGGCAAATCGCTATGCAACTCATGTTATGCCCGAGTGGTCGGTGAGAAAGAAACGGAAAAGTAAAATCTTGAGTCTCTTGTTAAGCATGTGGTGCAACAGTCTATGAAGGAATTAGACACCCCCCCACACGCGGAGCCAGTCCACCACCTTGTCGGACTCCCTGGCTGACGAGGCCCAGAAGGATCCCGGCCAATTCCAGCCTCATGATGCCTCCCATGATTTCTCGTATAGCGAGATGGAGGGAGATGATTATACTGTGGGTTTCGACTACACTTTAGTCTCACCACTAATCAAGTCAGTCAAGGAGACCCTAAAATTGGAGGATACTGCTGCTCCCCCAGAGAAACAGAGGAAGCTGTTCAAACAACTAGGGAAAGAACGTTCCAACTTTCCACTTCCCTCCGAACTGAAAGATGTTTTTGAGGAAGAATGGAGCAAAGGGGATAAGAAAGTCTTAATGCAGGCGCATGCGCGGGATTCCCAAGATGGCCGCGTAATCCGGGAGCTCCGCTCTGCTCCAGCCATCTGGCATTGCTACAGCCGGATCCACTCCAGAGGGATTCCCGCAGACTTCGGGAATCGATTGGGGCACACCTCAGCTTCTTCCCCATGCTAGGCAGCTCAGTCCGCCGGGACCTGGGACCGAGTTTCACCGCCGAGGGTTCCCAGGCCGAAACTAAGATGGCGGCCGCCGCTCAGCAGCGCGACACACACGGCGGAGGATGCAGGCAAGTAATTGCTCCAGCCACCCTTGCCTACACACCGCAAGCCACCCATAAGGTTCCCCCAGCTCTGACTCCATCACCAGCGTCTACTGAATCGCTCCTTGAGCGAACGCTGGATAACTACATGCTCTCACCCATAGAGCCCATATCTCCCCACGTGGAGGACATTATCACTCCAGGAGGTCCTGTCCATGATATCCCTCTAAATGCAGGTGACCTGTTTCTAAAATTTTCAGATTTGTTAGAAAAGGGCCTTGCAAACACTGCTAGCAAAATTACTAATGACATTCGCATGGATTTCCAAAATCTGGGATCCAGAATGGAATCAATAGAACAAAAGCTTGATATCACGGTGTCCATGGCGAACCAAAACTCTGGTCATATACAGGTATTACAGGAGCAATTAGAGGCGGCACTGAGTAAAATTGACGACCTTGAGAATCGTTCCAGGAGAGACAATTTTAGAGTAAGGGGGTTGCCAGAATCCATCTTGGATGTCCCCGCAGCAGCTAGGGACCTTATTAAGACCCTTATACCAGCAATAACCCCACACAAATTGGAGCTCGACAGAGCCCACAGATCCCTTGGTCCTCCCAGGAAAGATGGATCCCCCAGGGATGTGGTGATCAAACCTCATTTTTATAGTGTGAAAGAGGAGATAATGAAAATATCAAGAAAAAATTCCCACCTTTCGTTCCAAGGCTCCGAGATCCAGATTTTTGCTGACATCTCTCCTATGACAATACAACGGCGCAGAACCCTTAAGCTTTTACTTTCAATACTTTCGCAACGGGAAATTAAATATTGGTGGGCTTTTCCTTTCGCCTTAAAGTTCTCACACAAGGGGAAAACTTACTCTTTCTCATCTTTCCAGGAAGGTGAAAGGCTGATGATGGATTTAAAATTTATCACACAAGACTCAGCAATGGACACCGCTAATCCCCAACTGGGTTCCTCCAAACGTCCTACTCCTACTAGACCAATCTCTCCCACGTGGAAGGCCACCAAATCCAGACGTACTAAGGATTCTACTCATACCTGAGAATGACGGTTCTGATTTTCTTAGCCTGCTCTCTTTACAGGCCTAACACATTCGATTAATCGACTGCCCCGTCATTGTTTATGTCTTTTTGTTTGTGCTTACTGTGCCTGGTCCCTTGGGCTTCGCCTCACTGATAAATCTTCACCCTTTCTTTTGTTTTTTTCTTTTTTGTTTTTTACTTTTTGAATTTTAAAGAAGACATTTAGTTGTCTCACGTCCCTTTTTCCTTTTTTTTTTCTCCCGATGGTTGGATCCGTTTAATTCATAATGCTATAGATACTTTGTTATTATTTATGTGGATATTTATGTTATTAATGACCTTTCTGGTTTCACAGGGATGGTACTGGCTGGAGTAGCAGTCATGCGCCTCCGCCCATCTTCTGACCATGAACATATCATGCTCAGAGGATGGACAATTGGTCCGATGTGAGGACCTTGAAGGATGGTTTTTGGATAAGGATGGTAGGGTTTTTGCTCCCTACCAGCCTTACAGACCCAGGTCGGGTCAACGTATTCTTCTTTGTCTTATCTTTTTTCGTATTCTTCCTAATTTATTTCTTTTTCTTGCCAGCTCACAGATCTTTCAGCTCAACCGTGCTAATCCAGGCTCCGGGTTCCTGTCTTTCTCGACATCACAGCTTCCATGGCCACTAGTGGTGAGTTCCACTTCTTTTAAGCTCTCCTTTTTCCATGCCTCATAATTACGTAACAAATCGGTCCATGAAAGTGGTGTCACAGGGAGCTGTGGTGGCTCAACGTGATTGGCACTGCGCTGACAAGCCATTCACCTCTGCAGCCAAGGGTTCGGATCCCGGTCTCGGCTACATGTGAATTGAGTTTGGTGGTCTCAGCCCGGCTCCCGGTGGGTGTGCTATGCAAGGTACGCCTGTGCTTAGTACGCCCACCCCCCCCCCACAAAAAAAAAAAACCACCACACTTGCACGCACACAAAATTGGTTTAAAACACATGCACTTTGGCCATGCGGTCTCTTAAAAATAAAGAGAGGCGAAGGACCTACGGGGCTGGCTGGGTGGGCTAGGCCCCCTCACTCCCTCATAGGGGGAGTCCCTCTGCCCCATTGGGGTCCCGTTGGGCCCCAGTTGGGCTCCCAAGAGGAGCAGGTAGGGCAGGGTGAGTGGGAGGCCCCCCTTCACACCTGCCATTGCCACCAGGGGCATGGAGAAGGATGGCGATTGCCTCCGGGGGGAGGGTCTGCCTACTCCCAACTCCTGCAGTCCGGCTCCTCTCTCTCGAGTTCACGCACAAAAATACACTAAAAAAAAAAAAAAAAAAAGAAAAAAGAAAGTGGTGTCACATAATGTGCAAGGCCTAAATTCGCTCACCAAGAGGAGGAAAATTTTTCAGTCCTATCACACACAAAAGATGGAAGTTGTATTACTACAGGAAACTCATTTTCCGATAAGGTATTCCCCTTCCTTCTTGCATTCACAATATCCTCAATACTTTTTAGCAAATGCTGAAAGTAAAACAAAGGGAGTAGCAATATTGTTTGTCAAAACGTGCAAGTTTAAGTCACTGTTAGTACATAGAGACCCAGAGGGGAGATACATCTTAGTGAAGGGATTGGTAGATGAACAATTATTCTCCTTCGTTTCTTACTACGCTCCTAACAAGGGTCTTCCGGACAATGTTTCTATCTTTGGGAAGTCTTTTAGAGGGCACAGTGATTTTCGGAGGCGATTCTAACATCGCTTTTGACCAAAGTTTAGATAAGTCTAAGATCCCGTCTAAACAATTAACTCGCCCCGCCAAGATTAGTTCTAAAATAGCTAAATTGATTTACCAACAAGGGCTTGTTGACATTTGGAGGGAACTGAATCCAACATCACGGGACTACACTCATTTTTCGAACCCCCATTTGAGTTACTCCAGGATTGATCACTTACTTCTTTCTTCTTTACACATTCCAGCAGTACAAAAGGCCGTTATCAAAGATTCTGCTTTATCGGATCATTCCATGGTGGTTATGACCATACAGAGATGCTTTGATAGACCTTCTGTTTTTCACTGGAGGCTTAATGAATCGTTGCTTAAAGACCCCATATTAGTGATTGAAATAGAAAAGGCTCTTAAAGACTATTTCCTCTTTAATGACACGGATGGAATCTCGGCTGAGACCCTTTGGGCGGCCCATAAGGCCTCGATCCGGGGAAAGATAATCCAATTAGCATCCAATTTGAAAAAAGCAAAGGCTTCGGAAGTTGAGAAACTTGAGAGGGAATATACATCCCTCAGCAAACAACATAAAAAAGATCCTTCTTTTATCGCAACTTAACAATGCAAGACTAGCCTTAAATCTAGCTCTTACGGTCAAAGCTGAGAGATCCATCCGATGGTCAGGTGCAAAATTCTACTCGCAGTCAGACAAGATGAGTACAATGTTGGCCAACAGACTTTCCCCTAAATTACAGTCTTACACTCTCCCTAAAATTAGACAACAGGACGGCTCCTCAACTCTTAACCCCCAACGTATTTTACGGTCATTTCAGGAATTTTATAATAAACTCTATCAGAAAAACGATATGACTAAGGTGCACTCCATAAATTCCTTTTTGGATAATCTTCCTATACCGTCCCTTCGCAAGGAACATATTGATCTACTTGACGCACCTTTTAAATTGGAGGAAACTAAAGAGGTCATCAAGGGTTTAAAAGGAGGGTCGGCCCCTGGCCCGGACGGGTTCTCCACCCAATATTATAAGTCCTTTATGAACATTTTGGCCCCTTACCTTACCAAATTCTTTAACTCAAAACGTAAGGGAGATCCGATCGAATCACTTCTCAATGCAGCTTTCATTACAGCAATCCCCAAACCTGATAAGGACCCCGAACGAGTAGAAAATTATAGACCAATTTCATTAATTAACAACGACTTAAAGATTTTTACCAAAATATTATCTAATAGACTAAGTTCATTCATTAATCTGTACATACACAAGGACCAGGTGGGATTCATACCCGGGAGACAGGGTCCCGACCAAGTAAGGAGAGCAGTAGATATAATATCTATCCTCCAATCGGGATGGGACAGGGGCGCCAAACAAGAAGGTCTTTTGCTCTCATTAGATCTTCAAAAGGCCTTCGATTCTCTATCATGCTCATATTTATTTACAATTTTAGAACGTTGGGGTTTTGGCAATTCCTTTTTGGGACTGTTGAAGGCTCTCTATTCCAAACCAGAAGCCAGAATCAAGCTACAGGGGTACTATTCTGAACCCATTCATATCTCCAGAGGGACGAGGCAAGGTTGTCCTCTGTCCCCTCTGATCTTTGCTATTGCAATTGAGACATTGGCAATAGCAATAAGGTCGGATCACAACATCCAGGGTGTTTGCTGTGGTCAAACAGTACACAAATGTGCCCTTTTCGCTGATGATGTACTACTTTTCATCACGTCACCAATCACGTCCTTGCCCAAAATAAATTCACTTTTAGAGGACTTTGGTAAGATATCGGGTTTGTGGGTGAACATGTCTAAGTCCCGTGCACTAAATGTTTCCCTACCATCCTCTATGGTTGACCGGCTTAAAACTTCTTTCCAATACACTTGGAGTACTGCCTCGATCAGATACTTAGAAATAAAATTAACTCCTAAGATTGAACTATTATATTCGGCAAACTTTCCCCCCATGTACCGAGTATTGGAGAATGACCTCCGCACATGGTCTCTTTATAAGATTTCCTGGTTGGGTAAAATCCACTCAATAAAAATGACCCTTCTCCCGAAACTCCTTTATCTATTTAGATCCCTTCCAATAGTGGTTATTAGAGAACACCTTAATTCTTTCCAGGGGAAGGTTATTAAATTTGTCTGGGGAAAGAAGGGATATAGGCTCTCCCGATCTGTCATTTTTAGTCCTAAAACACGGGGGGGTCTGGGTCTACCCAACCTATTTAGGTATTATCAGGCTGCTAGGCTCGCCCAACTTTCAATTATTTACTCTAGATGTGAAAAGCCTGACTGGATCAATATGGAACGGCAGGCGGTCCCATCTCATACACTTGACTATCTACTTTGGTGTCCTGGTAAATCCAGACCTCCGATTCTATCACCTACTCTGTCACAATCGCTGAAACTTTGGGATGACTTGAAACACCTCTCCTCTCTAACATCAGACATTAGACCTCTCTCCCCTTTGTTCCACAATCCTTTGTTCAGTCCAGGACTGGATATAAAAGTGTTTAAATGGTGGCTTAACAAGGGGATGTTTAGGATTGGACACTTTTTCACCTCCTCTGGTCCTATCTCTCTTCAGCACTGTATGGAGAAGTTAGACCTACCTGAGTCTGAGAAATTCAGACATCTCCAAATACACCACTTTCTAAATGCGATCTGGCATAATAAATTGAAACCCCCAGAGTTCACGAATTATGAGCAATGGTGTGGTCAGGGTAAGGCACATAAAGGGGGTATTACTATAATATATCTATCACTCTCTGAACCCACCTCTAAATTCCCTTATATGGAAGCATGGGAGCGAGACTTACAGGATACCTGGGATCTGGACGATTGGCACAAGGTGGGATTAAGAGCTTATAAAGGTATTGTAAATGTATCGCTAATAGAAGCCAATCTTAAGGTCATGTTGAGATGGTATTTGGTACCCGCCAAATTGGCTATGATGTACCCTTCCACCTCTTCGCTTTGTTTCAGGGGTTGTGAGGCCCAGGGCACCATGTTGCACATCTGGTGGGAATGTCCAAAGATTCTGAGTTTTTGGAACAAGATGTTTTCCCTTATTCTAAAAGTATCCGGTGCCCCAGTAGAGCAATCCCCCCACATAGCTCTATTGAATGCGTATGTTCCCTGTCTCTCTAAATATAATCGAAAATTGATAGCATTTATGCTGTTAGGGGCAAAAATTGTTATAGCTAGAGCATGGAAGCTTCCAAAAGTTTCTATAGAGGCTGCCAAGAGGAAGATATCTTGGATAATGACACAAGAGAAACTGGTCAGCTCCTTAACGGACACCTCCAGAGCTTTTGAGGCAACATGGGAGCCCTGGGCAGATCATATGGGAATATCTTTGATTCCGGGATTTAATCATAACTGCTAAACTCTTTAATCTGTGAGCTGAGTGTACTTGAGTATATATTATATATTCTTTAGCATGTGTCTGCTTCTCTTTCTTTTCTCTTTTTGATTTTTCCTACTGTTCTTTTTCTTTCCCTCTCTCTTAGGTAGTGTTGCAAATTGAACATCCAAAATAAGATTTTCATTCACTCACTTTTGTTTGTGAACCGTTTCTAATTTTTTCTACCCTTTGGGGAGCTTCCTTATATTGAATTTACGCTCCTCTTAGTTTTTGTTGAGACATTTAAATATTGGTCATCTTTTTGTTTATGGTTCGGAGTGCCCGTTTGGCTCTAGAGTTTACTGGTATTCTGGTGCCCTGCGGGTGATCCCCTTAAATGTTAGGTGATGTGGTTAATTCTGTCGGCTCCAGGTTTTGTGTGTACCCTTCTGGGACGCCTGGTCCGACGACTTTGGGTTATGTTCACCACCGAGATATCGCTCTCTGTTGAATTAAGGATCTCTACTTTAACAGGGAGGCCTTTTGTATGCAACTTCATAGTCTTTATAAGAAACTGCAGGTTTTTATTTTCAGCATGTTTTATTTATCTTTTGACTATATAGCAGTTCTTGTTACTTTGGACAATGTAGTGTACACCAGAGTGCAATGGGAGATATTCCTGTTTTATTTTTTCCTTTGTACTGCACTGCCTTTCAATAAATGCTTCTTGAAAAAAAAAAAAGAAAGTCTTAATGCTGAACAAAACTCTCTATCCCTTTAAAGCTGAGGATGTAAAACATCTAGAAAATGCTCCCCTTGTGGATGCAGCAGTAATGCGCCTAGCGAAGCATGTCACCCTTCCGCTAGAGGATACGTTATCTTTTAAAGATGGCCTGGAATGAAAAATGTACCAAGATCTCAAAAGGATCTATAACTTTGCCGGAATGGCCTGCAAACCAGCCCTGGCCCTTGCAGTTATTCCCAAAGCTATGGAGGCCTGGGTTGAAAACGTGGATTCCGTTCTGAAAGGAGTTTCAGAAGACCTAGCTCAAGGTTCGGCAGTACAAGAGCTTAAATTGTCAGTTGCCTCTTTGGGGGAGGCATCGATTGACCTCATTCGCCTGCTGGCTAGATCGATGTTGTCTTCAGTCACAGCTAAATGGGCATTATGGTTGCGTCCCTGGCTTGCTGACCCAGTTTCTAAGCAGGCATGGTGTAAAATTCCCTTTGAGGGATCATCCTTGTTTGGTAACAAACTGGATAACACTATTTCTAAAGCCACAGGCGGGAAGTCGGGGCAAAGAAGGCCTCAGCGCAGAAGCAGTACAGAACGCTTAAGGGAAGCACGCTCCTATAAACCTGGACGGGATTTTGAGAGAAGCTGAAATTGGAATAGAAGACAGTCTTCCTTTCAGAATTCCACCAAGAAACAGACACCTGGTGGATGCGAGCCAACAAAATCCTTTTGAGATTGGGCCCACCTAGGCGGGTCGGGGCTCGCTTACATCTTTTCCGGCACGTCTGGATGGCCTCGATCTCAGATTATTGGACCATCAAGATGGTCTCCACAGGCCACACTCGGTCCTTCACCAAGATTCCTCCCCACAGACCAATGTCCACGACACTACCATGATCGGAAGAAAAAAGACAAGTCCTGCTGTCATATGTAAACCCTCTTGAAGATCAAGGGGCAGTAGTGCCCGTACCGAAGAGTAAGGAGTTCCAGGGAGTATACTCCCCCCCCCCTGTTTCTAGTGCAGAGAAGAATGGCTCTTGGCACCTGGTGATAGACCTTACCTCAACAAGTTCAAAGGCACGAAAAATTCAAAATGGAATCACTTTCGACCATCCAGAAAATTGTTCAACCAGGAGACTGGCTGATTTCAATAGATCTAAACGACGTGTATTTTCATGTTCCAGTGGGGGAGGTATTCCACAAATATCTGCGGTTCCAGGTCGGACAAGAGCACTTACAATTTTGTTCGGATTTACGACTTCTCCAAGAGTCTTTTCAAACGTTCTCTTGGCAGTAGTGTCTCTTATCAGAACAAAAAAGGTACGACTGCTCTACTACCTGGACGACCTGTTAGTACTATCTCAAGACAGGCAACAGCTTCTAGTTCACAAAGAACAAGTCATTTCAACACTGATGGAGTTCGGATGGCTTCTAAACCGGGAGAAAAGTCAGCTAGAACCGACCCAGTACCTAATCTATCTAGGAGCCCAGTTCAACACCATAGAGAACACTTCTTCCGGAAGAAAAAATCCCAGTCATTCGGGAAAGAATCTCCTAGCCCTAGACTTTTCACACCTGAGAGCTTTGCAGTGCCTAAAGATAATCGGCACAATGGTGGCCACAGCCCCTATGGTCAAATGGGCAATGTGGAGGCTCCCCCCCTTTCAAGCGGGTTTCCTTCACCAATGGAGGTCGGAAGACATCAGTCAGTTGAGCCGGATGACTCTGTTAATGAGGAATAGTCTCCTTTGGTGGCTGCAATGCAAAAACCTATTGACATACCACTTTTTTGTCCCCATCCAATGGGTATCTGTTACTTCCAATGCCAGCAATGCGGGCTGGGGGGCCCCTTGTGGCCAAGAACTGGCACAAGGCAAGTGGGATGTCCGGCTTCACATTCCAGGTTTAAACATTCTGGAACTTTGTGTGGCATGGTGTGCCCTTAGATCCTTTTCCCATCTCCTGAAAGGGAAGTCAGTCCTTCTCAAGATGGACAACACCATAGCTGTGGCATATGTGAAGAGACAAGGGGGCACTCGGAGTTCCGTCCTTCTCCAAGAGGTCGAGCCCATCATGACTTGGGCTCAAAAGAACATGCAAGGGCTCCAGGGGAGCAGAACATTCAAGCGGACTTCCTGTCTCACAGCAACCTAGACGACAACAATGAATGGTCACTACATCCACAGACCTTCAAGTGGATCCTATCATTGGGAATCGATCCCGAGGTGGATCTGTTTGCATCCCCCTGCAACCACAAACACAAATACCACACTTGAGTCCATTGCAGTCAAGCTTTAACGAGTAGATGCTTTAACAAGTCAGTGGAACTTCAACAGGGCGTATGCCTTCCCTCCACCTCCAAACATTCTAAAGATCCTTCAGAGGCTTTAATTGGAGATGGTCAAAGTGGTGACAATAGCACCCTACTGGCCAAGCAGGCCATGGTTTCCCCTCCTGAACCAGATGAGATTCCGGGAACCGTTGCCTCTCCCTCTCAGACCGGACCTTCTTTCTCAGGGGGCGACCCTGCCCCCCTGTCCAGCGATACTGAGACTGATGGTCTGGTTCTTGAGAGGGAGAGGCTAGAGTCTCTCAGGTGTGCTTTGAGAGTTATTTCTACCCTCATGAGTTCCAGAAAGCCTAACACCAACAGAATCTGAAGTAGAATATGGGCCAAGTTTGTTAACTTCTCTACTTCTGCAGGAAGATCATGTAGAGACTCTGGAGTCCAAGACATCCTCAGTTTTCTCCAGTCTGGCCTGGAACTTCCTTTGTTAGTTCTCTTATGCCGTGTACACACGATCACTTTTTGTATATAAAAAAAAAAAGTTGTTTTAAAAAACTTCATTTAAAATGAGTGTGGGCAAAACTTTGTTTTATGTCCTCTAAAAAACGACCAAAAAAAATTTGAACATGCTTGAATTTCTTGTGTCGTTTTTCAAAATGTTGTTTTTTGTGTCATAAAAAATGATCGTGTGTGGGCCTAACGACGTTTAAAACAACGTTTTTAAACCCGCGCATGCTCAGAAGCAAGTTATGAGACGGGAGCTTCAATGGAACAGAGTGCTGTCGAAAGTGTCTTACGTAACCACGCTTTGCAAGAGCATTTTGGAAAAACGATGGTGTGTAGGCAACGTCTTTTGGTGTGTAGGCAACGTCGTTTTTTAAAATGAAGTTTGAGAAAACGTTGTTTTGTTTCGTGAGATACAAAAAGTGATCGTGTGTACGCGGCATTAGAGTGCAAGTATCGGCTCTGTCAGTTTTTCGGGAACAGCATGGGCAACTCACCCACTGATATGACAGTTCTTTTGTGGGGCATCAAGACTCAGACCCCAGAGGAAGCCTAGATTCTCCGAATGGGATCTGCCACTCGTCCTTGATGCATTGTCAACTCTCAACAACAAAGACCTGTCAAAAAAGGACTTTTTGGTGGGCATCAACTTGGCCAAAAGAGTGTCGGAGATAAGCTTTTTGGGATGTCAGGAACCCTTTCTGACTTTCTTTCCGGTCTGGGAGGTCCTTATTCCCACGCTTGGGTCCAAGCCAAAAGTTACTTCTGTGTATCCAGGATACAGTATCCAGGAGATAGTGCTTCCTAAATTCAAGTCTCCAGAATCCTACAGAAGTACATCCTTTGGATGTGAGTGAAATTCTGAGAGAATACTGACGAGTCACTTCGTCTTTCAGATGTTCCAATCATCTAACCTTATTACACTCTGGCAGCAACAGAGAAAAATGTGCTTCCTTAAGAACAATAGCGGCCTGGATTGTTCAAGCTATTCAACAAGCTTACAGAGGCGGTGACGGCCCATTCCACTAGAGGCATGGCGACCTCATGGGCAGCAGCTCGACATGTGGCTCCTGATGTGATATGCAAGGCAGCCTCGTGGTCTTCGATCAACACTTTCATGTCTCATTATTGTATAGAGCCTGCTTCCTTTTCTTCTGTCAATTTTGGTCTGAGAATCCTGTCAGTTTGACCGAAAAGATAAAAAATGTTGTGTTCAGAATACCCCCCCGTGTGGTTTTGCTAGTTATTTCCCACACATAATCTGCCATGGAGTCTGTCAGGACAACAGAAAATACTTACTGTAATTTTCCTTTCCTGATAGACTCCATGGCAGACGGAGTTCCCACCCATGAATATGAATATAAGAATCGGCTAGTTACGGAACACCGTTCATAGAGGTGAGCTCAAATTTATGAGTAGGGGGTCCTATAGCAGTAGAGAGGAGGGGGGGTTAACCCACACTTAGTCTGCCATGGAGTCTATCATGAAAGGAAAATTACGGTAAGTATTTTGTAATACATTTTCTGTTTTGATATAATGGGGGGGGGGGGGGGGGGGGTGTGCCTGGGGCCCCATGATTTCTAACAGCAGCCCTGTGGTCAAGACATGCACCAATCTTGATTAACATTATGAAACGTTATACAGAATACTCAATCAGAAAAACAAAATTGTTCCAGACTGGACAACATATACTGTAAAAGTGAAATGAAACAAGAACTTTAACGGTACGTTAGATTTAATATGTCTACAAATTTGCAATAGAGAAGAAATGTATTAAAATGTATAAAGATTTTTTTTTTTTTTTTTTTATCCTTACAGATGTAGTGCTACCCCCAGAGGAGCTGAATTGTTTTATGATTTCTATGTACACACCCAGCACATACCGACACACCTTGAGATATTTTAAAGAATTAATTAGGCCAAGCATAGCCTAGAAGAAAAAAGGTATAGAAAGTGTACATATACAATCAATAATAAAATAACTTTATTCTGAGAAGAAATGATAAATACCTGCAGTATTCTGAATAACAGTAATTAAAAGAACTGATTTGTTTTTACCGAGCAACAATATACCATATTTATCGGCATATAACACGCGCCAGCATATACCACGCACCCCAATTTAAGAGAGACGTTTCAGGAAAAAAAACTTAAAAAATTAACAACAAAAAAACACTTTGAAGCAAAATAATGGTCAGTGTCCATCTGCAGTCTGTGTGTCCCTCTGCAGCCTCGGAGGCACTCGTTTACCTCCGAGTCCGAGGTGCACTATTGGTATATAACACGCACCCATTATGTTCCCCCTATTTTCAGGATAAATAAGGCATAAATAAAAAGGCCTAACTTGCTATAACAGTCCTTGTCACACTGGCCAGTGATTGATGGAAAAAAAAAAAAAAAAAAAATGCTCTGATTCAGCAAATATCATATTCACAGTGAGACAGGGATATAAGTTGCTGATTAACTCTTTTCTCTTTTCAGTGCTGCTGAGACAGTCCTTATGTCCCTTTCTTACAAGTGATGGAGTGCTCTCTAGTACAGTCTGATCTCATCAGGCATCCAAATCACACCCTCCCAGGGAGAAGGTTTTCAGTCTTTTTGCTTCTCTCAGCCAGTGGCGGCTGGTTCTCAAATTTTTTTCGGGGTGCGCAAACGAAAAAACAAGAACTGTAGCCTCACTGTGCCCATCAAATGCAGCCAATGTGCCCATCAAATGGAGCCACTGTGCCCATCAAATGCAGCCACTGTGCCATGACATCAAACAAAGCCACTGTGCCATCAATTGTCACCACTGTGCCATGCCATCAAATGCAGTCACTGTGCCATGCCATCAAACACAACCACTGTGCCATCAATTGTCACCACTGTGCCACGCCATCAAAAGCAGTAACTGTGCCATGCCATCAAAGACAGCCACTGTGCCATCAATTGTCACCACTGTGCCATGCCATCAAATGCAGCAACTGTGCCCATCAATTATCGCCACTGTGCCAATTGTCGCTACTGTACCCTTTAATTGTCACCACTGTGCCCTTTAATTTTCGCCACTGTGCCAATTGATGTCACTGTGCCCTTTAGTTGTCGCCACTGTGCCCTTTGATTGTCACCACTGTGCCCTTTAATTGTCGCCACTGTGGCAATTTATGCCACTTTGCTCCTTTAATTGTCGCCAATGTGCCTATTGTGGCCACTGTGCCCATTGATGCCACTGTGCCCATTGATGCCACTGTGCCCTTTAATTGTCGCAACTGTGCCCATTGTCGCCACTGTGCCCATTGATGCAACTGTGCCCATTGTCGCCACTATGCCTATTGTTGCCGATGTGCCCTGTAAAATTCCCCGCCAGCACTTACCTTTCTGGGGGTCAGCCATCCTCCTTCCACGTCCCTTCAATGTCCCTAGGCACTTCCACACAGCCAACCAGCTGCCGTTATTCAGGTGGCCAGCGATCACCATCCGGCCATCTGAATAGTGTCCGGCAGCCATGAAAATACATAGATTCATGCACCCAATTGTGATCAGCTATGTCTGGGATCCGTTCCTTCAGCAACAGCAGCAGCTCAGTCTTTTCTGCACACATGTGCTTGTTTGACTCATGATGGTAAGGGGCCTGCTGATGGTCGCAGTTACTTACCACGTCAGCAAGTGAAACACTGATCCCTAATGTGAGCTCTAAGGATCCAGAAAAAAAAGAGATCGATGTGTGTTCCCAGTACAGAGGAACACACATTGGTCTCCTCCACTTGTGAGTCCCCTCCCCATTCAGTTAAAATCACATATTAGGTAATACATTTAACCCCTTCAGCGACCCCTATTGTAACCCCTTTCCATGCCAGTCACATTTATACAGTAATCAGTGCAGTTTTATAGCACTAATCGCTGTATAAATGTAAATGGTCCCAAAAATGTGTCAAAAGTGTCCGATATGCCCATCGCAATGTCATAGTCACAATAAAAATCACAGATCGCCACCATTACTAGTAAAAATATAAATAAAAAAAAATGCAATAAAACTATCCCCTATTTTCTAGACGCTATAACATTTGCACAAACCAATCAATATACGCTAATTGTGTTTTTTTTTTTTTTTTACCAGGAATATATAGAAGAATTCATATCAGCCTAAACTGAGGAAAACATTTTTTATAGATTTTTTGGGGATATTTATTATAGGAAAAAGTAAAACATATAGTTTAAAGCGCAAAAAATAAAAACCGCAGAGGTGATAAAATACCACCAAAAGAAAGCTCTATCTGTGGGAAAAAAAGTACGACAATATTGTTTGGGTGCCACGTCGCAATTGTCAGTTAAGTTTAGTGCCGAAACGCAAAAAGTGCTCTGGTGAGAAAGGGAGTAAATTCTTCCGGGGCTGAAGTGGTTAAAATAAAAATAATAATAATAATAATATTATGTTTGGAGGGGACTTTGTACTGCCCAGTTAAAAGTTTGAAAAACTATTATTTCATTTTTGTGTAATGGGGAAACTGGGAGCTAATTTTATGATTTTTTAGAGGGAGGGGTGATGTTCTTCCTAGATCTGTTCCGCACTAACCTCCCAGGGGTATGAATGAGGAGGGATGAGGGGACTTATTAAGAGTAAGGCCATCTAAAAATGTGGGGTATCTAAAAATGCATCTAGCCTGTCTAGCCTATATTAATTGTAGGAGGTCTTAGGGAGGTCTTATGAGAGCTTGAAGGGTATCATCTGGAGGTATAGTGTTCATTTTTATGGTACTTACCATCCCACCCTGTTGGAGTCTAATGCTCTCTTCCCTTCAGCTGACTGTTCATCAGCTTCTGCTCTCTGGTGCCCCCATCTTGAATTTGGGAGCTGGTGGTGCCTTTTTTAGGTCTCACAGGTGGCTTCAATCTGTACATGGGTGAGGCATGGGAGTGCAGTCCTGCAGACTGCTCTAACATGTGACATGTTCCAGGGGGCTCGGACTGTGGGGGGAAGGCCAAGTACAGGTGAGAATTGACGAAAAAGGAGAGGGTACCTTTCAAAAAAGATGCCTGCTACTTGCAAAAAAAAGGGGGGGAGCTGAAAAGATGTTAGGGGCTGGGGGAAGGAAGACGATGAGTGGTACTTTTTATTTAAGTGGAAGATCCACTTTAAAGTTTTACTAAACACATGACCCTAAATTCACTATACTGTATCTGGTCTCCCACAATACACAGAACATGGAAATGCAATTATTTTGGTAAATATAAACTGCTAAATATCTTTTCTCATCAGCAGTATATGACTTGTGACTTCTATCTGTCTGGTTTAAGCTTGTAGGAGTTTTCATTTTCCTCTGATTGTCATATGAGACTGCATGACCCCTGACTCTGTCTGGACAGTGCTGATTGGTCCTGTGATGATCACATGCACCCTCCCAAAAAAACAAAAAAAAACTCTCTTGCAATACACACCAAACTGAGCATGTGCAGAGTGCCTCCTAGGGCTCTGTTCTATCAGCAGCTGGATTGGGAACAGTAGAAGAAGGAGGGGTATTAGAAAAGAAAGGATCAAACAGTCTTTTTACACAATGTGGAGGATTAGCCCCTTAGGTTCCACAGTGAGTATAACAAGCATGTTTTACGGCATATACAGACTGATTTTGGGTTTAGTAACACTTTAGGGTAATGTCTTTTGTGGTGTTCTGCAGATTTCCTCATAGCTCAACACTGTTTCTGAATGTTCTTTGTTCACCTCTTGCCTGAGGCTATAGCAAGGAAAACATTAGAAGAAAAGGAATGCTGGATGAGTGGTATGACAAACAGAAATTAATTTGCTAAGGCAGCATAGACTGTGGCGGAAATGTTTTAACTAACAGGAAAAACAAGCGGAAGGTACTATAGTCACTTATGCTCAAATCACAGACGGGTCTGCCATCTTTCCTGCCTGGATTAGATTTTTCCACAGGTTTAGGATACCTACACCAATGAGAAGATCCTGCAAATGCTGAGGAGCCACTTGGAAGGCACCAGCAGTGCAATAGTCGTGTATGATGTTGCGGATCCTGCTCCTTTTGCTTATTCTGCTTTCGACTGCTTCAGGTAAACTCTGACTGTGTGAGTTGTGGGGTTTTCAGCTGCAAGCCTGAACAGAAAGTCTGTCAAGAATCTTACTGGAGATGATTATACACCGAGTTAGGCTGATTTACAATAGGAACTGAGAATACTCAATACTCTGTCAAGATTCACTTCAATTATCCAATCATCAAAGCATATCTCTGTTCACGTATTTCATCCTCTCAGAACGGGATAATTGAAGTGAACATTCAAACAATTTATAGTGTGAACATTCTCAACTTCTTAATTAAACCAGTCAGTGTATAAAGCAGTCGGTGGGTTTTATCACATATGCCTCGTACACACGATCATTTTTCAGCATGAAAAAAACGTTGTTTTCCAAAAACATAATTTAAAATGATCGTGTGCTGGCTACACATCATTTTTTAGGTTTTGAAAAACGACAAAAAAAAATAATCGAACATGCTGCATTTTTTAACGTCATTTGTCGTTTTTCGGGTTGTAAAAAATGATTGTGTGTGGGCTAAAACGACGTAAAAAACCTGCGCATGCTCAGAAGCAAGTTATGAGATGGGAGCGCTCGTTCTGGTAAAACTACAGTTCATAATGGAGTAAGCAAATTCATCACGCTGTAACAGACAGAAAAGCGCGAATCGTCTTTTACTAACACTGAACCAGCTAAAGCAGCCCAAAGGCGAATAGAACTTCCCCTTTATAGTACCGTTATACGTATTGTACATCACCGCGCTTTGCTAGATAATTTTTTTAAAACGATGGTGTGTGGGCAATGTAATTTTTAATGATGAAGTTGGGAAAACGTTTTTTTTTCATGCTGAAAAATTATCTTTGCACCACAAGGCAATTGGAATTATTATTGCTTACAGAGATTGCCACATTTGTACACCCAGATTCTAAATGCTATGTTGTTCAAGGGCTGATTCGATATGATAATGTATCTACATTCTGGTTGATAGTTTCTTTTGTAGCACTGACCCCCGAAGGAGCTGCTGGTTTGATTTGGGCCTGCACTCTACCAATAAACCCCACTAACTTGGCTCCACCCCCTTGGCACAGCAATGCAATACAATACAATGTAAGACAGTACAAAATACCTGTTTTGTCACCCCAGGATCCACTGACTGCACCTGGTGGAGGAAAGCAGTACGCCACAACAACTGGACACTTAACCAGAGATATATTTTACTGTAGAATATGCAAATAAGTGATAACAGTAATTGTGCTGTCATCCCAACATAAGACGACAGCACAATGGATTTCAATATAAACAGTTTGAAAAAAACAGTATACTTTATAAGCAATGCGTGAGATTTCACTTAAAGTATTTAGTCCTGGATGTTCTTTTCTTCGCTAGCTAAAGTGACTCCTTGTAATTTGTAATCCACAGTTTTGGTGAGTTAAATTGAAGTGAAAATACTCCTGGTGTAGCTGTAACAACTATTTTAACATTGTTTGAAAAATCAAGGTAGATAGGACTCAAGCCTTCTCAGTGTCAGTTGCTCTGCTCCTTCATGGAACTATAATTTCCAGTGAGGCCTGTATATGAGTCTAACTGCGTGTGAAATTTAACAAACTGTGGGCCGTGACCCGCTCACCCACTGGATAGAGGCTCTGTGTGGTAACTTTTGTCCGATGACTGCAACTTGCTTCTCCGTCAGCTGGGCCAATCGTCTCTGTTCAGCTCCGCTGGGTGGATCCCGTCCTCCGATGCTCGGATGAGTGTCTCGGGGTCTCTGCAATCTGGCCACTGTCTCCCCACAGGTCCTGTCAGGCAGGCCACACGATTCCAAGAGACCTAAAATGGCCGCTTCGGCTCCTTTTATCTCCTACCCAGCATGCACTGCTCAAGAAAGTGTTCATGGGTAGGTCACCAAATCTCCTGGGTGAAAAAGGTCAGCCTCCTCCTCCAAAAACAACAGTCACTTCCTGTCTAGTTGTTCGTGCTTCTCTCCGGAAAAACAAAATATCTGCATTACCAGTATTTGGCCACTAGATGTCTCCAAATACTCAAACATAGCAATGTCCATAGACGTTTTATTAATGTATGCAAACACACATCAGATATGGGAGAATATCAGCGCTAAACACTCCACCTACTTTATCTCTTTGGTCCTCCAAAGAGGTTCAAATTGCTAACTCTATCTTGTATTTTAGCCTCTATACGGTCATACAATACAGACAGAGGAGCTTCCCACCAATTGTCATATGATGGGAAGCTATCCTGTGCACTCACAGCTGATACTACCGTGTCTGGTACAGATGTGCCAAGGGGTGAGGTTGGGCTGTCCCTTACTGAATCAAAAGTAGAGGGACCAGACTGTTCAAGGTTTCTTTTGCTGACAAACTGAGATGCTTCAGAGCATTCGCCCAATGCATCATAAGTCAGTCTGCGTGGTGGGCGAATGTCTCTCTTTGCTCTTTGCACTTTCGGAGTGTCCATTCCTTTTTGACAAATGTCATCATCCCTCCTCTCAGTGACTAAAGAGGGAGAGTAAATAAGAGTACTGGGCTCTTTTGCAGGATGAGTTGCCGGCACAAATTCTGGGGCCTCTGCCCTGAGAGTTCCATTATTATCCTCCTCTACTTCTGAAGAGATATCAGCATCTGTTTCTGAAGTCTCCAGAGGCTACAGCCAACTCATCTTTACTTCCTCATCTTCATCTGTAGAGGGTGCAAGCTGAGACCTGGTTATTGGCCTACACCAGTGTTTTTCAACTCCAGTCCTCAAGGCACACCAACAGGTCATGTTTTCAGGCTTTCTATTATTTTGCACAGGTGATTTGATCAGTTTCACTGCCTTAGTAATCACCACAGCCATTTCATCTGAGGGAAATCCTGAAAACATGACCTGTTTGTGTGCCTTGAGGACTGGAGTTGAAAAACACTGGCCTACACACATCAGTTGATGTGGATGGGGATTCCTCCTCTGTGCTTATCCTGGCTCCCTCTATGAGAGGTAAAAGGTGATTCCGGTGCCAGGTTTTTACTGGCCCAGTGTTTCCTTCTGGCTTGATTTCATACACTGGGAGCCCTGGAAGCTTCCTAAACACAACATAGGGCTGTGATCTCCAACAATCAGCCAGCTTATGCTTGCCTGGGATGCCTAGATTCCTCAGCAAAACCTGGTCACCTGGTTGAAGATCCTGAACTCTTACTTTCAGGTCGAAGTTCCCCTTGTGCATGTTCTCTCTGGAGTTCGAGGTGGCTTGAGACTGCTCGTAAGCTATCTTCAGGCTCCTCCGCAGCCTGTCCACATAAACTCTATGGGAGGTCTCTGATGTGTGATCCAAGGAAGAACCAAAAGCCAGGTCCACTGGTAATCAGGCTTCACGGCCGAACATCAATCTGTAAGGGGAATACCCAGTGGTGTCACTTTTGGTACTGTTGTAGGCATGAACCAGTGCAGTAATGTGTCTACTCCAATGGGGTTTCTGTTCTGCAGTCAACGTCCCCAACATATTCAGGAGAGTCCTGTTGAACCTTTCCGGTGTGTCCATTCCTTTTTGACAAATGTCAACATCCCTCCTCTCAGTGACTAAAGATGGAGAGTAAATAAGAGTACTGGGCTCTTTTGCAGGATGAGTTGCCGGCACAAATTCTGGGGCCTCTGCCCTGAGAGTTCTGTTATTATCCTCCTCTACTTCTGAAGAGATATCAGCATCTGTTTCTGAAGTCTCCAGAGGCCACAGCCAACTCATCTCCACTTCCTCATCTTCATCTGTAGTACCACCAAGATGCCCCCCTGCCCACTCACATCGGATTCCAAACAAAGAAAGTCTATGCAGACCAGGTCCATTGGTCCCTGGCTCTCCAAATGGCCCATCGGAGCAGCCCTCTGGGGCAATGTCTTTTGTTGTATGCACCTGAGGCAGGAATGACAGTAACTCTCCAATGTATTTACATACAAGTACCTATTAGTATTTATCTGATAATGAGATAATGGGACTGATTTGCTAAAGAAGTTGAGCATTCTCACTGAAAATAAACATGTGAATATTTACCTCACTTATCCAATCATGTGAAAAGCATCTGAACATAATTGGGTATTCAAAGTAGGAATTTGATTTTCTATAACTGGATAGTTAAAGTAAATGTTTACTTTTTTTTTTAGTAAATATTCCTATTTTCTAGTAATTCAAACTCAGATTTTGAATATGAAAAATTATGTGTTTACTGTGCATTTGTTTTGTTTTTTATTTATTTATTTTATTTCACTTGCAGCAAATCAGTGTGAATTTCTAAAACCAAGAACCGTGAGCTTCTATTCTCTGGACATGAACACAACTCTGACCTGGATGCCACCAGAGAATGCAGAAGGAGTGTTTTATACTGTTTCCTACTTAGTGTAAGTTCTTAGAGCCACATTGTATTTTTATGGCCTTCTCTTTGACTATACAGAATCAGTGGCGGCCGTGGTCCATAAGGGGCACATGGGCGCCGACGACCCCCCCATCCATCCTATCCATGCGTCCGACCCACTAATCTACAAGCAGGGTGCCAGACGCAGGGATTCCAATGTTTTTTTTTCTGAAGCATGTGATTAGAGCCAGCGCTCTAATAGGTTTAAAAAAAGGGAGGGTTTGGGAGCAGAGCACTGTGCCCAAGCACACCCAGTTGTGTGCCAATCATGAATTAATAAACAGTACAAAATAACACAGACTGTTTTTGACAAGACTTTTATAAAAAATAAATGAAAAAAAAGCGATGTACATGTATCATTAACATGTCATCCAGCAAGTTAGATCCCCATCAATCACGATGCCTGCTACCCACTAACCTAGCATGGGGCGTGGAGGCCCACTTAAAATTCAAACCAGACCTGAACAGCCTGGCATGAATTGGGGAGGCTATGCCATTTTTCACGTGTGAGTTCCAAATAACATCTATATCGGACCCTTATCTAGGATAAGGGTTTGGAATGTATGAAAGGAATCCCTGACCACTTTGGTTACAACCAAATTAGGCTGCTCGGAGCAGTTATTTTGTAGTAGGTTGTATAAATCAAGCAAATTCACAGATAGGGTTATGGTTAATGGAGGTTAATGGAGTTTTGCATTTATATTGTTTCACTTTCCTACAGCGCATCATGATATGACAGCAGCAGGAACCCTTTGTCCCTCCGAGCCGCCATCATATGATGTCTTTTCCTTCCCGATGTGCATGCCCAGTTGCCGCGATGTCCGTGAACACAGCAGGACCGTGGATCTATTGGTGGAATCACACAGATCCATGTCCTGTCAGAGGAGAGGAGACTGATGGTGTGTTCCCAGTACAGAGGAGCACCGATCGGTCTCCTTCCCCTTGTGAATCCCCTCCCCCTACAGTTAGAATCACTCCCTAGGATACACATTTAACTCCTTACTTGCCCCCTAGTGTTAACTCCTTCCCTGCCACTCACATTTACACAGTAAACAGTGCATTTTTATAGCTCTGATCGCTGTTTAAATGTGAATGGTCCCAAAAATGTGTCAAAAGTGTCTGAAGCGCAAGATCGTTACTAGAAAAAAATAAAATTAATAAAAATGCCATAAATTTATCCCCTATTTTATAGCTTATAACTTTTGCGCAACCCATTCGATATACGCTTATTGCGATTTTTTACCAAAAATATGTAGAAGACTACATATCGGCTTAAACTGATGATTTTTTTTCCTTTTTATAATGGGATATTTATTATAGCAAAAAGTAAAAAATATTGTGTTTTTTTTTTTTAAATTGTCGCTCTTTTTTTGTTTATAGCGCAAAAAATAAAACCACAGAGGTTATCAAATACCTCCAAAAGAAATCTCTATTTGTGGGGAAAAAATGGGTACAGTGTTGCATGACCTTGCAATTGTCATTCAAAGTGTAACAGCGATGAAAGCTGAAAATTGGTCTAGGCAGGAAGGGGGTGAAAATGCCCTGTATTAAAGTGGTTAAGCTCCTAGACAAACATTCATTTTTTTTTATTTGCTTAGGTATATGTTCTTCTTTATGACAGTGCACAGTCCTCCATGCCATTTGTCTAATAATCTAGAGCAGCCTACTGACAACCATGGCTCGCTTCATAGATACAGTGAAGGAGTGAGCGTGGGTACAGAAAGGCCTCGTACACACGATGAGATATGTCCGCTCAAACTTGTCCGACGGACAGTTTAGAGCGGACATGTCTCATCGGATTTCGGTCCGATGGCGTGTACACACCATCGGATCAAAATCCCCGCCGGCAGTCACGCACCAGGAAGTAAACACTTCCGCGCGCATGCGTCGGATCCATTCACAGGATACGATGCATGTGCGGGAGGATATGTCCGCTGGTTTCTCGTACTAACCAGCGGACATATCCGACGGACAGGTTTGTAGCGGACAAATTTCAAAGCATGCTTTGAAATTTGTCCAATGGACAAACCTGTCCGCTAGCCCGTACACACGATCGGATTTGTCTGCTGAAGCGGTCCATCGGACCGTTTTCAGCGGACAAATTCGATCGTGTGTACGCGGCCATACAGGTGTTGTTCATAAGATTACTATATAAAAATATAGGAGAAAATTGCTAAAAAAAAAAAACTAATGCAGCCAGCTCATCCTCAGACTTGTAAGCTGCATTTTCGTTTTTAAGTTTAGATATGCTTTAGCAAGTTATTTACCTTGTTCAGTTAAAGCTATCAGCTTTTAATGTAGTTTCCCTATAAAACTATAAGAAATATTATATTGTCTTCTATAGTTTTGGTCATTATAGAAATACATCATTTCATGTTATCTCTATATGCAGATATGGGAGTGATATCTGGCACAGGAAATTAGAATGCACAAATATAACTTGGACATGGTGCAATCTAGCTCATGAAACAAACAAAAATTCAACAACATATGGTAATGTCACTGCAAGCAATCTGAACTGTTCTACATCTAAAATTTCAGAAGGGTTTGAACCTTACCATCAAAGTAAGTTTGCATTTGCTGCTTTAGTTTTATTTAGTAACCATGATAATGCCTTATTGGTCAGTATGAATAGTAGAGTGAAATGCACCCAAAGAAGTCTGTGTGGGTTGCCATAGGTTTGTGGTTGTGGGCTACATTAGATGGCACTGTGGTGGGTTACATTTGTCATATGGGCCATAGGTTGAGCATGGAGAGAAAGGAGTCACCGCTCCAGGTGGGATCACTAAATGGTTACAGGTGGTGCAGGATACCGAGGGTGCTGGCGGTGCACTAAGCAAAATGAAGACAAAGAAAAATGGATAGCCGCACTCCAAAACCTGATGGGTGGTCTTTTATTCAATAGACAGCATGTACAAAAATAGGGTCACAGCAGTAGAAACAAGGAACAGCCGACGCGTTTCGCACTGGATCAGTGCTTATTCAGGGCCATAGGTTGAGCATGCCTGCCATTAACAATAAAAGTAAAAGCATTTAGCATTAAAAAAAGAAACTAGAAACAGCAGGAAAAATTGCCAAATTTTATAACCCTTGTTTACACTGTGTGCACAAAAGGAAGGAAATAGATCCTGCCTAGAAGGTCACATCTGCAGAACACCGCGGTTGAATAATATATATATATATATATATATATATATATATATATATATATATATATTTTTTTTTTTTAAAAGCACCATAATTGATAAACAGCAAAAAATCCAACAAAATTCCAGTAAAGATACCCTCCAAAACGAAGTAAATTAAAAAGACAACATTGTCTAAGGAAAGGTCGCAGCTGCGCTCGCATCCATTCAACCTAGCAGTGACACATATAAATAATCTTAGGAACTCAATGAACTAAATGCAATATTAATTATACTATACAGTCCAAAGAGGATTCCATGGGACCACTATTCATGGTATGTATATCCACTAGTGTGGACACAGGTACTAAGATGTGCCTTCCGTATTAGAAAACTCTCCAGAATTGATATCTATTGGGTAGTTGGTTCATACACTATACAACATTGTTTTAAAAAAAAAGAAGCTTTGTAAAGTTATTCTTTAACCCTAAAATTTTACTTAAAACTCTACAAAATGATGGCTAAAATTAAAAAAATGACTTTTAGTAGCTTAGACTCACCATTACCACAAACTTGACATCTAACAAGTTAACACTTTCAAATTCCTGCTTGCTTTATCATCGTGAAAGCCACTAGCTGGCACTAAAACGAATGGACATGTGCAATTCTTATTTTAATCTGCACACTATGCATGAACATTTGGGGCCAGATCCACAAAGATGGGACGCCCGCACGGCGTAT
This sequence comes from Rana kukunoris, assembly GCA_029574335.1. Classification (NCBI taxonomy): domain Eukaryota; kingdom Metazoa; phylum Chordata; class Amphibia; order Anura; family Ranidae; genus Rana; species Rana kukunoris. Next base: position 66,179 of record JAJQKJ010001342.1, on the reverse strand, counting down.
CCCATTTACACTACGGCGCTGTAAGCCACATCGGCGTATTAAGATTCCTCAATGAAATGCTGCTGTAGCTTACGGCGGAGTAGCGTAAATGGTCCGGCGTACGCGGGTGTAATTTAAATTTACTAGTGGGCGGTGTGGTTTAGTATAATTATGAATGACCCGACGCAAACTACGCTTTTTTTACACTGCGCATGCGCCGGCCGTGGACATACCCTAGTGCGCATGCGTGAAATCACGTCGCAAATAGTCAATGAAAACGACGTGTACGTAATATACGCAATTCCCTATTCGTGAACGAGTTACGCAAACGACATAAACGATGTCCAATACGACGCGGTCCCGACGTCCATACTTAACATTGGCTGCGCCTCACTATAGCAGCTTTTTCTTTACGCCATACAGACGCTTACGCAAACGACGTAAACACACTGCGCCGGGCGTACGTACGTTCGTGGATCGCCATATCTACCTCATTTGCATATTTAACGCGGACGCGCCCCTAGCGTCCAGTGTAAATATGCATCTAAGATACGACGGTGTAAGAAACTTACGCAAGTCGTATCTTAGCGTAAGTCCGGCGTATCTTGTTTTCTGGATAGGAAACAATGACACGCCGGCGGGAAATTCGAATTACGCCGGTGTATCTATAGATACACCGGCGTAATTCCTTTGTGGATCTGGCCCTTGATTCCCAGCAGTGTACAGAAAGTTGTATAATTCTTTGGGGTCAATTCACAAAGATAATGATCTTTATTTCAAATTTCATTGGTCTTACCTGAAAAAACTGTCACTTATCCTGGTATGTTAGGTTTGGGAATTGGCCCTTCAAAAATACAGATGCAGATACTTTATATTAAAACAGAAGACACAGAGCAACTGATATATATGTATTTAGGGAGAAGATCATTCAGCGGTCTGCTTCTTTATGCATCAATTATCATCATAGCTTCAAAAATGTTTTTTAAGAATGAGTCCACATTTGTATTATTGCAGTGAATATGCTATTTACTGCTAAATTGCTGCATTGTATACTGTGCCAGATCACTTTAGACCAGTGGTTCTCAACCTGGGGGTCGAATGGTGATTTGACAGGGGTCACCGAATCCTTGGCTGTTCCTGAAGCCTGCACTGCTCTCCTAGCCTTTTTGCGGTTGCTCAGCAGGCAGTCCTTGGAGCCTGTGGCCACCCAGCTGGACTGTTCCTGGATCCCAGGGCCGCCCACTCAGCCTCTTTGCAGCCGCCTAATCAGTTCACGCATGGCTGGGGGGCAGAGACTAGAGTTCAGTTGACTGGTGAGGTGAGGAATGTGAAGTGGGAGTAGCTAAAGGAGACCCCATCTCCTGATTGCAGCATAGGTGTCACTGCTATGAGACAACACAAAGTCTGGGACACAGAGAGTAACACTACCTGTGATTATAGTTGCCATTAAAAGTCCCCACTACAGTTCTCAGATCAGCAGATGACCTTGATCAAGAACACCTAAGTTGGCTGATCAGAACTCCCCCCAGCATTGCCACTCATCCCAACCCCCACCAGCACTGCCACTCATCCCATTCCCCCCACCCCTCACCAAGAAGTAAGAGAAGGAATAAAAATAGAGAATACATGGAAGGAAGAGGAAAAGAGGAAGAGAAACAAAGAAAAAGGGAGAGAAAGAATAAGAGAAAGAACAAGAAAGACGGAGAGAGAGAGAGAGGGATGAGGGGAAAAAAACAAGAAAATTAGGGATGAAGATGAGAGAAGAGAGATAAAAGGGAAAGAAAGGAGTACAAAGAGAAAGAGTGGTACCTCCTAAAATGTACCATAAGGGGTTTTAATACTGTACGAGTGGAAGGGACCCAGGGAGCGCTAAATTTAAGTTAACTTACTTGTCTTGCCTTGGGTGCTGACAACCCAGGCTACGTAAATAATTTTACTGTTCGGAGTCCCCACAACTTGGAAAATTTTATCAAGGGGTCACGACATTAGAAAGGTTGAGAACCACTGCTTTAGACCATTTACCACGCACAAATGCAAGAATCGCTTCAGTTAGGAATGGAAACAACTAATTATACTTTGCTTTGTGACCACACTTTTTTTGTTTTATACACAAACTGAGAAATTAATGACAAAATCTTTCTAACGTATTTATTTTTACAAATGTATTGCACAAGCACAGTAATGATCAGAAAACTATTCTGAAGATAGTAGGGTGTTTAGTTGACACTACATTGGCATGTGCAGATCAGCTGGGAATGAAGATAGCCAAAAGGTTAGAGGGTTTCTTAAACTAGGCAACGGGGAGGAAGGGTCCAGAGGTAGAGATATGCAGCGCGGAACATATTTCAGAAGATAGTATGCGTAAACTCTGTGTCATGTTCACCAATATCAGAAGCCTGACGGACAAGATGGGTGAACTAGAGATACTGTTTTATGAAGAGAATTTGTATTTTGTGGGAATTTCAGAGACCTGGTTCAACAGCTCTCATGATTGGCTGGCAACCATTCAAGGGTATACCCTTTATCGGATAGAGAGTATAAAAAAGGGGGAGGAGTATGCTGCCTATATATCAAGACACTTGGCCACTCATTAAAATTAGAAGAAGAGAGGTTTAACCTTAAACAAAGTAGAGGGTTCTTTACTGTAAGAGCAGGAAAGATATGGAATTCCCTTCCACAGGTGGTGGTCTCAGAGGGGGGGCATTGCTGGTTTCAAGAAACTATTAGATAAGCACCTGAACGACCACAACATACAGGGATATACAAGGTAATACTGACATATAATCACACACATAGGTTGGACTTGATGGTCTTTTTTCAACCTCACCTACTATATAACTATGTAACTATGTGTGTGACTGGCTAAACAACAGCTGTGTGCACATCTATCCACTCAATCCCAAGCCTGTACCTGACAGAAAACACTAGTATTAAAAAGGATCAATGATAGTAATTTTACCCTCCTGTTCTGCAGGATCCACCAAAACAAAGAAGTGCATGTGTGACAAGATTCAGCAAGGGTCCACTGGCTTTGGTTGTGAATAAATACTGTATTTAAATGTAATATTATTTTTTGTCTCTTTTTTTCACAGCTATCCTTGGACCTCCAAAAATCAACTTGTTTTCCACTGCAACCTCAATTGTAATCAACCTAACTCATCCCATTGCTGATCATTTCCGTATTAAGTTTAAATATCACATCTACCTAAATGGTATACACATCAAAGAAACAAAAGTAAGTTGGTGATATCTAACTTGAGTCAGCAGTACAAAAAGATGTTATTGTGGTCAGAATAGCTCATAGATACGTAAATTGCAGCTAGCACTGTCATTTTATTATATTTTTCTTGTGAAAAATTGTCATAAATGGTCATAGATATGATCCCATCACACAGTGGCATGGGAAATCCGCCTGACTTCCATTCTATTCAAATTAGCAAAACCTGCAGAAAAGGCTGAATAAAACATCTTTGTGGAGGTAGTTAAGCCTCCCAACTTTACCAGGTGAACAACTGAGTAACTTGCCTTAATTTATGATATAGAAAGAATAGGAAGCAAAATATTGGCCAGAGGGGGTCAGATGCTTTAAAAGAAAAGAGTGGGATATTAAAAAAATACAAACCTACATACTCACCTAGATGGTTACAGCATGGATCAGAGCTGCAGCTGTCCCCTGCTGGCTCTACACTGAGAACTGAGCAATGAAAAATTGCTGATCACTCAGTTCTCTGGTCCGTTCTGAGCACTGTCATTCACCGCTCTGAGCATTGCTCCTTCAGCTCTCACAGAAGCGATGGACTGTGAAGAGAGCGAGAAGAACTGGTTCAGGCTCTCAGCAGTGAGCTGAGAGGCTGAGCCAGTGGTTGGTCAGGAATCTGGACTGGCTCTGTGACATCAGCCAAAAGGGGACTTTTACAAACACAACACATATCTCTTGTCCTGGTAGGTTCAGATAAATGCCACCTTGCTGACCTCATAAGACTGGTGTCTGGATACACTAAGATGAAAAATAAACAAAGGGTGCACCGGCCTAGTGCATTATCCTCAAAAATTGCTGTATTGAAAAAGAAAGCATAATACTCACAAATATGCACTTGGAAACAGCATATCAGATGTAGAGCAGCTTAACGTCCATTAAGTCACATAACAGATGAACGTCCCACAAAGGGACTGTCTGATGTGTTTCGATGCAGCACCTCTTCCTTAGAGCCACAACAGGGGACTTTTATCTGTCTACTGAATCTGGGTCACAGGAGTGCAGAACTAAGGAGGAAATAAGTACCTACTGTGTTTCCCAAAAAATAAGACCTACCCCTAAAATAAGACCTAGTGCTATTTTCCTGAAGGGCTGCAATAAAAGGCCTACCCCGAAAATTAGCTCTAGTTTGAGGTGCTTGTGTTCTCCTATAATCCTCTCTGTTACGGCAGTGTGCAGTGTGCTGTGGCTGTGTGTGTGCCTCTTTGATCTAGCGGTGTCAGGTGCCTTTGGTACAGAGCGGCACTCAGCTGATCTCCCCGCTGGTCTCTTCCTCTTCTCTCGGCTGTCGGCAGGGATCTCGACCCCCCTCCCTCTGCAGAGCCTCAGCAGGTCACAGAGCCTCTGCATTCAATCAACATGTCATATTGTGTGCATACCGATACTCCTGTTTCCACAAAGTATTTACTTAACCACTTAAGACCCGGACCAAAATGCAGGTAAAGGACCTTGCCCCTTTTTGCGATTCGGCACTGCATCGTTTTAACTGACAATTGCGCGGTCGTGCGACGTGGCTCCCAAACAAAATTGGCTTTCTTTTTTCTCCCACAAATAGAGCTTTCTTTTGGTGGTATTTGATCACCTCTGCGGTTTTTATTTTTTGCGCTATAAACAAAAATAGAGCGACAATTTAAAAAAAAATGCAATATTTTTTACTTTTTGCTATAATAAATATCCCCCAAAAATATATATAAAAAAAAAAAACGTTTCCTCAGTTTAGGCCGATACGTATTCTTCTACATATTTTTGGTAAAAAAAAAAAAAATCGCAATAAGCGTTTATCGGTTGGTTTTCGCAACATTTATAGCGTTTACAAAATAAGGGATAGTTTTATTGCATTTTTATTATTTATTTATTTTTACTACTAATAGCGGCGATCAGCGATTTTTTTCGTGACTGCGACATTATGGCGGACACTTCGAACAATTTTGACACATCTTTGGGATAATTGTCATTTTCACAGCAAAAAATGCATTTAAATTGCATTGTTTACTGTGGAAATGACAGTTGCAGTTTGGGAGTTAACCACAGGGGCCGCTGTGAATTTTAGTGTTCCCTGTGTGTGTGTTTACAACTGCAGGGGGGTGTGGCTGTAGGTGTGACATTATCGATCGCGTCCCCCTATAACAGGGATGACGCGATCGATGCTGCGGCCACAGAGAAGCACGGGGAAGCCGTGTTTACACACGGCTCTTCCCATTCTTCAGCTCCAGGGACGGATCGCCGCACTGCAGCGGCGATCAGGTCTGTAAGTCCCGCGGTCCCGGTCCTGGAGCTTCGGACCGGGTCACGGGCACGCACTAAAATAAACGTATATATACGTTGATGTGCCCAGCCGTGCCATTCTGCCGACATAAATGTGCAGTAGGCGGTCCTTAAGTGGTTAAACTCAATCTTCACGCGATCCATACAATTGAAGCACTGAAATGCTACAGACCTTTTTTCTTCACATGCCGGTGTGCTCTTTTCCCCACTCCGAGCGATGCAGAGGGGGCCCAGGGTCCCCCGCTGGAGGCTGGGAGAGGTGGAGGAGAGCAGAACTGAGGTATTTGGCACATTGTGTGTTGTGTGCTACTGTAACAGAGAGGATTTTGGAATTTTACAAGCATTTTAACTTTGTTCAAATTGGGGATTCCTGACAGGCAGGGTGGGAGAGAAAACAGCACATTATATGGTAAGACCTACCTCAAAAATATGCCCTACTGGGACATTTGTTGCCAAAATTAATATAAGACATGGGCTTATTTTTGGGGAAACACGGTAGTAAACTGGATTAATCAAAATGAACAAAAAATTAGACCAGTGAAGAAAGTATAACAATAAGGTATTCAGAAAACTTGCTTAACAAGAAAAGTTGTTGGATGAGCTGATGTATAGATAGTAAATCAACAACCCTCACCTAACTGGTTGTTCTTTTGTTTTTTTTTGACCTGTGGAGTTTAATGGTGTCAACAAGACTAGAAATATCAGACCATAACTAAAAAGAAGAGGAGAATTTATTTGTACGGTAAACTCTCCATTTCTGAAAGCAACAGAAATAAACTGTATTTAACCACTTGCCGACCAGCGGCCTTCATTATACTGTGGCAGGTTGACTATCGTAGCTGTAAGTCAGTTCATGTAATAGATACAGTGGGAGCAGCACCTGAGCTGATGCACATGACCGGCAGGCACGATGTCCACTGGCCACCCACGATTGATCCACAGAGAGACAGAAAGGGGATCTGTCAATGTAAACAAACAGATCCCCATTTTGAGCAGAGAGAGATCGTCTAATCCTAAAGATCAGGAACAGCAATCTTTCTCCTCCTCCAGTCAATACACTCCCCCCCACAGTTAGAAACACCTCCCAGGGAACACATTAAACCCCTTGATTACCACTAGTGTTATTCCCTTACCTGCCAGTGTGATCAAATACTACCAAAAGAAAGATCTACTTGTGGGAAAGAAAGGACATACATTTTAATTGGGTACAACGTCAAACGACCGCGCAATTGTCAGGAAATTCGAAAAAATTCGGAATTTGGAATTTCCAAAATTAGAAAATTCAAACAATTCGGAATTAGAAAATTCAGAAATGTGAAAATCCAAATTTGAAAGGAAATTTCAATACATAAAATCCAAATTTCCAAAATATAGAATTTCACATTTCCGAAATTTTGAATTTCCTAATTTTCTAAATTTTGGTATTCCAACCTGTTAATTCCACAGCTTAGTTGCAGTAGGCGGTGAACTTTGGTGGGGGTGGGTCAGCCATGCCTTGTGAACACTGACCTCTGGGAACCTGCATTATGACATTTGACCTCTGGGGAGGGCCCTATTCCAATTCCTGAGTCCTAGCCTTATTCTTCAAGGGGAACCCTAACCCTGGCCCTGACCATGACCCTAACCCTTACCTCTAACCCTAATCCTAGCCCTAACCCCTAACCTCCAACCCTCTAACCTTAACCCCTAACCCTAACTCCTAACCCGAACCCTCTATCCTTAAACCTAACACCCTATACCTAATCCCTAACTCTAACTCCTAACCCCAACCCCCTACACCTCAAACCCTAACACTAACCCTAAAAAGGGTTAACCCTAACCCTAGCCCTTCTCTAACCCTAACCCCTTACCCTAACTGCTAATCCTAAGCCCTAACCCCTAACCCTAACTCCTAACCCTAACCCTAACTCCCAACTAGGGATGAGCTTTGTGTTCGACTCGAACATATGTTCGACTCGAACATTGCATGTTCGACCATTCGTCGATATACAAACAAAACGGCGCATAATTCCCTGCGGCATTGTGCACTGATGATTGGCCAAGCATGCTGTATGTCCCGCGTGCTTGGCCAATCACAGCGCCGTCAGTAAAGAGAGCCGTAATTGGCTAAAGCCAGGGTGGCTTTGGCTCAGGGCTTTAGCACATGCCCCACACTATAAAAGGCTGCCTGCAGACCAGCCTTGTGTAGTGTGTTCCGGGCTTGTTCCAGTTCAGACAGAGAGAGAGAGAGATATTGTCTTTTTCCTAGCTAGATAGAGCAGGCAAGCTAGTTAGTTAAATTTACAGTGTGTAGAGGATAAATATATCCCAGGAGTTGTACATATATTTATACACTGTATAGTTTAGTTAGCTTGGTTCTTCCTAATTTGTGAGGCAGTTGATTGTGCAAGCTGCAGTGTTCTCAAGTATTGTATTGCCCGTGTGCTCACTGCAACTAAACCCACTTGCTGTATACTGCAAGTTTGCTGCTCATTCATTTGCAACTAAACCCACTTGTTGCATAGTGCTAGTGTGCTGCTCATTACTTTGTGATCGTGCTAGCTGCAGTGTTCTCACGTGTTGTATTGCCGGTGTACTCACTGCAACTTAACCCACTTGCTGTATACTGCTGTTCAAAGTATATAGGGCCAAAGGGTCTTGTAATGACCTGGGGGAGTGGTGGCGGGGAAACCCATGCTATTTTTTCAGTGATTTTCATCCATATTGCAGGGACCAAGCATTACATTAAAGCCGCAAGCAGTATTAAATTACTTTTTTCTTATAGTAATCTAATTTTGTGCAGGGACAGTTCTAAACATGTGCCACCTCACAGGCATACTATAGACACCCAGCAGGTACGATATTTGAAGGAATTTTTCATTATTTATTTTTTTCACTTTAACTGCTTGCCGACCACGCGCCAGTGTTTTACGGAGGCAGGTCGGCTCTCACAATTGCCGCCGAGCACCTGCGGTACAGGGAAAGGACCGGGAGCTGTGTGTGTAAACAAACAGCTCCCGGTCCTGTCAGGAGAGAAATGCTGATCTTCTGTTCATACAGTGTATGAACAGAAGATCAGTGATTTCCCCTAGTGAGTCAACCCCCCCATACAGTTAGAACACACCCAGGAACATACTTAACCCCTTCCCCGCCCCCTAGTGTTAACCCCTTCACTGCCAATGGCATTTTTATAGTAATCCAATGCATTTTTATAGCACTGATCGCTATTAAAATGCCAATGGTCCCAAAAATGTGTCAAAAGTGTCCGCCATAATGTAGCAGTACTGAAAAAAAAACATTGATAGTAAAAAAAATATATATTAATAAAAATGCCATAAAACTACCCCCTATTTTGTAAACGCTATAACTTTTGCGCAAACCAATCAATAAACGCATATTACGATTTTTTTTACGAAAGATATGTATAAGAATACGTATCAGCCTAAACTGAGGAAAAAAAAAATTTTTTTATATATTTTTGGGGGATATTTATTGTAGCCAAAAGTAAAAAATATTGCACTTTTTTCAAAATAGTCGCTCTATATTTGTTTATAGCGCAAAAAATAAAACCCGCAGAGATGATCAAATACCACCAAATGAAAGCTCTCTTTGTGGGAAAAAAAGGATGCCAATTTTGTTTGGGAGCCACGTCACACGACCGCGCAATTGTCAGATAAAGCAAAGCAGTGCCGAATCACAAAAAGTGCTCTGGTCATTAGGCAACAATATGGTCCGGGGGTTAAGTGGTTAAGCATCATTAAAATCGCTGCTCCAGAAGAAACAACCTTTTTTTTTAATACTTTATTTTCCATTGATACATGTTCCCAGGGGCAAGACCCGTGTTCTCTAGGGCGTTTTCCAACAATGACTTGAATATTGGGCTTTAAAATTAACACTTTTGAATTTGAACTTTCGAGTCCCATAGACGTCAATGGGGTTCTAAATGTTTTTGCGCGAACGTTCAGTCCGTTCAAAGGTTCTGGTGCGAACCGAATGCGGGGGTGTTCGGCTCATCCCTACTCCTAACCCTAACCCTCCAACTCTAATGCCGCGTACACACGATCATTTTATGTGATGAAAAAAAACGACGTTTTCTGTGAAGTAAAAAACGACGTTTTTGAAACGTCACTTTTCAAAGACGATGTTGCATACACACCATCGTTTTTTCACAAAAAGCGAGGTTACGTTCACCACTCTTTTCCATTGAAGCTCACTTCATAACTAGCTTCTGGGCATGCGCAGGTTGAAAAACGTCGTTTTAAACTACGTTTTTGCTACACACGGTGACTTTTTGTGAAACAAAAAACGACGTTTTGAAAAACGACACAAAAAATTCAAGCATGTTGGAATTTTTTTTTGGTCGTTTTTTTGAAGACAAAAAACGACGTTTTGCCCACACACGATCAATTTAAATGACGTTTTAAAAAACGTCGTTTTTTTTTCATCGCAAAAAACGACCGTGTGTACGCGGCATAACCCTAATTAATAACCCTAACCCCTAATTGCTAACCCTAACCCCTATCCCTAACCCTAGCCCTAACCTAAACCCTAACCCCAGCCCTAACCCCCTAGCCCTAACCCTAACCCCAACTGCTAATCCTAAGCCCTAACCCCAACCCCTAAACCTAACCCAAGCCATAACCCCTAACCCCCAACCCTAACCCTAAACCCTAGCCATAACCCTAATCCTAGCCCTAACCCTAACCCCTGACCCCCAACCCTAACCCTAAACCCTAACCCTAGCCCTAACCCCAACCCTAACCCTAGCTCTAACCCCTAACCCTAACCCCCAACCCTAACCCATAGCCATAACCCTAACCCTAAGCCTAACACTCAAACACTAACCCCCTAACCCTAACTCCTAACCCCTAACCCTCTAACCCTAACCCCTAACTAACCCTAACCCAAGCCCTAACTGCCAAACCTAAGTCCTAACCCTAACGCCAACTCCTAGCCCTAACCATAACCCTAAACCTAGCCCTAACCCTAGCCATAGCCCTAACCACTAACCCCCAACCTTAATCCTGACACTAAACCTTAGCCATAACCCTAACCCCCAATCCTAACCCTAAACCCTAACCCTCTAACCCCCTAATCCTAACTATTAACCATAACCCTCTAACCCTAACCTCTAACACTAACCCTCTAACCCTAACCCTATAGCCCTAACCCTAAACCTAACACCCTAACCCTAAACCTAACCCCTAACCCTCTAACACTTTAACCCTCTAACCTTAACCCTAACCCTCTAACCCTAACACCCTAAATCTAAGAATTTCCTAACTTAGAATTTTCGAAATTAGATTTTTCAAATTTCCGAATTTGGAATTTCCGAATTTGGAATTTTCAAATTTTGCCATTTCCAAATTTCAATTTTCAAATGTTCAAGTTTCCATATTCCAAATTTCCAAAATTCCAAACTTCCGAAAATCCGAAAATTTGGGAATTGAAAATTTTTCGAAATTTCGAAATTAACGAATTTGTCAACATTTGTTAAAAAACTGTCTAGTGTCGTATCACAAAAAATGGTCTGGTTATTAAGGGGATAAATCTTTCGGGTCCTTAAGTGGTTAAAATGAGGACCAATTTAGTTAAAAATTTGGCAGAAATAGGACATCTGCTATTGGAATTGAAACAAAATCATTGAAAGTATGTAGATGTCCATTTATGAAACCGAGATGAGCTGCGATAGTGATGATCACAGTTTATCTCACGTCCTTAGCGATTTATGAAACTGAGATGATCAACAAAAAACATGTTCTCAGCTGATCATTTCAGCACACAGAGAATCTGTCATTGACAGAAACAGAACAAAAGTTTATTAAGGTGCGATCTCAGCACCTCACTGGCGATCTCTGTCAGAATTCCACCTCCCAGATTCTCCAGCCCAAAGGTGGAGAATTGGGGAGAGAAGAGAGAATCCCCGGAGAACTAAGGAGGAAGATTAATGACTTCCTTCTTCCTCAATCAGAGCCCCCAAGAAAGTAAATGTGTCCCCCTGCAATGTTTATGTAGATATACTGCATATATATACCGTATTTGCCGGTGTATAAGACTCCCTAATTTTACATTTGTTTAAGATTTTTTGCCTGTACTCACCGTATAAGACGCCCCCCCTTCCGACGCTTTATATTTCTTCCTTCTGGAGCCAATCACAGTGAGACTCTCAAAGCCAATCCGAGCAGGCTACTGTATGTAGCCTGCTTGGATTGGCAGAGGTTGTTACTCCAAACTGAGAAGGCTCTGTATTCATTTGAATACATCGCTCATCGGGATTGGCTAAGCGGTATATACTGTATGTAGCCGAAGCTACATACAGTTTTACCGCACATCCAGCAGGCATCTGCACAGCTGACCCGGCGTATAAGACGACCCCTGATTTTTGGCCAGTTTTTTTAAGTGTAAGGCCCTGTACACACGATCAGACCGGTCCGATGAGAATGGTCCAACGGACTGTTTTCATCGGGTCACCACTGAAGTGGCCTGATGGTCTGATGTGCGTACACACCATCAGCCCAAAATCCGATCGGGTCAGAACGCGGTGACGTAGAACACAACAACGTGCTGAAAAAACAAAGTTCAATGCTTCCAAGCATGCGTCGACTTGATTCTGAGCATTCGCGGGTTTGCCTTTTAAAGATCAAATCTGTACAAAGGTGATGGCAAAGGCAAAAAAACTCAGCCTTTTTGAACGTGGTCGGGTTGCTGAACTGCATAAGCAGGGTCTCTCATCAAGACACTGGACGATCCTCGACCCAAATTAAGGCCCTTACTGGTGCTGACTGCAGCCCCAGTATGTTGTTGCATGTTAAAGCTCTATTTGGAACCTTGTTAAGATCCAACAATGTAAAATATGATTTGCCATTTTTCAAGTGGTCTTAAACTTTTGATCAGGACTGTATGTATGTATGTATATATATATATATATATATATATATATATATATATATATATATATATATATATATATACACACACACACACATACACAGTGCCTTGAAAAAGCATTTATATATTTTATTGGGATTTTAGGTGATAGACCAACACAAAGCGGCACATAATTGTAAAGTTGAAGGAAAATGATAAATGGTTTTCAACATTTTTTACAAATAAATAAGTGAAAAATGTGGCGTACATTTGTATTCACCCCCCCCCTGAGTCAATACATTGTAGAACCACTTTTCGCTGCAATTTCAGCTGTAAGTCATTTTGGGGATGTTTTTACCAGCTTTGCACATCTAGAGAGTGACATTTTTGCCCATTAGCTCTGTCAGATTGGATGGAGAGCGTCTGTGTACAGCAATTTTCAAGTCTTGCCACAGATTTTCAATTAGATTTAGGTCTGGACTTTGACTGGGCCATTCTAACACATGAATATGCTTTGATCTAAACCATTCTTTTGTAGCTCTGGATGTATATTTAGGGTCGCTGTCCTGCTGGAAGGTGAACCTCCGCCCCAGTCTCAATTGTTTAGCAGACTCTAAGGCGGCATACACACGATCGGACATATCCGATGAAAACGGTCCGCGGACCATTTCCATCGGATATGTCCGATCGGGAGTTTGATCCGATGGCGTGTACACACCATCGGATCAAATTCCCCGCCGCCGGACGGCGCGGTGACGTAGTGGGGACACGGCGGTGACGTTGACGCCGCCGCGTCACTGCCACGTCACCGCACCAGGAAGTAAAACACTTCCGCGCATGCGCCGAATCCATTCGGCAGCGGCGCGGCGGCGGTGGGGGCCGACATGTCTGCTGGTAAGTGTACTAACCAGCAGACATGTCGGGCGGACAGATTCCCACCGGATAGATTTCAAAGCATGCTTTGAAATCTGTCGGGTGGAGAAATCTGTCCGCTAGCCCATACACACGAGCGGAGATGTCTGCTGAAACGGTCCATCGGACCGTTTTCAGCGGACATATCCCCTCGTGTGTACGCGGCCTCATAGGTTCTCTTCTAAGATAACCCTGTATTTGGTTCCATCCATTTTCCCCATCAACTCTGACCAGCTTCCATATCCCTGCTGAAGAAAAGCATCCCCACAACATGATGCTGCCACCGCTATGTTTCATGGTGTGTTCCGGGTAATATGCAGTGTTAATTTTCCACCACACATAGGGCCAGATTCAGGTAGATGGGCGCATCTTTGTGCCAGCATTACGCAGCGCATATACGTTCCGCCGACACAAACTAGTGAGGCAAGTACAGTATTCACCAAGCACTTGCTCCTAAGTTTGCGCCGGCGTAACTTAAATGTGAAGGCGCAAGTAGGTGTAAGTGGAAGTGGGTGTATTTTATAATTCTTTGGTATAGAAGACTCACGTCTATTGCATTTAGCGCTACATTTTTTACCCACATAATTTCCAATATTTGTCATATTGTAGTGTAGCTGCTCATTCTTTTAGTTTTTGCATTTATTTCACACTCTTTTTTGATCAGCGCAATATTTCCCCACTTTCTTTGTACTTTTAGGACCAACCAACCAGCTGTCCTTGTACACGTTCTGTTCGAATTCTGTTGGGATGGGGCTTTCATGGTATATGTAGCTGTCGTGGCTGGCCCCTGGGTGTTTGGCACAGACGTGCCATATGAGGCATTTGGCATCGGCTATCACCTGTACATTGATGGAATGCCAGTGCTTACAATTGCGATATATGTTCTCTGTGGCACGGGGGGGCCGTAGGGCCACATGTGTGCAATCAATGGCCCCGATGGTGCATGGGAATCCTGCAATTCTGTAGAAATCCTGCATTTCCTTTTGCTGCAGGTGCTCATTGGTGGGTCTGATGATGTGATGGGACATGCGTGTGAGGATTGTGGGGACAACCTGGTGCACACATCTGCTCATGGTGAATTGTGACATCCCAGCCACAACTCCACTTGTACGCTGGATAGAGCCACTGGCAAGGAAATGGAGGGTTGCCAGTACCTTGACCAGTGGCTGCACTGCTTGTGAGCGGTGTGTCTTGCTGGTGATGTCATCCTGCAGGGCTGTGGTTAGTTCCAGGATGGCATCAGGGCTGAATCTGAAGATGCGATACACCTCCTCATCACCCATGCCAAAGAGGCTCATGCGCGTTCGGAATATCCTCTCACGTGCCCTCCTCCTCTGTACCGGTGGACCCATTAGTAGTGCTAGGACCATGGCTGACCCTGGCATGTTGGGATAAAGATGTGGTGTTGTCCTGCAAGTGGGGTTGCTCAGCTTGCTAAGTTTGTCGGTAACGGTGCTGCTGTAGCTGCTCTCCAGCTGACCTGTGCCCATCAGGTGCAAAGATAAAGCAGCTATTTGTGGGACTAACTTTAGGCCGGACTTAACAATTAAGCGCAGCATACGTAGCCAGCTTTTGGAGCTAATACGTACGCGAATCGGCATATCTCCCTCATTTGCATATTTGAATAGGAAATCGATAGGCGCGCCAGATCCGTCCAGCCTAAATATGCACCTAAGATAGGCCGGCGTAGGAACGTTAGGTCGGTCAGAGAAAGTCTATTTTCAGATGCATCTCGAGATAAGCTGCTTAACTTCTTACTGAATCAGGCCCATAGTGTTTTGCTTTTAGGCCAAAAAGTTCAATTTTGATCACATCTGATCTGAGCACCTTCTTCCACATGTTTGCTGTGTCCCCCACATGTTATCTTGAAAACTGAAAATGGGACATCTTATGGCTTTTTTTCAACAATGGCTTTCGTCTTGCCACTGTAGCACCCTCTACTTAGGTAGGTGCTAGAAGTTTTTGGTAAGTGCAGGTAAATTTAGGTAGGCCTAGCTTCCAGCTAGGTCTGTTCGTATTGATCTGTGTGGGCTAGAATCTATGGCTCAGAATAGGCTGGTGGCTCAAAGATAGCATCACTTCTCGGTTACTTCCCTCTGGCTTCTAGAGAATTCTAGAAGAAAAGAGGGGCTGCCTGGGGTGTTCTAAGGTGCCCTGACCAACCCCCAACCTGGATTGTCAGGGGCAGGCCTCTTTAAATACCTAGAGTCAGCCCAGCTGGGAGTTGTTGTCGGGTGGAAGAACTGAGGATGGAGTGCTAGGCTGTCAGGGCCTTTGAGGCTGCTCCCCAGTCGAGGGGGGGGGGGATCTTGGGCCTGGGACTCAGGTGCAGGAAGGATCCCTTCAAGACCACATGAAGGATCTGGACAAGAGACACAGAGAGGATTCAGAGAAGACAGCGAGAGCTGGTACTGCCAGGCCAGTTTTCAGGAGGGAACCACCGGTGTGTGATCAGGAGGGTAGGTGAGTTACAAGCACAGTCTGAAGGACTGGGGAGGCATGCCAGAGAAGACTGGGAGTGTGCAGTTTGGGATGGTTGCAGAGCCAGCAGTAAGGACTGTGATGTAACAGGCAGCAAAGTCGGGCAGCTGCAGCCAGGAGGGATGGCAGGGCCTGAAGAGGTGTTGCTGGGAGCAGTAGTCCACCTTAGGTCAGCTAGTACTAAAGGACTTCCTATTCTATATTTTTGCTGCACTCAAAGGGACCCGCATTCCCTGCCTACAAATGTCAGTTTCTAGGGCCTGACTGAGTCAGTGTTGGGCCTAATCATGTGCTAGCTGTTCCTAGAAGGGAAATGTTGTACAGGAGAGAGATAGAGTGAGAGAAACAGTCTGCAAAGTGTTGTGCTGGAGGAAAATGAAGCTGTAAAATCCTAATCCCCATTGTAAACTCGGGGATAGGTAGCGGGTACAAAAGCTCCCTGGGATGAGCAGGCACAGATACCAAGTCCATAAGATAAGTGAACAACAGTGGGATGTTTATTGGTGCTATATACAAAGTCTATTTACAGGTGCTGTACAGTGTGCAGAAAACAAAGCGAAAAAAAAATTAGTTAAACAAACACCTAGCCGTGTCTCGGCTCTAACTACACGATATATGCAGGCCCTAAGGCTGCATTCACACCTAGGCAACAAGATACGCCGCGTACGTGGCTTATCTTGCTGCCTGTAGATGAAACTTTTTTTTTTCTTCTTTAACATTGCGGTCTATGAGCGAACGCCAATGTCGCCTGAAAAAAAGAGTCCGGGACTTTTTTTCAGGCGACAGGCGTGGAGATGTGAACAGTCTCCATAGACCGCAATGTTATTTCACATCTCGAGCGACAAGCGCGTCGGGTGTCCGGCGTTTTGTCGCTCAGATGTGAATGGAGCCTAACTACCAAGCTAAACAAGCCTACCGCTTGTTAGCTCAAACACAAACTTCTCACCAGTTTTTCACCAACCTCTTTGCTCTCATAGATCAACACTGTTTCCCAGGACAGATCAAAGTCTGTCTGCTCAGGTGAGCTTAAATTGGCCTGGGGAAGAGGGCCAACACCTGAACTGGATCAGGGATCAGAGATCCCTGAATGTGTAAGAGGGAGATGCCTGGGAGAGGTATAAACCCCGAACTGGACTTTCCCAGGCTCTCTCTGGGACGCTCTGCTACACAATCCAAGATCAAACCCCTTAATAAAAATACAAAAAACAAACATCAGTACTGTTCATTGTCACCAAGGTGATTGGAAAGTGAATGCCAGGCTGGGCAGGGTGACATGTGGGCCCCAACTTTCAGCAGCCCTTCTGGGGGTACTGCAAACATTTTTTTTTTTTTTTAGAGGTCCGAAGGTCCCCAGGGGCCTGGAGATCCCCAGGGCCCCGGATGACAATCCCCCTTCTTTTTTAAAAAAAAAAAAAAATATTTTTCTTATATATTTTTTATTATATATATATATATATATATATATATATATATATATATATATATATATATATATATATATTATTAAAGGGAAGGGCCCAGAGGTCCCCAGATAGCAACCCCCCATTTTTCATATATACTTTTTTTTTTTTTTATATTAAAGGACCCAGAGGTCCCCAGGGCCTGGATGGCCACCCCCCTTTTTTAATAGACTGTAGCACCCCCCCCCCCAGTTCTCTGCTGCATGGGGGCCCATGCCTGAATCTGTGTAAGGTGCCCCATAATTCATGATGGTGGCCCTGCCTACGTCCCTCCTCAGATCATGGATGTCATTGATAACTTCCGGGGAGAGTGGGAGGCAAAAATAAAAATTTACATTCAGATAAAAACAATTAAAAAATTGCATTCTAACCATCTTACAGCTAGTCTAAACTCCATGATTGACAAGCCAATCATTATGCCAAGAAGCCCAATATAGGTAGATATTTTGTTAGCCAGTAGAATAGCAACTATTTTGCATAAGTAGAAAACTAGTTAAAGAATAACTGGTGAATCAAAAGAGCTAATTAAAAAAAAACTCCAGTTAACCACTGGAAGAATTTACCCCCCCTTCCTGATCAGAGCACTTTTTGCGATATGGTAAAAAAAAATCATGATAAGCGTATATTGATTGGTTTGCGCAAAAGTTATAGCGTCTACATAATAGCAGATAGATTTATGGCATTTTTTTATTTTTATTTTTATTTTTATTAGTAATAGCAGCGATCTGTGATTTTTATTGTGACTGCGACATTATGGCGCACCCATCGAACACTTTGACAAAATTTTGGAACCATTGTCATTTATATGGCGATTAGTGCTATAAAAATGCACTGATTACTGTGTAAATGACACTGGCAGGGAAGGGATTAAACATGGTCACCAAGTTTGCGGCCATGATTTGTACCTGTACGCCCATTTAAGCAGCCTTGCCATTGTGCAGACGTACATCGTTGTGCACTGGTTGGCAAGAGGTTAATAAATAAAATTTGTAAACAGACATATCCCAGATAAAATCCCATTGAGAAAAAAAAAGAGAATGCTTCAAAATATAAGCGTGATAAAGAAAAAATGGGAGGTGAATAAATAGCCTAATACAGGGGTGCCCAACCTTTTGAAGGCCGAAGGCCACTTAAGCGAATTAGTAACCAGTCGTGGGCCACAATGAGCGGAGTGGGCAGATGACAGGTCTGTGTCCAGTCTGCATATGCAAAGCAGACACAGGCACAGACCAATCTACTCTATGGGCCCTCTGATCCAATCAGATAAAGGGGAGAGATCCACTACTGTTTTTTTTTTGCAGATCGGATTGGAGGTAGGCGGGTGTAAACGGACAAAAGTATGTTTACATCTGCCGCTCCATAGAGGTGAATGGAGGGTCAGATTGGGTCAAACTGTTTGTGTGAAAGGAACTAAAGGCTGCTTTTACACTGAATGTCTGCAGTCTATCCACACCGTGGGTGCGGCGTCGTGTCCATGTGGTTTTCCCGCCAGTTAGTTGGACTTTTCCATAGACATCTATTATATCCTGCAGGTGTGGTGCACTTTCTGAAAACCCGCTTGCTTCCTCTGCTGCCGGCTTCATTCACAGCACTGATGCTCTGAGATGGTAGGTCGGCAACCTGCAATCTGGGCTTGCCAACCTGCTATCTTAGAGCAGGAGGTCGCGGGCCACATCAGAGGGCTCCGCGGGCCACATGTGGCCCCCGGGCCACTGGTTGGGCACCACTGGCCTAATATAACTGAACAATTTTGGAAGGGATAGCTTTTTCTAGGACCAGTAGAGATCTTAGCTTGCCAGATTAGCTGCTGCATCAGATCTTTTGTAACTCCTGCTTAGACTGTGTGATGCCCAGCCCAGGAAAAAAAAACAACAACTACTGTACAAAGTGGCCAATCACCTTTCTGCCAGGAGGGTGCTGGAATTCTTTATACCAATTGGTACAACCAAAGAGATAGAGGGCACAGAGAAACAGAACAGCATACTATCTCATGAGGGTACCCACTAATAACAATGGGCAGGGCTGCTGTTAGAAATCATAGGGTCCCATACAGCCTATCTGGCAGGCACCCCCCCCCCACCCCATTATATCAAAATAATATTTTCACAAAAAATATACCAAAATGATTATTAGCTAATACAAACCTAACAAATAACCTGTGTGAATTAGCCCTTTAATTGTTTTTTTTTTTAAAGTTTTTTTAATGTTTACATTTTTAAAATTATTTTATTTTACCATTTAAAAAAATTAAGTACAATGTAATGTAAAGGAAAGATGCCCTGTGTCTCTCCCTGCAGCAGCTGAAAGGGAGGAAGGGAGAAAAACCAGTGTTTTAGCTGCTGCAGAGAGCAGCGCAGGACATCTTTCTGTAGTTGCCCCTCTGCCTGGCCACACTGATTCCTCCTGCTATTTGGGCCCCTCTGTGTTGCTGGGCCCCCTACAGGAGGGTTGGTGGTTCCCCCCCTATCAGCGGCCCTGACAATGGACCTCTAATCATTCTACTCAAACTGCCATTCTTTACTTTTACACAGAGTTACCATTTAAATGCAGCAGGGCTGATAAATGGTAAAGCACGTTACTAATTGTGTTAGATAGATTTTAAATCTCTATGTCAAGCTCAAAATGTGTTAGAAATGTTATAAGCTGCTATACATACAAGGGGCCAGATCCACAGAGAGAGTACGCCGGTGTATCTACTGATACACCGGCGTACTTTCAAAGTTCCCGCGTCGTATCTTTAATTTAAATCCTCAAACCAACATACGGCGGCTTCTGGGTTAGATCCGACAGGTGTACGTCTTCGTACACCTTCGGATCTAAGATGCAATACTTTGGCGTCCACTGGGTGGCGTTCACGTCGTTTTCCGCGTCGGGTATGCAAATGAGCTTTTTCCGCCGATCCACAAACGTACGTGCGGCCGTCGCAATCTCTTACGGCGTCTCTAGTCCGGCGTATAGTTAAAGCTGCTTTTATCCGGCCTATAGTTAGACTTGCCATGTTAAGTATGGCCGTCGTTCCCGCGTCAAAATTAGATTTTTTTTAAATTTTTGTGTAAGGTATCCATGAATAGGAATGTACGTAATTTACGCTAGTCAAAAAAATAACATCGTTGTGAGGTAATTTAGCGCAATGCATGGCGGGAAATTTCTAAACGGAGCATGCGCAGTTCGATCGCCGCGGGGACGCGTTTCATTTAAATTAATCACGCCCCCTACTCGCCGATTTGAATTCCGCCGCCAGAAATACACTACGCCGCCGTAACTTACGGCGCAAATTCTTCCAGGATTCGAAGTTAAGCCAGGTAAGATACGGCGGCGTAGTGTATCTCTGATACACTGCGCCAATCTATTTGTATGTGGATCTGCCCCAATATGTTTAAAATTATTATACAAAACTAAATAAACACATGAGCCCAAAGATACTTACATCCACATTTTCCTATGTTTTAGAGTCTTTATTACAAAAAAGAAAATTTAGATTCACATACAAAGTATTGCATAACTGCCAAATTGTCAGTATTTGGAAGAGAGAGCAGTATGTCCGGAATAACATGTATTACCACAGAAAGAGGTAAGAAAACAATGTGGTTGTCTATTGTGATTGAGTTCAAGGGATAGATCTTGGGCCAGATTCTCAGAGGCGCTACGTCGGAGTATCTCAGATACCCCGTCGTATCGCCGTTTTTTTTGCCGGGTATCTATGCGAGTGATTCTTAGAATCACTTAGGCATAGATACAAGTGAAGATCCGACAAGTGTAATACCATTACACTTACGGATCGTAGTTGTAATGACAACTCCGGCCACTAGGTGGCCTTTACGTTGTTTTCTCATTTGCCTATGCAAATGAGGCTACTACGCAGATTCCCTAACGCTTTTACGCCGCCCCGTCGTCGCGTACGTCGTTTTCGAATGCGTAAGCCTACCCCTGCTAATATGAGTGGTAACCTTACGCAGTACCGTCGGATGCCGTCGGGTACCGTCGGATGCCGTCGGGTGCCGTCAGATGCCATGTTGAGTATGGCGTCGGGTCAGCGTCGGCTTTTTCTGTCGCTTACGTCGTTTTACTAAGTCGTTCGTGAATAGGGCATTGCGTAGTTTTAACGTCGGTTTCAACTACGCTTTCCGACGTGAGCTGGAGCATGCGCACTGGGCTTTTTCCCCGGCCGGCGCATGCGCAGTTCGATCGACGCGGGGGCGCGCTTAATTTAAATACAAGCCGCCCCCTTTGAATTACGCGGCCTTACACTGGGCCATTTACACTATGGATTTACACTCCACAATGCTTGGAGAATACGGCACTTGCTCTGTTACGTTGCGGCGGCGTAGTATAAATGGCTTACGCTACGCCAGCGAAAATATATGAGGATCTGGCCAGTTGTTTTTAAATTTCTGTTTCTGCAAATGTGGATTTGGCAAAATGCACCCCTCTTCTGATCTGACGCTTAAGCCTGAAACTCACGTTTTTGTGTGTTTGGGCATTTTTTTTAACAGCCCTTAAACTCCCCTCTATGTTATCCTATGTGTCCACTCGTGAATGTTTTTAGCAATTTATTAGCAGGGGAGTTTATAGACTGTTGTCTGAACATCCTAAAATTCAAGAGCAGTTCTTCTGACCACAAAAAATGCAGAACAATGACCACAGAAAAACGCTCATAAACGCCCATAAACAAAACACACATAGGGCCAGATTCAAAAACAAGATACGTCGGCGTATCTCGAGATACGCTGCGTAAATTCTAAGATGCGGCGGCATATCTTTTTTCTACATTCAGAAAACAAGATACGCCGGAATTTAGCTAAGATACGAGCGGCGTAAGTCTCTTATGCCGTCGTATCTTAGTTGCATATTTACGCTGGCCGCTAGGTGCCGCTTCCGTCGATTTACGCATTGAATATGTAAATTAGGTAGATACGTGATTCACGAACGTAGTTGCGCCCGGCGTATCTATTTGCGTCATTTGCGTAAGGCTTTTTCCGGCGTAAAGTTACCCCTGCTATATGAGGCGCAGGCAATGTTAAGTATGGATGTCGGGAATGGGGCTGGGCTTAAGTTATGTTCACGTCGTTATCAATGAGTATTTCCGACGCGATTTTCATGCATTGGCATGCGCTGTTCGAAAAAAAGTAATTTACGTGGGGTCACAATGTTTTTACATAAATCACGCCCCCATCTTCCACATTTGAATTGCGCAGGCTAACGCCGACACATTTACACTACGCCGACGTAACTTACGGCGCAAGTTGTTTCTGAATAAGAAACCTGGCGCTGTAAGTTACGGCGGCGTAGTGTATCTGAAATACGCTACGCCCGCCTAAAGATAGGCATTTGTTTTTGAATCTAGCCCATAATCTCTAGACACGCTTAGCACTTCAGTGTTTATTTATTTCAATGGCCAGTATAAATTGAAATTCTGGCCAATTAAATAAATAATCTCCCAAACGCCAAACTCTTCTGAAAAATGCAGCTTAGGTATAACACTGATTTTCTCCTGTCAGGATAAACACTGTTTACAAGAAACCAGTGTGCATGAGGCCTTAAAAGGACACTAAAGGTTCCCATTTTTTTTTAAATAACAAACATGTCATACTTACCTCCACTGTGCAGCTCGTTTTGCACACAGTGGCCCCCGACCCTGGTCTTCTGGGGTCCCTCGGCAGCTGTCTCGACTCCTCCCTGCATCAGCTAACCTCCTTCATGGGAAGCTCTCTCCAAAGGGGGTTAGCTTTCAGGCGCACTCCTGTGATACAGCTGGCGGCTATAGCTGCCGACTGTATTACTTGGCTCCGCCTCGGCACGGCGCGTCAGTAAATTGATTGACAGCAGCGGGAGCCAATGGCTGCGCTGCTATCCATCAACCAATGAATGAGCCGAGAAGCCAGCGTGTTCGCGGAGTGGGACTTTTGAGGGGTCAGGTAAGTAAACGGGGGGCTTGGGAGCCACTAATCCTCTGATGTTTTTTCACCTTAATGCATAGAATGCATTAAGGTGAAAAAACATGTACCTTTGCAACCCCTTTAAGTTAATAACTACTATAGTGATTGGGCCGGTTGGAAAGGTTTTTCTGATCATGGAAAATGCTATGTGAGGGCGTTGGTACCCTAGATACGATACCCTAGATGCGAGGGCCATTTAAGGCGAAGGCTCGTACAGGCACATTGGTGTACCTGTACGTCCCTGCCTAGATTTGTGTCGGGGGTCCGATCGGTACCCCCCCGGTACCTGCAGCGGTCCCCGTGGCTGTCTGAGCAATCCAGGATGAGGGGGCGGCTGTTCGTTTTCGTCCGCCCCCTCCGGATCGCTCCCAGCCAATCCGCGCACTCCCCCCACGTGTGACTTCCTCTGCCTATGTAAACACAGGAAGGGGGAAGTGATGTAATCTCTCCTCTCGGCGGTATTTTCAACCGCCGCTGAAGAGAGAAGACATCACAAGTGAGTCTGCACCAACACTACACTGACACCAGGACATGCAGGCACATGCACTAAATGCAGTGATCAGTACATATATGATCACTGCATTCAGTGACACTGTGACAGGGGGGTGGGGGGGGGGGGTTATTGCAAGGGGTCACAGTGTCACTGAATGCAGTGATCATATATGTACTGATCACTGCATTTAGTGTCAGTGTGACAGTTACTGTGACAGGCAGTTAGTGTTAGGTTCAGGGTAGCCCCCGTATCCCCCCTAATAAAGTTTTAACCCCTTGATCACCGCCCTAGTTAACCCTTTCACTTCCTATTGCCAGTGTCACTAAGCGATCATTTTTCCGATCGCTGTATTAGTGTCACTGTTGCCGCTAGGTAGCTAATTTTTTTTATTGCTATTTTTTTTTACTAAAGACATGTGGCTGAATAAATTTTGGCCTAAATGTTTGACTAAAATTTAGTTTATTCGATTTTACTTATAACAAAAATTTTAAAATATTGATTTTTTTTCAAAAATGTCGCTCTACTTTTGTATATAGCGCAAAAAATAAAAATTGCAGAGGTGATCAAATACCATCAAAAGAAAGCTCTATTTGTGGGAAGAAAAGGACGCAATTTTTGTTTGGAAGCCACGTAGCACGACCGCGCAATTGTCTGTTAAAGCGACGCAGTGCCGAATTGTATAAACGCCTCTGGGCATTTAGCAGCATATTGGTCCGGTCCTTAAGTGGTTAAATGTCTTAACCCACAAACTCCCAAATCTCAGGGAGCAATTAAAAGGTTGAAAGGAAAGGAAAGAAGAATTATTCAGGTCAGTGTGAAGCAATAAACTGGTCAAAATAGTATAATACTGCTTTCACACTGATGTGCTGCGTTTTCCCCACACCACTGGTGCAGTGTACCTGCAGCTTTCCTGCAAGTTTGCTGCATTTAGCCAGTTTGGTGCACTTTCTGAAGGCGTGTCAAAAAAGTGATCCCAGTCTTTTTGACAGATAGTGAGAAGGCGATATGTTGCCTCCACACCACCTGATTTAAATCTATGATTGCTGTGCAATGCACGTGATTGCGAAGCACAGGATTATGGCAATTGGAGGTTTAGATCAGGTGTGAGGGGGCGAAACTGGGAGAGACTGTGCCCGGAGATCTTTGGCTTCTCCAATTTTATTCAGGTAGATCTCCGTCTCTTTAAGGTTGCCTACTCCTGGTGTAAAGGATGAAAAACCAGCACCAGCATAATGGAACAAAATATATAACAGTTTGTTGTCACCCTTCCTGACTGCTGGTCTGGTGGGAAATATTTTAGAAACCATGTTCTGTGAACATCATTTTACATGCAATTAAATGTTGGCTAATATTAATTAATACAAAATATTAATGAGCAATGAATAGGTACATAGATTTTTTTTTTCTTATGCAGATTACCGTGAAGAAATTGTTAAAGTGTTACAATATAGTTTGCCAGTGATATTGGCTACATTAACATTCATTTTAGTAGCTTATGCTGTGCATAAGTATATTCACGTCAGCAATTCCAGCCAACCACATATTCTGGTAAGTAAAATAATTGTACAAGCATTTAAAAAATGTATTTTCAGTGCAATAGCATGAGTGCTCTATGCAGTTAGACAGGTTTTCACTGTTAAAGAAAAGGGAATTTAGAAATATTGCTGTTGAGAATGTGCTATAATAGTACTGGTTTAGGAGAAGTGATAACTTCATATTTGTAAATAAAAAAATATATACAAATGTGTTTTTTAAGCATAAAAAAAGCAATATAAACATATATATTTTAATTTGGTACTAAAATTCCCATTCTAGTTTAATCTGCATCCAGCCGTGTTTTTTTAAATATGAAAAAAAAAAAATGAAAACCTTTCTATATTGGAAACATATGGAAATTGATTGGTACTGTTACACTGTGTTACACTTAGTGGAGTTACACTTTACACTTTCATGTAGAGCGGCGCACCTTTGTGCGGGCATAGCGTATCTACTTTATGCTACGCGGGCGCAATGTTGAGAGGCAAGCATGCTATTCACAAAGAATATGCGCTCAACGTTGCGCCGGGGTACGTATAGTTGTCGGCGTAAGCCGACGTAAGTCAAAGTAGGTGGAAGTGGGCGTGATATATTATAATGAAGCGTGACCCCATGCAAATGATGGGCTGAGCTTCAAAAAACGAACTGCGCATGTGTCATCTCTTGGACGCATTCCAGTGCGCATGCTCACAGTTACGTCGAAATAGCTGCCTAAGATACGTCGAACACTGCCTACAACGTTAACGTAACCTACGCCCAGCCCTATTCACGTAGTACTACGTAAACGACGCACAATACGACGGCTGTTTCCTCGTCCATACCTTTGTATGACTTACACCTGCTTTATGTGGGGTAAGTTAACGCCAGACGTACGAATTATGTAAACCGCGTATATTAGTGCGCCGGGCGCAAGTACGTTCGTGAATCGGCGTATCTTACTAATTTTCATATTTAACATGGGTACGCCAAATGCGTTCAGCGTAACTATGCGCCCATGATACGCCGGCGTAGGCAAGTTATGTCGGGCTGCTGAAGCCATGTTTTTCGACGTATCTAGCTTTCTGAATCGGCGCAGAGATGCGACAGCGCACATTTGTACTTATGGCGGCCTATCTTTAGATACGTCGGCGCAAGTCCGACATGAATCCGGGCCTAAGTGTTTATTGTTGGTGGGGGTTAAAGTGACCCTGTCACTAGTTCCAAGTGATAAAACTGAAGCCACCATGTAAAAGAAGGCTAATATACTTCTGGTAGGTGGTGGGTTAAATTTTCTAGAGGATTCTGTAAAGTTGAACATTTCTTAAATTTAGAATAGAGTAAGAAAGAGTTAGAATCTCTGTATGCCATGTTAACTTTCAATAAAAATTTTGATTGAGTAAAAAAAAAAAAGAAAGAATCTCTGCCCAGTTTTTATTAAAAGTCACATTTACTTTTTATCCTAGTAACTATTATCATGAGAACCAGAGCATACACTCGCCAACCACTTTATTAGGTACACCTGTTCAAGTGCTTGGTAACACAAATTGCTATCAGCCCATCACATGGCAGCAACTGCATTTATGCATGTAGGCATGGTGGAAATGACTTGCTAAAGTTAATTGACTTTGAGCGTGGTATGACTGTTGGTGCCAGGCAAGCTGGTCTGAGTATTTCAAAAACTGCTGATCTTCTGGAATTTTCACACACAACCATCTCTAGGGTTTACAGAGAATGGTAAAATATAAAATATCCAGTGAGCGGAGGTTGTGTGGACGAAAATGTCTTGTTGAGGTCAGAGGAGAATGGTCAAAGTGGTTCAGGATGATAGAAAGGCAACAGTACCTCAAATAACCACCAAGGTATGCAGAATACCATCTCTGACCGCACAACACATCAAACCTACAGCAGCAGAAGACCACACCAGATGCCACCCCTGTCAGCTAAAAAAAGGAAACTGAGGCTTCAATTCGCACAGGCTCACCAAATTTGTATAATAGAAGATTGGAAAAACATTGCCTGGTCTAACGAGTCTTGATTTCAGCTGCAAAATTCAGATGGTAGGGTCAGAATTTGGCATAACCATGAAAGCATGGATCCATCCAGCCTTGTATCAATGGTTCAGGCAGGTTAGTACTAATTGAGCATATTTTAAATGCCATGGCCAACCTGAGTATTTTTGCTGACCAACCATGTCCATCCCTTTATGACAAGTGTACTTATTTTCTGATGGCTACTTCCAGCAGGAAAATGCACCAAAGCTCAATCATCGTTTCTTGACATGACAATGAGTTCACGGTACTCCAATGGCCTCCACAGTCACAAGATCTCACCTTGTTGAATCTAGGCTACAAAGATTTAAGGCAGTTCTGAAGGCAAAAGGGGTCCAACCTTGTACTAGCAAGGTGTACCTAATAAAGTGGCCGGTAAGTGTAGTTACATAGTCTGGATAAAAAAGACACAAGTCCATCCAGTTCAGCCAATAAAAGGGAAAATAATATACTGTACAATCCTATACCCACAGTTGACCCAGAGGAAGGCAAAAAACAGCAAAGCATGATCCAATTTGGCCCAGCAGGGAGAAAAAAAATTCCCTGAATCCTCAGGAGGCATTTGGATATATCTTGGATCAACTTTACCCATAAAATGTTGGTATCCAGTTATATTATGTACATTTAGGAAATAATTTGGTCCTTTTTTTAAACACTTAAAGACTGCCTAACGCCGATATACGTCGGGAGAATGGCAACGTATTCAGCGACCCTGTTCAAAGCTCCGTAACCGAGCCCGCGGGACCTATGGACCCAATCACCGCCGGTGTCTCGGGATCGGTCACAGGAGCTGAAGAACGGAGAGAGGTGAGTGTAAACACTGTGGCAGTGTCACTGATCGCCTGTTCCCTGTTATAGGGAATGACGATCAGTGATGTCACACGTCCAGCCACGCCCCCCTACAGTAAGAATCACTCCCTTAGGGCACACTTAACTCCTTAGCACCCCCTAGTGGTTAACCCCTTCAACTGCCATTGTCATTTTCACAGTAAACAGTGCAATTTTTTAGCACTTTTCGCTGTGAGAATGACAATGGTCCCAAAAATGTGTCAAAAGTGTCCGATGTGTCTGCCATAATGTCGCAGTCATGAAAAAAATTGCTGATCGCCGCCATTACTAGTAAAAAAAAAATGATAAAAAAAATGCCATAAAACTATCCCCTATTTTGTAGACGCTATAACTTTTGCGCAAACCAATCAATAAACACTTATTGTGTTTTTTTTACCAAAAATAAGTAGAAGCATACGTATTGGCCTGAACTGAGGATTTTTTATTTTTTTTATATCTATTGTTTGGGGATATTTATTATAGGAAAAAGTAAAAAATATTGATTTTTTTTCGAAATTGTCGTTCTATTTTTGTTAATAGTGCAAAAAATAAAAACCGCAGAGGTGATCAAATACCACCAAAAGAAAGCTCTCTTTGTGGGAAAAAAAGACGTCAATTTTGTTTGGGAGCCACGTCACACGACCGCGCAATTGTCAGATAAAGCAAAGCAGTGCCGAATCACAAAAAGTGCTCTGGTCATTGGGCAACAATATGGTCCGGGGGTTAAGTGGTGTACAGGGGCAAAATTATCTCTCTTAAAAAAGAAAGGATTTTGCTTGCTTTGGAAACCGCAGCTTGGCATGGCATGCTATTATTAAGCTCATGATATACCAGAACACCCAAATCCTTCTCTACTATTTACTCCCCCAGTTGTTCTAGTAGGAGGAAGAGAGAATAAATTTAAAATGTAATAGTTTTGCATGGTGCAAGAACAAACATTACTTACAGTGGGGACAGCTAGAAAAAGTGGAATGTTGCCTAACTGAGTTCTGTGAATTCTAACTTGCATCGTGTTGTGTATCCAGGAGAGGAAGTAAAAGGAAATATTTAAATCAGAACACTGACAGCAAAACAAATCTGACAAAAGTTCTAACCCTTTGCCCTCTCTAACCAAATAACAAAAAAATTGTTTGCTACTGATTAGGGATGAGCTTCGAATTCCATGCGAACGCATGTTCGCATCGAACATCGGCCGTTCGATCGTTCGTCGAAAATGAACAAATTGGGTCGTTCGCGCCAAATTCGAATGAGGCGCAACGGCCCATAATTCACTGCGGCATTGCGCGCTGATGATTGGCCAAGCATGCACCATGACCCCGCATGCTTGGCCAATCACAGCGCCCAAAAAACGAAAGAGACCTAATTGGCCAAAGCCTGGGTGCTTTGGCCAATTAGGGCTCAGGGCTTTAGCACACGCCCCACACTATAAAAGGCCGCCTCCCGGGCGGCCTCGTGTAGTGTGTTCCGGCTTGCTTTACAGAGAAGTCAGACAGACAGTCAGTTAGAGAGAGATAGATAGAGACACAGGGGTCAATTCACAAAGAGAAACGTTATTGGTTTTCTTCAGGTGTTAAATTAGCACTCCTTATTTAACGCTAGCAAACATGGTATTCACGAAAGCTATAATCGTTATTTAACATAGTCGTTATGGTTTTCAACTGACTCTTTATCCAAACGTTATGCTAACTACTCAGACGTTATTATTAACATTTGGGATGTTAAAATAACTCTTAAGTAATGTACACACGGTCGTTTTTTGCGATGAAAAAAAACGACGTTTTCTGTGAAGTAAAAAACGACATTTTTGAAACGTCACTTTTCAAAGACGATGTTGCATACAAAGACGACCATCGTTTTTTGCATACACAAAAAGCGAGGTTACGTTCACCACTCTTTTCCATTGAAGCTTTCATAACAAAGCTTCTGGGCATGCGAGGTTACGAAAAACATCGAGCGCAGTTAGTGTCACTGTAGCTTCTGGGCATGCGCGGGTTGAAAAACATATCACCTGAGTGCATTTGGTGTCACTGCACGTGTGCTGTTACATACCACCTGAGTGCATTTGGTGTCACTGCACGTGTGCTGTTACATACCACCTGAGTGCAGTTAGTGTCACTGTACGTGTGCTGTTACATACCACCTGAGCGCATTTGGTGTCACTGTACGTGTGCTGTTACATACCACCTGAGCGCATTTGGTGTCACTGTACATGTGCTGTTACATACCACCTGAGCGCATTTGGTGTCACTGTATGTGTGCTGTTACATACCACCTGAGCGCATTTGGTGTCACTGCACGTGTGCTGTTACATACCACCTGAGCGCAGTTAGTGTCACTGTATGTGTTCTGTTACATACCACCTGAGCGCATTTGGTGTCACTGCACATGTGCTGTTACATATCACTTGAGCGCATTTGGTGTCACTGCACGTGTGCTATTACATACCACCTGAGCGCATTTGGTGTCACTGCACGTGTGCTGTTACATACCACCTGAGCGCATTTGGTGTCACTGCACGTGTGCTGTGACATACCACCTGAGCGCAGTTAGTGTCACTGTATGTGTTCTGTTACATACCACCTGAGCGCATTTGGTGTCACTGCACATGTGCTGTTACATATCACTTGAGCGCATTTGGTGTCACTGCACGTGTGCTATTACATACCACCTGAGCGCATTTGGTGTCACTGCACGTGTGCTGTTACATACCACCTGAGCGCATTTGGTGTCACTGCACGTGTGCTGTGACATACCACCTGAGCGCAGTTAGTGTCACTGTACGTGTGCTGTTACATACCACCTGAGCGCATTTGGTGTCACTGCACGTGTGCTGTTACATATCACCTGAGCGCATTTGGTGTCACTGCACGTGTACTGTTACATACCACCTGAGCGCAGTTAGTGTCACTGTACGTGTGCTGTTACATACTACCTGAGCGCATTTGGTGTCACTGCACGTGTGCTGTTACATACCACCTGAGCGCATTTGGTGTCATTGCACGTGTGCTGTTACATACCACCTGAGCGCATTTGGTGTCACTGCACGTGTGCTGTTACATACCACCAGAGCGCATTTAGTGTCATTGCACGTGTGCTGTTACATACCACCTGAACGCAGTTGGTGTCACTGCACGTGTGCTGTTACATACCACCTGAGCGCATTTGGTGTCACTGCACATGTGCTGTTACATACCACCTGAACGCATTTGGTGTCACTGCACATGTGCTGTTACATATCACTTGAGCGCATTTGGTGTCACTGCACGTGTGCTGTGACATACCACCTGAGCGCAGTTAGTGTCACTGTATGTGTTATGTTACATACCACCTGAGCGCATTTGGTGTCACTGCACATGTGCTGTTACATATCACTTGAGCGCATTTGGTGTCACTGCACGTGTGCTATTACATACCACCTGAGCGCATTTGGTGTCACTGCACGTGTGCTGTTACATACCACCTGAGCGCATTTGGTGTCACTGCACGTGTGCTGTGACATACCACCTGAGCGCAGTTAGTGTCACTGTACGTGTGCTGTTACATACCACCTGAGCGCATTTGGTGTCACTGCACGTGTGCTGTTACATATCACCTGAGCGCATTTGGTGTCACTGCACGTGTACTGTTACATACCACCTGAGCGCAGTTAGTGTCACTGTACGTGTGCTGTTACATACTACCTGAGCGCATTTGGTGTCACTGCACGTGTGCTGTTACATACCACCTGAGCGCATTTGGTGTCATTGCACGTGTGCTGTTACATACCACCTGAGCGCATTTGGTGTCACTGCACATGTGCTGTTACATACCACCAGAGCACATTTGGTGTCACTGCACGTGTGCTGTTACATACCACCTGAGCGCAGTTAGTGTCACTGTACGTGTGCTGTTACATACCACCTGAGCGCATTTGGTGTCACTGCACGTGTGCTGTTACATATCACCTGAGCGCATTTGGTGTCACTGCACATGTGCTGTTACATACCACCTGAACGCAGTTGGTGTCACTGCACGTGTGCTGTTACATACCACCTGAGCGCATTTGGTGTCACTGCACATGTGCTGTTACATACCACCTGAACGCAGTTGGTGTCACTGCGCTTGTGCTGTTACATACCACCTGAACACAGTTGGTGTCACTGCACTTGTGCGGTTACATAGCACCTGAACAATATGTCTGGAAGGACAACAAAGAGAGGCAGAGAGTCACGAGGGCAAGCAGGCTCCGCATCTAGAGGTAACGCTGGTGGTGGATGTGGTGCATCCTCTTCAGCACGTGGCCGTGGCCGTGGCCGCTCGTCCTTCTTTTCGGGAGCTGGCCGCGTTGAGCCTCAACATGCAGAGAAATTAGTAGAGTGGATGACCAAGCCGTCCTCATCCTCTCTCACACAGACTGATCTAAGTTTGTCTGGCAAAGCAGCTGCCAAGGCGTCCTCTTCCCTCTGCACAATGGCTTCACACAATACTTCCCTAGTCCCACCATGTCCTCCTGAGGAGTCCCCCGAACTGTTTCAACACAGTGTTGGGTACATGCTGCAGGAAGATGCGCAGCGTTTTGAAGACTCCGGTGACGGAACACAGATAGAGGAAGGCATTGATGTGAGTCCAGGGAGAGGGGGTGGCCGAGAGGGACAGCAATCTGGCAGTGATGTTCCCCCAGCTGGAGCATACTGCCAGGTGGTTGACAGTGATGAGGAGGGAGGGGATGATGAGGTCACTGACTCTATACCTGGATGCCTGATAGGAGAGAGGAGGAGGAGGAGGACGAGGCACAGGCACATCTCCAAAGAGGCAATATGCCCTCCAGGGGTCAGCTTAAGGGCACACCAACTGCATTACAGCGCACATTTACGGCGCTTGTGCATGGCGCTGCTGTGTCTGACCGGTAAAGCAAAAGTTCTTTGGTGTGGGCCTTTTTTGAAACATGTCCACAAGATCGTACCTTTGCTATTTGCAACATATGTCGCAAGCGTATCTCGCGTGGCCAAAACATCAACCGCCTGGGTACCATATGCTTGTCCAGACATATGTCGACCTGCCATGCAGCTCGTTGGCAAGCACACCAGAAAGACCCACACCAAAGACGAAAGCATACCCCCCTTGCCCTTCTGGGACCTCCAACCCCACTAGACCCCCAGTCCTCTCTGAAGCCTGCAGTGAAGGTGTAGAAATCGGTGTGTCACAAGCTAGTAGTAGCGGGCAATATACTGATAGTACCATGCAAATTTCCCTGCCCCAGCTGCTGCAGCGTCGAAAGAAGTACAATCCCAGCCATCCACATGCCCAGCAGTTGAATGCTAGCTTAGCGAAATTGCTAGCACTTCAACTGCTACCTTTTAAGTTGGTGGATTCTGCCCCCTTCCGTGAGTTTGTGCAATGTGCAGTACCTCTGTGACAAGTACCCAAACGCCACTTTTTCTCACGGAAGGCGATTCCAGGTCTCTATCGGCATGTGGAAGGCAATGTCCATGCCTCGCTGGACAGGGCGGTCAGTGGTAAGGTGCATCATACCACTGACTCATGGTCCAGCAGGCATGGACAGGGACGTTACCTGTCTTTTACGGCCCATTGGGTGACTCTGCTGGCAGCTGGGAAGGACGCAGGGCAAGGTCCAGTAGTTTTGGAGGTTGTTCCGCCACTACGCCTCCAAAACACTTCTACTGTTTGTGACACACCTCTCTCCTCCACCCCCTCCTCTTCTTCTTCCTCTGTGGCCTCTTCCTGTGGTGATGTTTTCTCAGAACCAGCCGTGCTCCGTAGGCGTACGAGGGGCTACGCAGGAATGCAGGCCAAGAGATGCCACGCGGTGCTAGAGCTGGTGTTCTTGGGAGACATGAGCCACACTGGGGAAGAGGTTCTTTCAGCTCTGCAGTGGCAGGCTCAGAGGTGGTTGACGCCACGCCAGCTGAAGCCTGGAATGGTGGTCAGCGATAATGGCACCAACCTCCTCTCTGCCCTGCGACAGGGAAAACTCACCCACGTGCCCTGTTTTGCGCATGTCTTGAATTTGGTGGTGCAGCGGTTCTTGGGCAGGTACCCGGGCTTACAGGATGTCCTGAAGCAGGCCAGGAAAGTCTGTGTGCATTTCCGGAGGTCATATAATGCCACTGCTCGGCTGACTGACCTCCAAAGGGAATACACCCTGCCCAAGAACCGCCTAATTTGTGACATGCCCACCAGATGGAACTCTACGTTGGCCATGCTGCAGCGGCTGCACGGGCCATCAATGAGTACCTGTGCCAATATGGCAGCAGAACTGGGTCAAGGGAGCTAGTTTTTTTCCCCACGCCAGTGGGCCTTGATCAGGGATGCATGCACTGTCCTGTCACCATTTGAGGAGGCCACGAGGATGACAGTGCATGCATCAGTGAGACTGTCCCTCTCATTCACATGTTGGAGTACACACTACGTGGAATAATGGACAGGGCCCTTGAGGCAGAACAGAGCGAGGAAGAGGAGGACTTCCTTACCTCTCAAGGCCCCCTTTACCCAGACAGTGGGCCTGCTTGCCCACCTAGCACACAGGAGGAGGAGGAGGAGGAGGATTGTATCATCAGCATGGAGGTGGAGCCTAGCACTCAGCATCAGCAGCAGCAGTCTTCAAGGGATCATTTACAGTCCCAAGGAACACGTGGACTTTTACGTGGCTGGGATGAGGTGCCTGTGGATCCTGTCATCCTCAGTGACCCAGAGGACTATGCCCCAAATGCCTCTGCAAACCTATGCTGCATGGCCTTCCTGATCCTGCAAAGCCTGCGTAAGGATCCTCGTGTACGTGCTATCAAGGAGAGGGATCATTACTGGCTGGCAACTCTCCTTGATCCACGTTACAAGAGTAAGGTTGCGGACCTTGGGCCAGATTCAGGTAGATGGGAGCATCTTTGCTCTGGAGTAACGTTTCTCATTTACGTTACTCTGGCGAAATTTTAGGAGCAAGTGCTGTTATTCATGAAGCACTTGCTCCTAAAGTTGCGGCAGCGTATCGTAAATGAGCCGGCGGAATTCAAATTGGGCGGGTACGGGGCGTGTATTATTTAAAATAAGCGCGATCCCACGGCGAACGTACTGCGCATGCGTCGACTGTCAATGCATCCCAGTGCGCATGCTCCAAGTTCTGTCAGTGAACGTCAATGACGTCAAATCCCCATTCATGGACGTTTTACGCAAGCGACGCGATTTTTTTTTTCGACGCGATAACGACGGCTATACTTAACATAGGATACTCCACTAGGGGGCTGCTTTATCTTTACGCCACGTATCGCTTACGGAAACGTCGGAAAGTCACTGCGTCGCGCCCAAATACGATCGTGAATTGCCGATTCCCGCTGATTAACATATTTTTTCAGCGTAAATCAGCGGGAACGCCCCCGGCGCCATTTTTAAATTAAAGTTGCGATGCGATGGCGAAATTCAATTATGCCGATCGCATTGGAACTTCAACCCGGCGTTTCTTGTTTTCTGGTTACAGAAAACAGAAACGCCGGCTTAAAGTGACAGTTAGGCTGGAGTATCACTGATACTCCAGCCTAACTCTACCTGAATCTGGCCCCTTATGTTGCCATCGCAGAGGGAGCAGAAGATGAAACTCTGCAATGCAATGATGGGTTTCTGCAATGCGTTGCCAGAACAGGGGGGATTACCAAAACCTGGCTCTGAACAACGTCTTGCTGAGGCTTCGGTGAGTCACAGAAGGAGCGGTGGAGAAGGTGGGCATCTGACCGATGCCTTCAGACAGTTTTTTAGTCCGCAGCCCCAAGGTCTGACCGGTTCCAGCAACCATCGCCAGCGTCTGGTTCACATGGTCCGGGAATACCTAGGGGCAAGATCCGACTTGGACACCTTCCCCACCGAAAATCCTCTGGCTTACTGGGTCTTGAGGATGGATCACTGGCCAGAGCTTGCACAGTACACAATTGAGCTACTGGCTTGCCCTGCATCCAGTGTTTTTTCAGAACGCACATTCAGTGCTGCTGGAGGCTTTGTGACCGATCACAGGGTCCGCCTCTCCACCGACTCTGTTGATCGACTGACCTTCATCAAAATAAATCAGGCTTGGATCAACACCAGCTACCTAGCACCTGATGCTGATGTTACAGAATAATATACTAATATACTAATACTATTCTAATAACAATTTTTAATGCAATACTTTGCATGTGGCTCTTTTCAGCGGTCCAATTACAGTATGTCACGTACCTGGTAGGAGTCTGATGTGAAGAGGTCGGCCTCTCTTGTATCTCCAACCCAGAACCCCTCTGAGGGTGAAACAGATGGCGTTCAGGTAGGAGGAACACGAGTGCCTGATGGTATTTGCTTGAGTGCCGTTGGATGCAGGAAGGGCAGAAGACCCAAGATGAGCAGCAGGCACAGGGCTAAGTGGTGTAGAGCGAAGAGCCCAGAAGAGGGGGATTCCAGCCCCTAGCAAGTCAGGATGACCCGTGGCGGGAGCCTTGGAAGCAGGGGTCTTAGGATGGCCGGGTTGGCAGCAGGCAGACAGCGAAGTACAAGGGATCGAGCAGAGGCAAGGTCAAAGGTCACAGGCCGGGTCGTCAGCAGGCAGGCAGCTGAGTATACAAGGGTTTAGCAGGAGCAAGGTCAAGGTCACAAGCCGGGTGGTTTAAACAGGAATCGTGGTGAGGTATACAGGCGTCAGGAATTCAGGAATCATAGAAGACCGGTCAGCACCGCCCAGACATCAGAGCGTCCTTTAAATAGGTTAAGAGGGGTCAGGAACGCCCCCTGCGTGTGCGCGCCGTCTGCCGCGCTCGCGCATGCGCGGGAGTGCTCCGCTGCGGTTGGTGGATGCGCGCCATTGGTCAACAACGTCTTCTGCGTTTCAGGTATGCGCACATGCGCGCGTGTGCGTGCCAACGGTGTCTCAGTCCTTTTCTTACACAGTATCTGTGAGGGGTTGCAGTGTTGTGACACCGCCACCAGTGCCTAAGGCCCACATTTTTTGCCCCTGTTCCAGTAATTTTCTTGGTTTGATTCTTTTCTAATTTGAGTTCATTCTAGCTTTCTCCTACGTTATCATAGTGTCATGTTTATTTTCCTTTTCTAAATACTCATCGGGCCAGATTCAGGTAGATGAGAGCATCTTTGCTCTGGAGTAACGCTTCTCATTTACGTTACTCTGCCGAAATTTTAGGAGCAAGTGCTGTTATTCATGAAGCACTTGCTCCTAAAGTTACGGCAGCGCATCGCAAATGAGCCGTCGGAATTCAAATTGGGCGGGTACGGGGCGTGTATTATTTAAACTATGCGCGATCCCGCGGCGAACGTACTGCGCATGCGTCGAGTGTCAATGCATCCCAGTGCGCATGCTCCAAATTCTGTCATTGAACGTCAATGACGTCACATCCCCATTCATGAACGTTTTACTCAAGCGACGCGATTATTATTTTTTCCGACGCGATGACGACGCCTATACTTAACATAGGATACTCCACTAGGGGGCTGCTTTATCTTTACGTCGCGTATCGCTTCCGGAAACGTTGTAAAGTCACTGCGTCGCGCCGAAAAAGATCGTGAATTTCCGACTCCCGCTGATTAACATATTTTTTCAGCGTTAATCAGCAGGAACGCCCCCGGCGCCATTTTTAAGTTGAAGTAACGATGCGATGGCGAAATTCAATTGCGTTGATCGCATCGGAACTCCAACCCGGCGTTTCTTGTTTTCTGGTTACAGAAAATAAAAACGCCGGCTTAAAGTGACAGTTAGGCTGGCAGATCAATGGATACTCCAGCCTAACTCTACCTGAATCTGGCCCATCATTGTCAATGTAAACACCACACATCTAGATTTGTTCTTTTAGGTAGCATTCATATAATAAGAAGCCAGACATTGTTCAGTATCCAAAAATATTTATTGTATCACACTTAAAATGTGTCTTTTTTTATTTTTTCTAAAAATATCGTAATATAATTTTTTTTTCTTTTTTTTTGGGGGGGGGGGTCAAGAAATATTTTTGGGATTTGAAATATTTGTATACATGTATTTTTTATTTATTTTTAGTTATTTATTATTTAAATCCCTCCCCAGCACATCTATAAAATTCCTCAATTGTTGTTCCAGATTTCGCTTTTTTTTTATAACATTCTCGAGGATGATGTTTGTTTCCTCTAATTCTGCCATGCATGAATTGATTTCCCGAATTAGGACATGTGCACGGTTGGTGTCCACTGTGCCCCCAACAGGTCCGACACCTCCTGAAATTTGGAAAAAAAACATGTAGTAAAATTATGCAGGCCTACATGTATTACCTGAAGTTTTGCTGTATGACACTGACCTGATGTGGTGGGATTTTGCAATTCCTGCACATTCGTCGAGGGTGGGGCTTGGCTGTGTGTTGGGGTCGTCGGCTCCATTGATGCAGCTTTATTGCGCCCTATGAGATTGGAAAAAAAGGGATACATAAATCAAAAAGATTAGAGGCCTAAAATAGGAATATCAATCATTCTTTTTAAAAAGTGTGGTACAATTGTCTGTTTTTACAATCCTTCTAAGCTTAACACAGGATTTTATCCATTACCAAAGCTGCTGCAATTCTCTATCTTTGGCCAAGTTTCCTACATGGAAAAACAACAAGTATACAGTGGATCACCTCTGTGTGACACCCCAACTGGGTTGTTCTTGTGGCCAACACTCAGTGCTGATCATGACCTCCCTGGGGCCAGAAGCAAAATGACATAGCACAGTGATGGCGAACGCGTGGCGCGCTTGCCACTCCTGGCACGGCAAGCTGTTTCGGTGGGCACGCCATGAAAAATTGAAAAGCACACACTAAAATACATTCGTCCACACCGCTAACTACAACTCCCACAGGTCTCTAGGGCTATTGATGACGTGTCCGTGTGGGAGTGACAAAGAAGAAACTCCTGTGGGTGACGTGCGTGCGTGCATTGATCCAATCAAAGAAGCTGTCTCATCCACACCGCATTCAACATTAAACAAATCAGCGGTGACGTGACTGGGAGCACACGCTGGAATCAGAGGAGCCTTAGCTGCTGGAGCAAGGTCAGACACTGGGAGACAGGCGTTAATGTGGAGTGTACAGTACAGTTATCTTGTTAGTCCTAAGCCTGCCCCACTCTCAGATATCAAGTGCTAGCTCTGCAAACAATCAATTGTGCAAAAAAAAACAGACTAATTAGTGTCATTGGGAAACATTGTGCCCCATCATTAGTGTTATGCAGCCTCATTATTGGTGTCATTGGGAAACATTTTGTGTCATCATTGGTGTCATTGTGCCTCATTATTGGTGTCCTTAGGGAACATTGTGCCTCACTATTGGTGTCGTTGTGCCTCATTATTGGTGTCATTGGAAAACGTTGTGCCTCATTATTGATGTCATTGGGAAACATTGTGCTCCCCATTTTTTGTCATCATTGTGCCTCATTATTGGTGTCCTTAGGAAACATTGTGCCCAATCATTGGTGTCATTGTGCCTCATTATTGGTGTCAGGGAATATTGTGCCTTATTATTGGTGTCATTGTGCCTCATTATTGGTGTCATTGGAAAACATTGTGCCTCATTATTGGTGTCATTGTGCCTCATTATTGGTGTCATTGCAAAGCATTGTGGCTCATTATTGGTGTCATTGCATGTGTCAGGTAGGTGAGTGCAATGGTCAGGTAGGTGAGTGCAATGGTCAGGTAGGTGAGTGTAATGGTCAGTGTATGTTGCACAGTGCATTCTGAGCACAATGTATTCCTGATCCCTACAGTCTGAGCGAATCTGTCAGAATCGTACATTTATAGTCCCTTAGGGCTCATTTAGAGAGGGATGATCAGTCCCATCCTCTGTACAGAGCCGCTGGTAGGTTTCTGTGTTGGCACTTTGCAAGAAATAAATTGCTCTTGTGGTTTGGGCACTCGGGTTCAAGAAGGTTCGCCATCACTGACATAGCACATGAAAAAAGAGAAGCAGGGGGCGCTGACGACAGTGACATGTCACATTAAAGAGAGTTGAGAAGTGGGGGGAGGGGGGTGTTCTGCTGTCGGAAATTACATCTTACATTAAATTGAGAAGCAAGGGGTGCTGACTTCTTGCCTCTTCTCCCATGCAGCCAGCGAGTTGAAAGCGGGTGGGTGACTTCTAACCAGGTTGGGCCTCCAGTTATTTGGGGGGCTCTTTACAGCTTTGAGGGACCCTAAGCGGCTTGCATAGTGAGCCTATAGGGCGGATCGGCCATGCCAACCATTGTGCTACTGAGTCCATATGTGTAACCAACTGCTGTGCTGAGCATACTCTCCTTTTACTGCATATTGACGTGAGTTGGATTATTTAAATCTAGTTAATAACACATCTACATTTAATAAAAAATTGCTCTCACATAAAAAGAACTTAAATGGAATGACCAACCAATTATTATGCCCACAAACATGAACCTTAAAACATCTAGTTTTGAACCGTATATATATATATACACAACCTGAAATAAAAACCACAAATGCCGCAACATGATAAAAACAAATACTCAGAGTACACATGAAAATGATTTACGTCTTATGAGGACTCGTCGAATTCTCTCCAGCAGCTCTGGGTTTCTTCTTTTTAAGTCACACCACCTCTTCCTCAACTGAACCCTTGACCTCTGCACCCCGAATTTCTCATGGAGAGTCCTCCGTACCTTCTCCATGATCTGGCCCTTTAGCTTCTTGGGTTTACTGTAAAGCTGTCTGAGACAGTCATAGTCCTCCTCTTCAAGAATTGCAACCATCTCCTTAAAGGCCATTCTGGTGGCTGGTTTGCTGCTCCTTCTCCTGGTGTCTGCCTGGCCTCTCTCCTCAATTCTGGTTGCAGCTTCCTGTCTCTCCATTATGTCTTCTTCACTAAAGTGCATTGACCGACCGAAAAGGGGCGTGCCAATTACTAGAACGATCGTCATAGGCGTGCATACATCGGGAGCTTCACGCATCTGCAGTGTATAAAGGGATATTGCGTGAGTTAGAACGTCGTTCGCAGTCGGTAGAATATGTCGGACAAACGATCGTGCAGTACGACGATACGCAACTTGATTTTTGGACTTTATGATCAGTGGATGAGTTTGTGGGTTCTTCACAGTATTTGTTAAAAGAAGGCCACGGATGGCAACCCCCCTTTTCTCTATAAGTTTACTTTCCCCCCCAAAATTCTTTATTGTGCCAAGATCTGGCATTGTAATGCCCCCCCCTAAAATAATCAACATATTGTTGCCACACAGCACGTGCACTTTGGGGGGCAAAGCCTGTATGGACAGTCTCACGGGCCACCACCACTGGAGCATCAGTGACCTCATCAGGCACAAGTGTCATGTACTGTAGTTTGTTCAGGGTCTCTTTAGGAAATTGTGCAATATGCAGGAGCAAAGTATGACATGGTTCTGATTCTACTTAAGAATAGTGTTGCTCACGAATATTCGCATTGCGAATATTCGCTACGAATATTGCATATTCGAGTATTCGCGAATATCTCGAATATCGCGGCGAATAATCGCTATTTCGAATATTCGATATTTTTCAAATTTCGCAAAAAAATTCGCAATAAAATTCGCAATAGCGAAAATTCGCAATTTTTTTTTTTATCAAATATCACGAATATTCGATATTAACGAATATTCGCAACCGCATATGTGAAATTTCGCTTTTTTTTTATATAAAATATACCGAATATTCGTAAATATCGAATATTCGTGATATTTTATAAAAAAAAAAAAAAAAAAAAAAATCGCGAAATTTCACATTAGCGAAAATTCGCATTAGCGAAAATTCGCATTGGCGAAAATTCGCAATTTTTTTTTTTTTTTTTTTTAGAAAATATCACGAATATTCGATATTAACGAATATTCGCGAATATTCTTCGAAATATTCGCGAAATATCGCGAAATCGAATATGGCGTATTCCGCTCATCACTACTTAAGAAACCTACAGTCCCTATCTTGTTTGCACCGCCTGTATACTGCTGTTCAAAGTATATAGGGCAAAAGGGTCTTGTCAGGGCCAATCCTCACTATAGGCTCACTATGCAAGCCGTTTAGGGCCCCGCAAAGACGTGAAGGTCCTCCAAAGTACTAGAGGCCCCGTCTGGTAAGAAGTCATTTTCGCCCCCTCATTTCCGACAAAAAAACACCCCCTCCCCCCGCTTCACTTTCTTTAATGTGACATGTCACTGTCGTCAGCGGCCCCCCGCTTCTCATTTTTAATGTGCCATGTCATTTTGCTTAGGGCCCCAGGGAGGTCAGGATCGGCACTGGGTCTTGTAATGACCTGGGGGGAGTGGTGGCGGGGAAACTCATGCTATTTTTTTCAATGATTTTTATCCATATTGCAGGGACCAAACATTACATTAAAGCCGCAAGCAGTATTAAATTACTTTTTTCTGAGAGTAATCTCATGTTGTGCAGGAACATTTCTAAACACGTGCCACTACTATAGACACCCAGCAGGTACCATATTTAAAAGGATTTTTTTTTTCACTTTAAGCATCATTAAAATCGCTGCTCAAGAAAAAACTACAGTTTTAAAAAAAAAAAATTCCATTGATACATGTTCCCTGGGACAAGACCCGGGTTCTCAAAGACGTTTTCCATCCATAACTTGCATATTGGACTTTAAAATTAGCACTTTTGAATTTGAACGTTCGAGTCCCATAGACTTCAATGGGGTTCTAAATGTTCGTGCGAATGGACGGTCTGTTCGAACGTTCTGGTGCGAACCGAACCCGGGTATGTTCGGCTCATCCCTACTACTGATACATAAATAGATTAACAGACAAAAAAATAATTAAAGAGAAAGGAGGAGGAAGGGGCTAATCAGGTCTGATTATAGTTAAAGGGTCACTAAAGGATTTTTTTTTTTTTAGCTAAATAGCTTCCTTTACCTTACTGCAGTACTGGTTTCATGTCCTTATTGTTCGTTTTTGCTTTGAAGTTGCTGTAATCTTGCTCTGTTCTCCACACTTCTTGCTTGTCTGTTTCCTTATAACCACAGTGCTGGGAGCTTTCTCACGGTGGTCTGAGCTGTCATTACTGTGTGTCTAAAACTTCCCAGAACCAATCAGATTAATTTTCAAAACAAAACACTGCCCTGGATTTGTTTGTTTTTGTTCTATGTGTCTATTTCTACTTCACAGAAACATGAAACCAGTTCAAAAGTGAAACTAACCTGCAGGCCCATTATATAATTGATTTTTATCTATTTTTGATGATTTTGAAAAGGAATCAGTTAACTTTTATGTCTCTATACCCTGTAAACAGTCATTTCAGCAAAAAAAAATGTTTTTCCTTTAGTGACCCTTTAACTAATGGTTAATTTGAGGTTATACAGGAATGCATTTTATTTAAAAAACAAAATCTTTATTTTACTTGTAAGGTTGCTTTAACTGTTGTCTTATGCAGATTAAATGTCACCTTTTTGATCTACATATGAATGAAATAGCAATAGTTATTACCTTATTGGACTTTCTGCTACTTTATTTTACAAAAACAAATGGCTACATTTCTGACAGCTGTTCCTGCTATTATATATAGCAGTGGTTCTCAACCTGGGGGTCGGGACTCTCTCGGGGGTCAAATGACAATTTGCCAGGGGTCACCGAAATCCTGGGCTGTTCCTGAAGCCCGCAGCACTCTCAGCCTTTTCGCAGCCATGCAGCAGGGCTGTCCCTGGAGGCTGTGGCCGTCCAGCTGGGCTGCTCCTGGAGCCCTTGCTCAGCCATTCAGTTCACGGCATGACTGTGGGGCAGAGACTAGAGGTCAGCTGACTGGTGAGAAATGTGAGGTGGGAAGGGCTGGAGGAAACCCTATCTACTGATTTTGGCATAGGTGTCACTGCTGCGAGACACCACAGAGCTGGAGACACAGTGAGTAACACTACCTGTGATTAGAGTTGCCATTTAAAGTCCCCACTACAGTTCTCAGATCAGCAGATGCTATTGATCAAGAGCATCTAAGCTGGCTGATTAACACGTCGCCAGCACTCCTAAAATGTACCAGAAGGGGTTTTAATACTGTACGAGTGTAAGGGCCTTAGGGAGCCCTAAATGTCTGTGGGATAGGGGCACAAATTACTTGTCTGGCCTTAGGTGCTGATAACCCATGCTACAAAAATTCTTCTGTTAGGTGTCCCCACAACTTGGGAATTATTATCAAGGGGTCACGGCACTAGAAAGCTTGAGAACCACTGATACAGTATATAGCAAGTCTTGGCTGTCATTTTGACAGGTAGAAATTGCCTATATTTATGACTGGGAATTGACAGCAGTGTTGACATTTTTATAGCATATCTAACACCCTTAAGGTCCTCAATTGTTTTAGTCATTAGTGTTGGGTGGACATGGTTTAAGCGATGAAGACAGGTCTGGTTTTACTGTTGCTTTACTGTCGATGAATCCTAAAAAGCTTGACTGGCTCCCAGATCTAACTTATAATTTAGAGGGCCATTTCAAAGTCACTGAAACAGTACCAACTTAGATATTCAAAAATGTTTTTAACAATGCTTTTTTTTTTATCAGAACACCATGAGAAGAAGCAATGCTAATTTACTTTTCTTGGAGGCTTATTCAGTACCTATAAACATTCTAATTATAGATAGAGACATTATAAATCT
The DNA here is from genome assembly GCA_029574335.1 of Rana kukunoris. Taxonomy (NCBI): domain Eukaryota; kingdom Metazoa; phylum Chordata; class Amphibia; order Anura; family Ranidae; genus Rana; species Rana kukunoris. The sequence goes on along the minus strand of JAJQKJ010001342.1, from coordinate 21,571 downwards.
ACAAGGCTCCGTAATATCTGAAAAGGATGAATCGCTGAATAAGAGCTTTATGAATTTAAGTCTTCCCGAAGATGATCTTATTCATGAGTCAGTTATTTCTGATGAAGACAATTATTACAGTTATGACACATTTCAAGACAACGTACAAACTGCAAGACCAAATATTTCACCATATGATATGCCACATTGGACATTTAACGTTCCTGCACCTAACCAAAGGGTATAGCATGGTATACGAATTTCCTTGATACAGCTATAACTGTTAATTAGCTTTATCCTGTTATCCTTGTTAGTGAAAGAGTTAGTTCTTTAATTTGCTTATCCAAATAATGGCTACGAAACCTTTGCCCAAGACAAAGGTAGGATATTGATCTATCCAAAACGTCCAAAACCAAAATGAGCATACATCACAGCACTAGCTGGAGAAACACCAGATGGAAGTTTTTTTTTTATTATGTTTTGTTTATTTTTAGTAAAAATGTAACCTGGTAAATAGGAAATATTGCATGTCAAGGTTTCATACTTACTGTCTGCAGTCAAAAGCTATTTCTAGTTTTTTTCTGCAGTGATTTACTACTATGTTGTGAACAGCTTAAAGGGTCACTAAAGTCAGGGATTTAAAAAAAAAAAATAACAAACATGTGATACTTACCTCCACTGTGCAGTTCGTTTTGCACAGAGTGGCCCGGAAACCTGTCTTCTGGGGTCCCTCGGCGGCTGTCTGGGATCCTCCTCGCAAAAGCTTTCCTTCTTCATGCGAGGGCGCTCGCATGGAGGAAAGCTTTTGCGGGCGCGCTCCCGTGATACAGCGGCGGCCATAGCCGCCGACTGTATCACTCGGCTCCGCCCCCCAGCGCGCCGCGTCATCCGCCCTGATTGACAGCAGCGCTAGCCAATGGCTGCGCTGCTATCAATCCGCCCAGCCTAGCCAATCAACGGCCAGGCTGGGAACCGAAGAGGACGACGTGGACGCGCCCGGGAGATTCGAACGGTCAGGTAAGTACAACGGGGGCTCGGGGGGGGGGGGGCGGTGCTGCTAGATGTTTTTTTACCTTCATGCATAGGATGCATGAAGGTAAAAAAACTCGTACCTTTACAACCCCTTTAAATAGACTGTGTAATTTGACCTCCTGCTATGGAGGACTATTTATATCATACGCACAAAGGGAAAGAGTAATAGAAGGGACACATTTTCCTTTTTTACTAGATTAAACCTGTGTATTGCAAAGCAACAGCTTGCTAAGGAGCTAGACTTGCCCCCTTTAATTTAATAAATACCATGACTGCTGATCCTGTTCCAGATCTGTCTCAACCAGCTGATTCAGCTGCTGTGATAAATAATTTAGACCCTGATGACATCACTCTCCCCGGACTTCCCTCTCTTTTACTTTTTATTTTTTTATCAATGCTTTACACATACATATATCCGTCAATCAAGAGTACAAGCGGTTTGTTAACAGATTACATAAATCAATATTAAAACAACTAATGGCTGTACCCCTATGAGGTTAATATCTCGTGCAATGTTGAGTAAATGTTGTGTTTGTTGTATTCCTCCCCCCCTCATTTCCCCGCCTCCCATCCCCTTACCCCCCACCCTCCCCTTCCCCGCCTTTGTGAGCATACAGACCTGGTAATGGGTAAGTTGAATTATAGATAGCTGCCACCTTGCCTGGTATTTAATATTTGACGCAGGTAAGAGCGGGCATATAGGGGCCTGCTCGTGAGCATGCCCCCACATGCCTGGGCTCCGGCATCAGGAATACCTACCCTGGATCCCCTTCTGTTACAGCCATAGTCTCCATATTTTTGCAAACTTGTCATGCTTCCCCTGAGTGATGTAATGTACCTTTTCGTTTGAAATTGTTTGTTTCATAACTGCTAACCAGTTCTCTATAGATGGGGGCGCCTGAGCTTGCCATTTCTGTGCAATTATTTTGCGAGCCTGGAATAGGCATCTCAAGATAGATTCAAGGGTACCTTGCGGTACCATGATATCGTCCATACAACCCAAAAGGCAAATCCTGGCTGTTGGATCAAGGGCAGACCTAAATTTCTCATTTATCCGTGTTATAATACCCACCCAAAAGCTGTATAATTTTGGGCATTTCCAGACCATATGAAGGAGATCTCCTTTATTGTTACATCTTGGGCACTCGTTATTGGGTCTCCAACCCAGATTAAACATTTTATGGGGGGTGTGATAGACCCTATATAATAAGAATAGGTGGGACAGTCTTTGGGCCAGGGCAATAGACGCCCAGGCTCCTTGACGGAGAAATTATGCCCAGATCGCTCTCCCAGGCCACTTTGCTCTTCCGTGGACCTTCTCTACTTAATGCCCTCGCTCCCAGGCTACCATATGTTGCAGAAATTAGGCCCTTGGCTTGTGTTGCCTCAATTACAGAGGACAGGGCAGGCATCTGTGTCCACTCAACTATTTTAGAGACAAATTGTACTTGTATAGCATGGCGAACCTGGAGATATTTAAAGAAAGATTTATTTGGGATTTTAAATTCACTTACTAAGTCTTGAAATGACTTCATAGCATTGCCCTTAAATATATGTTTTAGGCGACATATGCCTTTGTTCGCCCAGTCCCTCGAAACTTCTACGCTTAACATCTCCTGAAGATTGTTATTGTTCCAGAGGGGAGAAAATTCTGACGGGCCCTCATACCCGAGGATTGTTTTTATTGTATGCCATGTTTTGATGATTCATTTTGTGGTTACATTATTGTAGCAGAAATAATCTGCTTTTAGGGCTTCAGCTAATAAATTATGTGGGTTATTTATCAATAGGAGTCGGTTATTAATATCACTTCTTTCTGCGGTTCCGCATCCGGCCAGATGTTGCAGTTGTGCTGCTAGAAAATATAATTTTGGATGGGGAACCGCCATTCCCCCCTCCTTGACCGGCAGTTGTAGAGTTTGTAGGCTTATCCTAGGTTGCCCTCCCTTCCAAATTAGATCTCTAAATAAGGAGTTTATCTTTTTAAACCACTTATGTCCTATCCATATTGGCGAGTTGTGTAACAAGTATAATAGTTGTGGCTGCCAAATCATTTTAATTAAGTTACAGCGTCCTGCAACGGACAAGGGCAATCTTTTCCATATATCGCATTTACTTTTCCACTTTAATAATAGTGGGTCTAGGTTTAAAGTGAGGAAGTGGGTAACATCTTTTGAGATCCATATCCCTAGATACTTAATTTTAGGGCTAATGGATATTTTGGAAAGGCTTGACAACAGATGGGGGTCTACTGGGTCCACTGGTAGCAGGGCTGACTTCGACCAATTGATCGTGAGGCCTGAGAACTGTTCAAATTCCTCCATTAGTTGCATTACTTTGTCTAGCGAGCCTACAACTTCCCCAAGAAAAAATAGGACGTCATCTGCAAAAAGTGCAATTTTGTCTTCTCCCTGGTGTCTTCTGAACCCCATTATGTCCGACCTCACCCTGGCCATGATTGCCAGTGGTTCCATTGCGAGGGCGAACAGAAGGGGGGACAGCGGACACCCCTGTCTCGTCCCACGTTCCAATTGAAAGATCTCGGATAACTCGCCGTTGATTCTGATCTTGGCTCTTGGTCCGCGATATAACAACTTGACCCATTTTATATACAGCGGGCCAAATCCAAAGCTATCGAGTACCTTCCAAAGATATGCCCACTCGAGGCTATCAAAAGCCTTAGCAGCGTCGAGCGACAATATGGCTCTAGTCCCTGCGATATCTATCGGGGTAAGTATGTTTAAAAAGATTCTCCTGATATTAATACTAGTTGCCCTGCCTGGTATGAAGCCAGACTGGTCTGGATGAATGAGTTTACTAATGCATCTATTAAGCTTGACTGCAAGGATTTTTGCTAAAATTTTTATATCTGAGGGTAATAGGGAGATTGGGCGGTACGATGAGGGATCCATATGGTCCTTCCCCTCCTTATGAATAACAATGATAGTTGCTTCATTCATTGAGGGGGGGAGTGTTCCCTCTCTCATCGCCCCCTCATAGGTCCTCAATAGCTCTGGGAGCAATATCTCACCAAATTTCTTATATATCTCTATAGGGAGCCCGTCCGGACCGGGAGATTTTTGATTTGGCATGTCACCTATTGCTTGTTGGAGTTCTTTTAGGGTGATTGGTGCGTCTAGCTCTTGCTTATCATTGTCGGACCGTGTGGGAACTTTTATTTTCTGAAAGAAAATTTCCATCCCACCATTCGCCGATTCCCTTTTGGACTTGTATAGTTCTTTATAGTATAGGCAGAATGTTTTTAAAATTTCCAGGCCATCTGTTGTTATTTCGCCCGACGGTGTCCTAATTACTGAGACATTTGATGGGGGAGAATTGGTTCTACTCAAAAGAGCTAGCATACGTCCTACCTTCTCGCCCTCCCCAAACTGTAGTTGCCTTTGTAGTGTTCTCTTGTTCTCCGCTATTCCTAAGGTGTGTGTTCTATATTCTTCTTGTTTTGCTAGCCATACTGCCCGTTTGGCTGGCGTTGGTTCCTCGATAAAACTCAGTTCTGCTTGAGCGGTCTCATTAGTCAGCCTAATCTCTTCCATCCTCCCTGTCTTTTTGACCCTAGCAACCTGTTGGATTAACAGGCCCCTTGCATAGGCTTTTAGAGAGTCCCAAACCACTCCCGAGGGTGCCGTCCCTTGGTTGATAGACATGAACTCTGCTAATTGGGACATCAGGGTCTGCGGTTCTCCAATCAGCTCTAGCCAACCTGGGTTGATCTTCCATTCTTTGAAAGGAGACTTGACCCCTGTCCTTAATATTAGGACCAACGGGGAGTGGTCTGAGACCCCCCCAAGGCCGTAGCGTATCGCCTTAACCAGGGACATAACCCCATCACTACACAGGGCCATATCTATTCTAGATAGCGTACCATGGGAGCTGGAGTAGCATGAAAATTGGCGATCCTGAGGGAAAGAAGATCTCCAAACATCACTTAGCCCGGCTTCCTCAATAAAACCGACCAGTCGACCCCCCTTTGGGCCAGTTCCCCGGTGGGAATCTGTCAATACTATTGTCGAGAACTTCATTATAATCACCAACCGCTATGATGGGGACATCTGGGGCATCAAGGGTGAATTTAATGAGATTGTATAGGACATCTAGCTTAAAGGGAGGGGGATGTACAAATTAGCTATGACATATGGCCTGTTCTCGATAGAGCAGAGCAGGAATATAAATTGGCCTTGATCATCCACCCATGACCTGGAGCAGGAAAAGGTCACTCCCCTCCCGATCATTGTGCTCACACCTCTTGAATAGGAGGAATGTACTGAGTGAAATTGGGCTTGAAATTTGCGGCTATTCAACAGCTGGACTGAATCCTTGGTCAGATGTGTCTCCTGGAGGCAAATTAGCCCCGGCATTCCATCCTCCAGGAGTGACATAACTGCAACTCTTTTAGTTGGATCACCCAGACCTCGTACATTCCAGGAGGTAATAGCCAGTAACCTATCCTGCATCAATAGTGATTGAGGTAATAATCCGGTTTGCAATGGTTTTCGAGCCATACAGATGTGGATCCCCTGCCCATCTGCCATGATAAACTCAACAGACGGGCAACCGACCCACTCGCATGGCTCCCAACACCCCCACCTGTATTGTCGCAGCCTGTGGTACCCCGAATGTATGCTCACTGGTCCCTCCCTTAAAAACCACCCTCCCTCCCTCCCCTAACCCGCCCTCCCTTCCCCCTACCACCATGCCCTCTAGGGTTTCCCATCCGGGCTGGTCCAATGACCGCTATTCTCGCTCTCACATTCATCCCCCTAACCCATACAGCGAGTGTCCCTCCTGCGCGTGCTCTCTCCCCCTCCCAGGTCTCAAGGGTCAAATACCTTTATGTAATGGCTTAACTAAGAAGAAGAAAAAAAAAAAAAAGGATGATTTACGTGCAATTTGTGGATATATATATAAAGGCGTTATAACCTTAGTGTTAAGCCTTAAATAAGAGCGCATCACCAGCGCTGTGGTACCCCTACATAAATATGCATGTTTTTAGAAATACCTTAATAAACTCTCAAAAGTACATACGTGCCAAAACTATGTTACATAGTAACCACATAACCAGAAATTCAGGTACTGCCTGTCTATACTTGAAGCCCATTTTAAAAAGAAAAGAAAATTAAAATTTTTATGTTAACAATTGGCAAAAAAAATTAAAAAATAAAATAAAGGTGCCTCGACTGTAAGCTAATAAGCCCAAGAACTATGTATACATAATCCTATAAGCTAGGATGGGGTAAAAAAACAAAAAAAAAACAATAGAAAATAAATATATAGTTTACGTGCAACTTATATATATATGTATGTGAACATTATAGCCTTAGTGTTGAGCTTTAAATGCTGGGGTGCCCCTTCGTAAATGTGCGTGTTATTAGAAGTACCGTAAGTAACTCTCAGAAATACATAAGTGCAAGAACAACATAACATAATATGATCATAAGTGGCATTGAATTAAAAAACAACTTGGCCATGTTTAAAGCCGATTTTATAATCACTTTCCTTTTTCTCCCTTCTTCCCTTAGGCCGTGTACACACGACCGAGGTTCTCGCTGGAAACCAGCGAGAACCTCGCTGGAAGCTGCATTCCAGCGAGGACCTCGGCCGTGTGTACACTCTCGGCGAGCACGCTCTCTATTTGCTCGACGGCCCGCCTGGAAGAATGGCTGGTTGCCATTCCCGACGGGCGGGTCACCGTTTTCGACGGCCGGCAGGGAACCTCGACGGGCGGAACGATGTGTTCTGCCCGTCGAGGTTCTCTGCCGTGTGTACGCGGCCTTACACAAAATTAATGTTGACAAATAATTAGGAGAAGGCCTCAATTGTAAACCCAAGAGCTATATGTGGGTAATCCTATAGGGTGAGAAAGAAGAAGAAGAAAAAAAAAAAAGCCAAATGCACCTTGTGTACACTAACAAAAGTGATCAGGTTGGCACTAAACCTTTACTAAAGCAGTGCCACCAACATGCTTTTATAACTATACTTAACGTGACATCCGTGTAGTATAAATACCCCTTTTATGTTCTTTACTGATCTACATACCCTTTGGCTATCTACGTACCCTCATTTCCTCATAAACATTGGGAGAGGAAAAAAAAAAAAGAAAGAAAGAAAGGGGGGGGCGTTAATTCTTAACTGTAGAGGAAGCCCCCATCAATTGAGGGCCAAACGACTTAATGCTATATCTTTAATGCCCTCCCCCCCAAGTCCAGCAGCAGCAGATAAACAGCTTATAATATTTATCGATCCTCCGAGAGGGCCTAATCCCCTCTCCCGTCCCTATAAGTCTCTAGGGCGGCTTTGTTCTGCTCCAACCAGTTGACTACTTCAGTGGGATCATTAAAGAAAAGAGTCCTGTCCCAAGCTACCACTCTGAGACGGGCCGGGTACAAAAGAGCGTAAGAAATTTTATATTTTTGTAGGGACTTCTTAACGGGCATGAACTCGGCTCTACGTTTCTGTAGGTCAGGTGAAAAGTCTGGATATATTGATATTCTTGTTCCTTTATATGTAATCACTCCCAGCTCTCTGGCTTTTTGTAGCAAAGTTACCTTATCGGTATAATTGAGAAATTTAGGAAGAAGCGGTCTTGGATGTTTCCCCTGTTGGAATGCTTTAATGGGGACCCGATGGGCTCTTTCTATAGCAAAGAATGCAGAGAGACTATCAGGGCCAAACGTCTCCCTACACCAGTGTTCCATGAAGGCTATAGGATCTGTACCTTCACATCCTTCGGGTAGACCTACTACTCTCACATAGGCATGTGCATTTCGTTTCGTTCCGAATCGAAATTCGGACGAATTTTCCATTATTCGGACATTCGGATGCATACGAATTCCCGAATTGCTATATTAGCGAAAAATTTCGACCGTTTTCGGAATTCGTTCGTTTTCGACCGAATTTCGAAAAAAAAAAATGGTCGAAATCGAAAAAATATTTTTTCGAATTCAGAATCGAATACCCGCGGACTAAATTCGATCGGAATTCGAAAAAATAAAATAAAATAAAATATTTTCGAATTTAATTCGAAAAAAATGCTATTCGAAAAGAGACTATTTGTTTTCTAATCTGGTTGAAATATTTTCGATTTCGACCGTTTTTTTCGAAATTCGGTCGAAAACGAACGAATTCGAAAAACGGTCGAAATATTTTCGATTTCGACCGAATTTTTCGAAATTCGGTCGAAAACGAACGAATTCCGAAAACGAATTCAACACATGTAACGAACCTAACTTAACGAAATTTATTAAATGACAAATTGAAACGAAACGAAACAAATTTTTCACTTTTGCACATGCCTACTCTTACATTGTTCCTGCGCAATCTGTTTTCCAACGCATCTAATTTAACTACTTGGAGAGCTGTTAACTCTTGTAGCCCCGTTAATTCCCCTTGTAATGGAAAAAGGGCATCTTCCACTGCACTTGGCCTGTCTTCTAATGCGTTGGTTCTGGACACAGTTCTATGCAGTTCCTGCCTCATCGATAGCAATTCTTCTCTTAGCCCTATTAGCTGGGTATCAAAACTGGCCATGTAGTCTCTGCATACATTGACTGCGCTAAGTACCTCCCTAAGGGTAGGTTCCCCTTCTGGGGTTGGGCCTACTGCTAAGGGCTCAGAGCCACTGGTCATTCCAGGAGTTACAGGCATATTTACAGTTCCAACAAATTCTGGGCCCAACCCTTTGGTACTCACGATTTTGGGGTTTGCCGCATTAGCCGCGGTGGGTGCCTTTGCAGTCACTTGTCCGTAGCTCCTTCTTTCCTGGGATGGGCCCATCTGCGCCTTGGTTTGTGATACTGCTGGAGGTAGATGACCTTTAGCTGGCGATATAGCAGGGGTGTGAGCAAAACGCTCTAACTTAGCAGCGGTGGCCTGGTTACTCTTGGTGGACCTGGTATTAGACATCCCTTAATAAGGTAAAGTAGAAAAGTTGAGCAGAGTTGAACTTTAATCCTTGGTTTTAGTGAAATTGTTTAGGGCTTAAGTAGCTTGGTTCAGGTAAAGCTCTCGTGGAGACAATCAGACCTCGGGTTCAGATAGAGATGATCCTGGCCCAAACTGACAAATGCTGTGGAGTATCCGATATGATGATGTTTCTCCTCTACACCAACAAGCCAGAGGGCTATAGGAGGCTATGGGTAGCTATTAAAAGGGAGATAGGAGCTGTATAGCTTATAGGAGACCCTCTTTGTTAACTGTGCTCAGCTCCAATCACCTCCCCACACTATGTTTTTAATTGCATGGAGTATATAGTTAGGTATACGTCCCCAAGTCGCACAGCACCAGCAAGCAATAGGAATTGTATTGCGACACAACACTGATAAGTCACTAATAAGGTGGTGAGCTCAGGCGGGAAAAGTGTCCAAAGGTGTAGCCTCTGTGTAGACTGTGTGTTGTATGCGCTATATGCGCTGTCTAAGCTGTAGGTGTTGTATACAATTTATGGCAGGGGTCCTCAAACTATGGCCCTCCAGTTGTTCAGGAACTACATTTCCCATCATGCTCAGTCATGTCTGTGAATGTCAGAGTTTCACAATGCCTCATGGGATTTGTAGTTCCGCAACAGCTGGAGGGCCGTAGTTTGAGGATGCCTGATTTATGGTATACAGCCTGCTACAGCTGCTGTATTGATGAGTGGAAGTCACCTCTCTGCTCCCTCCGCTCAGTACCTCATTGTGCTGGGGACTCAGTTTTGGCGCCGCAAGGTGACGCTGTACTGAGGTCTCGCGACAGTCTGTCAGCGTGATGCTGCGGGCTGGGGATCCCCGAATCCAACCCGACTCACCGAGCGTGACCCCCGTTCTTAGGCGACATTGTAGCGTGGCTTCCCCAAAAGTCCAAGCAGGAGCTACAGTGCTCCAAGGTCCCGCTGCTGCTGCCAGTAAGGAATGGGAAGAAAGGAGAGGGGGCTGGTCCGCTCCCCCGCACCTCTGATACCAGCGGGGAGTTGTTCCCCCGTGTTGTATGCTGGCTGCTGTATGCTGCAGAAGGTAATGGTGGTGATGGAGCCTAGCGTAGGCTGACTTGTATCACGGCTTCCCCACGGATCTCTTGCTGTAGCCAGTAAGGTAAGGTGCGGGAAGGAGGAGGAGGAGGGCTGATGTATGTCTCCCGTGTCTCCCGTATATCCGTGTTCCCGTACGATGCTGGCAAGGATATTAACAGGAATATCAGCAGACGGGCTGGCGAACGGGCAGGAGCGGTAATTTCAATCGGTCCTCTAAGCGTCTGGACGGTCCATCAGGAGGGAGGGAGAGGAGCCTAGCAGGAGATCACGAACACTTGCTCAACACACACGCCCACACGCTTCCCTCTCAGTTCAGGTATAGTCACTTGCCTGGAGCTCAGTGACAACCTTTTATTGGCCATAGTTATCAAAAGTTTATTTTTTTTATATTATACTATTGTTGTATATTGTCGCAGGTTAGGAATTTCTTTTTTTTTTTGCAAACTTATAAAGTCACTGACATTTCCACTTCAATACCAAAGTGAATACCTCTAATTAATACAGGAGCCCACTTTGATACTACCTATGTTGTTGGTTCTATGTAAACCCAATGTAGCCAAGGTTAGCTATTATGCTTACAAGTTAGAAACATTTTCTGTGTTGTTACTGCGGGGTTGGCTCCCTCTAGTGTTTACTGGACTCTATGTGTGAATTTTCTTTCTTGCTGTGTAAGGATATAAAACAAAGCATCATGGGATGTGTAGTTTAGAATGCTGAAGTGACTCTGCCAGCAGGTCTGATCTGAACTACAGGGAACAGAATGCTGAGTAAACAGAACAGACTGCTGGGAGAGAATATAAAAAGGGCTGGCACGGCCTAGATCACTCTCTCTGGACACAGTATTGACTCTGGCAGCTGGAGGTCTGTGTGACTGGGAGTTTGCTGACAATTTGAGGCCTACACAGCGAGGAGCCAGATAGCTATGTCTAGAGGGATCTCTGCATGCAGCATTGCTTCTTCAGTGCAGTGGACTGGAGGGTGTTCCGTGTCATCCAGAGGCGCCTGCAATTCAGATCCAGTGAGCTCAGTGTGGTGCGGTGGCCGCCATTATACAAAGCAAAGACAAGACACAGAGAAAGCTTTTTTAAGGGAGTCTTCTCATCATTTAACCAGTCATCTAATCCATCTGAGATCCAGAGTGGTGAGCGTGCATAGCCCATGTTATAATTAAGGACACTGCTGTTAGACACCACCCACACAGTTTAGCTGGTGGTACTTGTAGTTCCACAGGAATTGCATCCTCTTTTATAACGGACGCAGCAAGCAGATGCCTATGCTCAGTACATATTGCTAATTTCAGTAGTCAAATTTGATGACATCTTTAGGTTCTTAAAATAAGGAAGTTGCACTAATACCATTATAAATCACACCTTAGCTAACTACTACAATTTGCCATTTTTGATTTCTTCTTTATCAACATAAAGAGGCTAGCTGAAAACATCTGGAATTCAAGGAATGCCTTTCCTCACCCTTTCTATAATCCTCTCCTCCCACCCACTCTTTTGCATTGAACTGCAGAAGGGAGGCACCTTTTGAATACAATATTGTTTATACTGTTTATATTGTGCAGGATTGCTGGCCTGTGTGTTGAGGAGATAGAAGAGAGACATCTGTGCCAGATGTTTACTCTCCTGTCAACCTGTTCACATAGGTTCTTGTATTGAGTTAATATTTGTGTACATTCACAATTAAGGGGCCTTTACATTAATACACTGTGGGCCAGATTCTCAGCGGCGCTACGCCTGCGTAAATGTATATGCGCGGCGTAATAGTAAATGTGCGCCTGCGTATCGATGCGCGGTAAACACAGAACCACATACGCGCGATTTTTTTTTCCGTCTGGGCGGCGAAAATGCATTAAGCTAGCGCGGCGTAGGCGCATAGTTACGCATCAAAAATATTCAGTTCCCATTGAATTAGCATGCAAATATGCAAATGAGGGAGATGCGCGTATTCCCGAAAGTACGCGCGTCCGGCGTTGGCTACTCGTGGTGCGCGTAACTCGAAAGCCTTGAGTAAACATACCCCTCATAAAAGCACGGGTAACTTTGCTCAAGGCCGTGTGCAAGTCAGCTGGAGAGCAACTACAGCAGCACCGTAACGGACTAGCTGAGCAATCACACTTACTGGACAAGACATTCATATGCCAATGATGCCAGGGCCAGCCATGGTCTTATCAATACTAAGGTATGCAGAGGAAGAGGAGCATAGAAGGAGGAGGAGGAGGACGGGGGCACGTGAGAGGATCTACCGAGCGCGCATGAGCCTCTTTGGCATGGGTGATGAGGAGGTGTATCGCATCTTCAGATTCAGCCCTGCTGCCATCCTGGAAATAACCACAGCCCTGCAGGATGACATCACCAGCCAGACATACCGCTCACGTGCACTGCAGCCACTGGTGAAGGTCCTGGCAACACTCCATTTCCTGGCCAGTGGATCATTCCAGCGTACAAGTGGAGTGGTGGCTGGGATGTCACAAACCAGCATAAGCAGATGTGTGCACCAGGTTGTCCCTGCAATCCTCAGACGCATGTCCAACCAGTTCATCAGACCCACCACTGTGCACCTGCGGCAGAAGGCAATGACAGATTTCTACAGAATTGACGGATTCCCACGCACCATCGGGGCCATTGATTGCACACATGTGGCACTCCAGCCCCCCAGTGCCACAGAGCACATATACCGCAATCGGAAGCATTGGCATTCCATCAACGTACAGGTGATAGCCGATGCCAAATACCTCATATGGCACGTCCGTGCCAAAGACCCCGGGTCCAGCCATGACAGCTACATCTACCGTCAAAGCAACATCCCCGAAGATTTTGAGCAGGACATGTATGGGGACAGCTGGCTGGTTGGTGAGTGACATGGGTGGCAGCCATGACTATCCCCTCCCATGATGCACAACAGAAGTGGCACATGCATGACTACCATCCTCCTGTGTTTTCCCTTACAGGTGACTCTGCATATACACTGGGACCCCATCTCATGACTCCTTTCCGGAACCCCCAAACCAGAGGAGAGAGAAGATACAATGAAGCACACATCAAAACCCGTGCAGTGGTGGAGCGCACATTTGGCCTCCTGAAGTCCCGTTTCCGCTGCCTGGATAAGTCTGGGGGGGCCCTATTGTATTCCCCCAACTTTGTGGGTCAGATCATTGGTGCATGTTGTATTCTGCACAACTTTGCCATGCGAAAGGGCCTGCATATTGCCCTACGTGATGACCTGACCCCCCCAACCACACAGCCCCCCCCCGCCAGAGGAGACCCCGTCAGCTGATGGAAGAGCAGTCAGGAGTGTCCTCGTGTTACGAATCTTTGACCTTTAAACACACACATACAGCATGGCACACAGACAATGCACGCGTGTACACCACTGATGTCCCTAGATCACACACACCACATGCACATCGCATTGGATTAGCCCAAGTCCAGCATGTAGGACTTGGGAGCAGCAACGCCACGTCAAGGCCCCAATGATGTTGCTGTCCATTCATACACCTTTCACACATCATTCATACAGCCGTGGGGTTAACTTCACCACCACGGCCGAGGGTGACACCCCTTACTTTCAGGAGTGCCACCCTCTCACATTCACACACCATTCACACTGCACCGTGTGCAGTATCCAAAAATATATAAAAAAAGCTCTTATCCAGAGCATAACAAAAAATAAATAAGCTCTTATCCAGAGCATAACAAAAAATAAATAAGCTCTTATCCAGAGCATAATACTAAAGAAAACTCAAATTAATGGGCCTGGCGGGGGCTCTGCCTGGTGCCACGGGTCCTGCCCCTCACTTGCCTGGGGGCAGCCCTAGATGGGGGGGGGGGAGCAGGTTGAGGAGGAACATCCCCACGTCCCTCCCTGGCTGCCTGCATGCCCTCCAGGGCAACCGCTATGCGGGTCTGCACAGCAGTCTGCGCCTCGATAGCAAGGCGCAGGGCCTGAACCTCCCCCACAAGTTCTGAGGTGTTTTCCTGCAGCTCCCCCAAGCTGGTCAGCGTTGCTGCGCTGTTAACAGCAACATCCTGGATGGCATCTGTTATATTGTCCGAGGATGCCAGGCTGTCGGCCAGGCGCCTCATCTCCTCCACGACCTCGGCCAGGTGTTTATTTTGCTGGTCCTGCTGTCTGACCAGCTGTTCCGGCAGGACCTGGGATACACCCCTGGTCTTTGACGTCGCCTTGCGGGAGTGGCAGGGGACCGGGCATAAGGGGAGGATGTTGAGGGGCCGGAGATGAGGGGGGGGGAAAGAGAGGGACTGGAGAGGTTGGAGGGGGACACTGAGGGGTTTGCTACAGGTAGAGGAATAGCCTGGGCTGGTCCGGCCAACCCACCATCCTCCTCCACAACAACATAGAGGGCCTGGTCCTGGACTACCACACCCTCCTCAACCACCTCCTCCGTTGAGGTGTGCCCACTTCCCTCCAAGTCCTGTTCCAGGGGGGCAGCCAGAGGGACTGTATCTTCAGGGGATGGATCCTGATGGGCCCTGGCATCAACAGATGGCCCCGCTCCCTCCTGCACATCTGTGGATGACACAAAAGATGCCCATGTTGGTGGACCCACACACTTGGCACATGTTCCCTTCCACCCCCATACATGTACACAACAGATAGAATAGAAAACACACTTACCTGTCCTCATGGCTGGCTTCTGGGACTCATAGCCCCCAACTCCCTCTACCTGCTCCGTCTGCAGGCAGCGGGCAACCACCTTCTCCTCCTCAGTCAGGCGGACAGGGCAGGGTGGGCCCCCTCCAGTGCCCCTGGCATGCCGAGCTATGGCAGCCAGCTTGCCCTTCACATGACGCCGCAGGTCATTCATTTTCTTTTGAATGTCCTGCGGTGTCCGGACCTCATGAGAGAGGGCATTGACCTGGCACGCCACCCTCATTAATATCTGATCCCTCCGGGACTTGCTGGTCCGGGCACTGTCAGCACCATGGAGCCGCGAGTCATACTTCTCCATGGCCCGTATGACAATGGCCCTCTCCTCTGGGGAGAAATTCTTCTTCCTCCTCTCCTTAACAGCAGTTGCCATCTTGTCCAGCACAAACTTTCGCCGTCACTCTCTAAAAAATGGGAGACGTTTGCGCTGCACGGGCGCATGTGTGGGCGCATTATATACCCTGCGCCGGCGCATCGTAGGGAGGCTTTGCGCATGCGCAGAAGGCATCCACGTCACGGCGCGGGTCAACCACGTCATGGCGCGGGTCATCCATGTCACGGCGCATGCTCCGTTCGTCCCGGCCTGCATTTGCATGGGGTCACGCTTCATTATAATGCAACACGCCCACTTCCCTCCTACTTTGGAGTTGCGCCGGATTACGCCCATGATTTTACGCGACGCAGGCGCATCTTGGAGCGCATTTACTTAGGGAATACGGTACTTGCCACTCCGTGTTACGTCGGCGTAGTGCATCTGAGATGCGCAACGCCTGCATAATTAGCCGCGCATCTACGAGAATCTGGCCCTGTGTTTCCATTAAGTACCAAGTTGATGTGTACATGTATCTTGTATTTTTATATTACAGTAAACATATCTGAATTGTTACTTTATTATTGTGTGAGTCTCTATTTACTACCACAGCTGGTTACATGATAGAACCCCTGGTGTCAGAGGTAAGGGAGGATTTGCAGAGTCAAGGTAGTCAGTGGGGTACAGAGTCTATTAGCAGCTCTTATGGGGTTCCACTATATTTGGAGGTCCCACCGAGATACCCCATCTGGGACTCTCAAACAAGTCAGGTAGAGGTCCAGGGTAGAAGAAAACATGGACCCGGTCACCTTCATTGACTGGGGCCGAGAACACAAGAGCCGATTGGAGTTAACCATTTTTAATTCTCTTTATTAATTTTCTTCATCTTACAAAAAACAGGTTACATTCATATTATTCCACACAATAAAATGTCTTCTTTCACATATGTCATAACCTTTTTACTTTCCCCTATTGATTCTATTTTTTACTACACCAGCTTTCCACCCCACCTCCCTTCACCATCTAAATTAATACATTTTCCATTTCACATGGGGTTTCCCATTTTTTCCTACCAAGGTTTCCACATTTTATCAAATTCCCTGATATTTCTTCTCTTTGGCCACGTACACACGATCGATCAAAACCGATGAAAACGGACTAAAGGTCAGTTTTCATCGGTCAAAACCGATCGTGTGTGGGCCCCATCGGTCAGTTATCCTTCGGTCAAAAAAAAGAGAACTTGCTTTAAAATGTAACTGATGGACGCCTAACCTATAGGTCAAAACCGATCGTTAGTATGCAAAAGCATCGTTTAGAAGCTCAGAATCAAGTCGACGCATGCTTGGAAGCATTGAACTTCGTTTTTTTTCAGCACGTCGTTGTGTTCTACGTCACCGCGTTCTGACACAATCATTTTTTAAGCGATGGTGTGTAGGCAAATCAGACCATCAGTCAGCTTCATCGGATGGACTAATCGTGTGTATGCGGCCTAAGTGTATACTACCTTCTCCTTCCATATTGTTTCTGGAACTGTATTGACCCAGTCTCTTAGGCCGCGTACACACAATCAAACTTATCCGGACCGGACCGTTTTCATCGGATATGTCTGCTGGGCCGTTTTGGTCTGATGGTTGTACACACCATCAAACCAACTCCACTTGTTTCTTCCCATAAACCCTAATATACATGTTCTAGGGTCCATCTCCAACTTCGTTTTATATGTCTTAAGCCGCGTACACACGATCGGTTCAAACCGATGAAAACAGACTGAAGTTCGTTTTCATCGTTCCAAACCGATCGTGTGTAGGCCCCATCGGTCCGTTATCCTTCGGTCCAAAAACAGAGGGCTTGCTTTAAAATTTAACCGATGGCAGCTAACCGATAGGTCAAAACCGGTCGTTAGTACGCACGAGCATCAGTTAAAAATCCACGCATGCTCAGAATCAAGTCGATGCATGCTTGGAAGCATTCAACTTAATTTTTCTTCATCACGTTATTGTGTTTTACGTCACCGCATTCTGACACGATCGGTTCATGAACCGATGGTGTGTAGGCACATCAGTCCATCAGTCAGCTTCATCGGTCTGTCGAACCTTTCTCATCGGATGGACCGATCGTGTGTACAGGGCTTTATTTATAACATTAAAGATCCCTAGCCAATACTATGTTGTCGGAGTAGATCAAATCCTGCATCAAATAATTCAAAAAAGGAGATTGATTCTTGGGAAGCGGACAGAGCCAGAGTGGAAAGAATTCTGCAAGGGGCTAGGCCCAATCCACCAATTATGCTTCAGCTACTATTAAAAGTAATACGAAAGGCTCCTACTTACCCAGAGTTGATGAAGTTGGTGAGGGAAGACGAAGCCTTGCTGGATGATAAAAATCAAGAGGCCTGGCTTGCAGGGAAAACCCCCCAAAAAGGCAGAGAAGGTGACAGCCCAGTCAGCTCAAGTGGACGCCAGTGTGCAGAAAGTGATGAGGAATCTGAGTGGGGGGAGTGCCCCAAAGCTCCTGCGGAGCAACCCACACCCAAAATTACACCAGTAAAATCACCAGAGAATGGAGCACAAGTTCAAGAGAATGTGGAACAAGCTTTGCTACATTGATTAAAAGAGGAAAGCTACAGCGCTGACCAACAGTGAATAAACGTAAAACAGTGAAAATCTTAAACTAAGTTAAATGCAGCTCAAATCTGTTATGTGCTAACAACAATAAATGAATGTAAAAGGAAGGTGATGAGCGCAAATCCTAAAATAAACTAAAAGGCGCAAATATCGCCCCTAAAGGCAAAAAGTGTAAATAGTGCACATTACAACCACAAAACGTAAACAATGAATAATATATAAACAAAAGTCCAGTGGTAGTGATAAATCACAACTGAAATAAGATGGACGCAGAAACCAGTCCAAAAGGTGAAAAATGACAATAATCGTGTCAAACAATTCAATAGCTTCTATCACTTTAAGCAATCGGAAAATCCAGAGACGTCTTCCAAGATATCTGTGCTCACAGAGCGCTTACCTCCCAGCAGAGAGAAAAGGGCATCAACTCAATCCTAGATATTGTTGTTGGATTCCGCCTTGGATAGATAATGCTGTCCGCACCCAGGCGTAATCAGGGTCCGCTCACCGTGGGTTAGGCATATGCATAGAATGGAAAAAATGAAGCTCTCATCGTGAATTATGTAAAAACTGAAAACAGTTTAATGGGTAAATTCACTTACAAACAAAAAAACGGGTAAAAACGCCAACAACGGCACTTCCGGTTGGGCGGTCAGGGTGTCACGTCACTTCCGGTTGACCTTACGCGTTGCGTCACGTCACGTGACTTCATCAGGTGTTACCAAGGGCCTATCGGATACTTGCTTTTATGTGTACAAAGCGGAAATAGACTTGCGGCCATTTTCGATCTTCCGTCGAAAACCGGATATGACGGTCATTTTCGATCTTCCGTCGAAAAACGGAAGTGCCGCTAAAGTCAATGGAGATGATCATGTTAGCATGAGAAAGCCTCATACCAACAGCCAACAGAAATAATAACAAAAAGATCGCACTATATATTGCAAATCGTGTGTAAAACATAGAATGGCGGTCGTTTTCGATCTGCCGTCGAACCGGAAGTATCGAAACTGCCATTTTGGGTCAGGGAAACGAAAATGTCTGTATTGTATTTTCCAGGACTGACTTAGGCAAATGCTAGTGAGAAAGCTCAAACCTTGCATTGCCATTCATCATATAATGTAAAAGCCGCATTTTTGAATCTAAGGCTGTTGATCAACCTTAAATAGCTAGCCCAAAAAAACAATGTTAAAATAATATATATTGGACTAAAATATATAAGTAAAAAAAAATATATATAATCATGGTGTAGAAGAGCTAAGACTGGGAGAGGGTGATCAACCAGAAATGCGTGCCACCCCTTCCGCTTACATCAAAATCATCTTAGAGGCCTTCTAGTCATATAAATAAATATATGAAACTTCATCACAATCACTATATAGTATAAAATAATTTAAATAGATGAAACTTATTTCTTAAAAAATTGCTGAGAAAACTGTTTAAGTCGAACTCCACGTTCAACCCATTGGGGACCATAGTGTTGAGAGAGTGAATCCACTGGGATTCCATCTGGCTGATGGTTCTCACCAGATGGGCTCCTCTCCAAGGCTTATTAAATCTGTCTATACCCCAAAAAGTCAAATGTTTAGGGTTCTTATTGTGTTTTTCAGCAAAGTGTTGACTGACACTATGCTTCGGAAAACCGTTTTCAATATTCTCAACATGTTCTTTTATTCGAACCATTAAGGCTCTTTTCGTCCGTCCCACATACTGTAGGTTACAGCTACATTGCAATACATACACCACACCTTTTGTATGGCAGGTGATGAAATTCTTAATTTAGTGGCACTCATTGGTGTGAGTGCCAACAAATTGGGTCCTCTTCATTTGAAGGCCCTTAGAGCGTTTGCAGGCATAACAATATTTGCATGGAACAAAACCTTTTGTGTTAAAGAATGTGTAGCCACTCCTAGGTGAGGGATCCACTACATTTCTCACTAATAAATCCCTAATGGTAGGGGCTCTCTTATACACAATATTAGGTGTTTCTGGTAAGATAAGTTTTATATTTTATATTATAATCATCCACAACGAAGCCCTGTTCTCACATATAATCGATTTGAGCCTTTACGCCAATATCAAGATCACCACCCCCACCACACATCCTATTATTGATCTGATACGCAGGGTCCTTTTTTAGACTGGGATCGGAGGGATCTCTCTCCGAGGAGATACCCTCAGGATCGGTATCCATCCCCAAGGAGACGGACTCAGGAAGATCCATCTCCAAGAAAATTCAAGGAACACGAGAGGTCTCCAAGAAGACCTCCAAACGAAAAGGAAATCCGAATTCCCAAAGAAAACGGGGATGTCGAGGAGGAAAGAGATCCAAATGAAAAAGATTGGAAAAGGGGAGGGAGTCTTCAACTTAAGTGGGCTACCCCTCACCCCAGAAGAAATATTGGTGTTGGATGGTGGCCTTAAGCATGCACCTGTAAAAAATCTAAATAAATTCGACACTTATATAGGCATACAAAAATATATTAGAAAAATGAACATTAAAAAATATTTTTTAGGAAACCCGATTAAGCATGGATTTGCTACACCCTTACCCACTAACCCTATTCAACGCAGTACATTGCGCAATAATTCGGTGTTTAACCCACAGTCATCACAACAACATATCGATGTGTTTAAAAAAAATTGGTAACCTTCCCAGTTGACAGTTTGAAGATAAAAAGTTGAGGGACCCCATAAGTATCAAAAAAGGGATCCAATCACTGAAAAAGCGCAAAGACATTGTTATTCCCTGCGATAAAGGTGGAGCGGTAGTGGTGCAGTCGAAAGAACAATACCCACACAGAACTCCAAAGACAACTTGAAAGACGGGGAGACCATAAATTAACATCAGTTAACCCCACTACAATGTATAAACAACAATTGAAACAACTTATTCATTTGGGAGTTAAAAGAGATATCTTAAGTAAGAAAGAATCAGTCTTTTTATTGCCGGAGACATGCAGAATTCCGGTAATATATACTATTCCAAAAGTACATAAGGATAAGGTTAACCCACCTGGGAGACCCAGGGATTGATCCCCCTTCAGCAAGGATGGGGCAATACCTTGATTTTTTCCTACAACCAGCTATTCAACAGACTAAAGCCTACTTGAGAGACACAAAATATGTTTTACAACTGCTGGAAGAAGTTCCAGTAGTGGAGGGTCAGACTTGGATCGCCACTGCGGACGTGTCATCCCTATACACGATTGTGCAACATCATCAAGCGTGCAGTGCCACCAAGTGGCTACTTAAGAATTATACTGTACTTATATGCAAACAACGGAAATTTCTGATTACGTGTCTAGAATTTTGTTTAAAGTCCAACTATTTTTGGTATAATCAGTCTTACTATAACCAGAGCACTGGAATAGCTATGGGCGCAAAATTTGCACCCTCAGTCGCCAATGCCTTTATGGCACAATGGGAGGAGAATGCGATTTATTCAGACACCCCCAAGGAATTGATCTTTTACAAAAGATACATTGACGACATGCTAATGGTGTGGAAGGGCACTAAGGATTCGTTGGAGAAATTCTGTGCAGATTTAAACACCAATGATAAGAACATTAATCTGGTTTTCCAGATTAGTGATAAAACTGTCAATTTTTTGGATTTGGACATAACCATATCACTTAACCAGCTAGTTACCAAAACTCATTTTAAAAGTGTCGACTCTAATAGCTATCTATCAATCAATAGCTGCCACTATAAATTGTGGCTGTTGAATATACCAAAAGGGCAACTGGTTCGGATTAAACGCAATTGTACGAATAACACTGATTATCTAACTCAAGCAGAATTTATAGGAGATGGATTTAAAGCGAAAGGCTATTCCCATGAGTTCATTCAAAAACAAATTCAAGAAGTCGATTTCCTCGATAGAAATTCGATGTTACAGGGAAATGTCAAAAAACAGCGGGATATTGGCCC